>CM060941.1:576116576-576716576 GCA_030765085.1 Allium cepa
TGCTAAGTTGGGCAAAGACTATACTGCTCTTGGAGGAAAGGTTTTCTTGGGAACAGAGTCAACCATTGAAGTTCAGAGGTGGATTGATGCTTGTAGAAGGATCTTTGGTGAATTGGGAATTGAGGATGCAACTAAGAGGAAGCTTGCATCAAGACAGCTTCAAGGAAGAGCTTCGGATTGGTGGAACTCTATCACCATTGATACTCTAGAGGAAGAGATCACTTGGGAGCAATTCCAAGTTAGATTTGAGGCTAAGTTCATTTCTACAGCTCAGAAATCCATTTTGTTTAAGAAGTTTGTGGAACTCAAGTAAGGTGGAAGATCGGTTCTTGAGTATGTTTCGGAGTTTGAAGCCTTGTCCAAGTATGCTCGGTCGTATATTGAATCCCCATATCAGAAGAATGAGAAGTTTGTGATAGGCTTGGACAGTTATCTTGGGAGGCAGTTGGTGGATCATTTGGATGACCCATTTGAGAAGCTTGTGGAGAAGGCTCTCAGGCATGAGAATTTGTTTCCTAAAGAAGGATCTGTTTTTGCTGTAACCAAGGAAGGGTCTAAACCACAGCAAGGTGGAAACAAGAAGAGAAAACAGCAGCATCAGAAAGGTAAGGATGGCTAGAAGAAGCCGAAGGGTGAAGTGACCTGCTACAACTGTCAGCAGAAGGGTCATCTCTACAGAGATTGTAAGAATCCGAGAGTGCCGGTGAAGTGCCACAACTGTGACAAGCTGGGGCATATCAGGAGGAATTGTCCGAAACCAAGGAAGGACAAACAGATTGTGCAAGCTTATGCTTTAGGGGCTGTGCCATCGTCTTCGAAAGCTCCTACTGCGGAAGAGAAAGGAAAGAGTGTGGTGGTTCAAGGTACTCTTTCCATTTGTGGTGTTCCAGTTAGAGTGTTATTTGATACTGGGGCGTCGCACTCCTTTGTTTGTAGTAAACTTGTAGGCAGGTTGGGTTTGGAACCGGATATTGTTGATAGACCATTGGTTGTGACTAATCCAGTTGGGGGTTCGTCTTGTTTGTGTATGGTATGCCGTGGTCTGGTTGTATCGAGTCATGATTGCTCTTTTGTTTGTGATTGTTTTGTTCTGAACTTTGCGGGGTTCGGAATTATTTTGGGTATGGACTGGCGTAGGAAGTATGCGGCAAGGGTTGATTGTGAGAGGCTGGAGGTGACAGTCGAGAATGTGGAGGGGCGAAGGGTTGTGATACGATGTAAGGATGAAGAAGGCGTCTTCATGAGCTTCATGTATTCGCTAGTTGTTCCACGGGATGGACTGTCATCGGTGCCTATTGTGAATGGATTTGAGGATGTCTTTGACGAGGTCAAAGGGTTACCGCCGCATAGAGAGATCGAGTTTCGTATCGATCTAGTTCAAGGAGCCAGACCTGTTGTGATGCCTCTTAGGCGAATGGCGTCTAGGGAACAGCAAGAGTTGAAGGTGCAAGTTGATGACCTTTGACAGAAAGGATTCATTCGGCCTAGTGTGTCCGAATGGGGTGCACCAGTTGTGTTTGTAACCAAAGCGGATGGATCGTTGAGGTTGTGTGTGGATTATCGTGAGCTGAATAAAGTGAATAAGAAGAACAAGTATCCATTGCCGAGAATAGATGACTTGTTTGATCAGCTTCACGAAGCTAAGGTGTTTTCTCAGATGGATTTGGCAACGGGATTTCACCAGTTGAGAGTAGCAAAGGATAGTGTGTCGAAGACTGCTTTCAGGACACCATCTGGTTTCTATGAGTGGCTGGTAATGCCGTTTGGATTGACCAATGCACCAACAAATTTTGTGGACCTTATGAATAGAGTGTTCAGGGATCAGTTGAACAAGTTTGTACTTGTGTTCGTGGATGATATTTTGATTTATTCCAGAACTGAAGAAGAGCACAAGACGCACTTGCGGATTGTTTTAGAAATCTTGTGAAAACAACAGCTGAGGGCTAAGTTTTCGAAGTGTCACTTCTGGAAGAGCAAAGTGAGGTTCTTAGGCCATGTTATCTCTGGAAATGGAATAGCCGTTGATCCCGCCAAGGTGGCAACGATCCAGAATTGGGTTAGACCTAAGAATGCATCTGATGTGAGAAGTTTTCTTGGATTAGCAGGATATTATCGTCGGTTTATCAAAGACTTTTCCAAGATAGCTGCACCATTAATAGGATTGATGAAAAAGAGTCAAGTATTCAGATAGGATGCTAAGTGTGAACAAGCTTTCGGAATCTTGAAAGAGCGATTAACAAGTGCTTCTGTTTTGACTATTCCAAGTGGAAATGATGAGATGGTGGTTTACACCGATGCATGTGGTACTGGACTTGGAGCAGTGTTAATGCAGAAGGATAAAGTTGTTGCGTATGCAAGTCGACAACTGAAGCCGCATGAAAGGAATTATCCGACTCATGATTTGTAGTTAGCGGCGATTGTATTTGCTTTGAAGATATGGAGACATTACCTATTGGGAGTCCGATTTGAGTTGTTTACAGATCATAAGTCGTTGAAGTATCTTTTCTCCCAAAAGGATTTGAATCTCCGGCAGCAATGATGGTTGGAGTTTTTAGCATCATATGATTTTGGTACAGCCTATACTCCGGGAAAAGGTAACGCAGTGGCAGATGCATTAAGTCGAAAACATGCAGGATTGGGAGCCATGTTTTCAGAATGGAAGAGCCTTGAGTATTTAGCTGGATTTGACTTCAGGCCTAGATGTGAATCGGAACCTGAGATGTTGGCAAACTTATCAATAAGACCTACTCTGGTGGAAAGAATTGGTGAGAGCCAAAAGCGAGATGATAAGCTTGTCGAGATTATCCGTGATTTGGAATCTGGATTGGACCCAAAGAAGGATAAAGGATTCGAGGTCGATCGAGAGGGTTGGCTTCGGAAGCAAGGACGACTAGTTGTTCCCAATATAGATGAATTGAGAGATGAAGTTCTGAAGGAAAGTCATCACTCGAAGTTGACAATTCATCCAGGTGGAAATAAAATGTATCGGGATATGAAGAGAACCTATTACTGGGAAGGTATGAAGAAGGATGTTGGAAATTTTATTTCCAAATGTATGAACTGCCAGTTGGTAAAAGCCGAATAGAAGAAGCCCACTGGATTGCTTCAGCCGTTAGAAGTTCCTACATGGAAGTGGGAGCAAATATCGATGGATTTTATCGATGGACTACCTAGAACCAGAGCAGGAAATGAAGGGATTTGGGTCATCGTAGATCGTTTGACTAAGAGTGCAAGATTCATTCCTGTTCGACCAACCAGTACTGCATCGAAATTGGCTGAGTTGTATGTTAAGTGGATAGTTCGATTCCATGGTATTCCAAAATGTATAGTGAGCGATCGAGACCCATTGTTCACTAGTGGATTTTGGAAGAGCTTCCAGGAAGTTTTGGGAACCGAGTTGTGTTTAAGTACATCTTATCATCCCCAAACAGATGGTCAGACCGAGAGAGTCAACCGAGTTTTGGAAGATCTCCTCAGAGCATGTGTTTTGGACTTCTGAGGATCATGGGAAGATCATCTTCATTTGGTAGAATTCTCGTATAATAACAGTTACCAGTCAAGTATTGGTATGGCACCATATGAGGCATTGTATGGAAGACCATGTAACTCTCCGACGTATTGGTTGGAAACAGGAGAAAGGTTAATACTTGGGCCAGAAATGATTCGACAGACTACGGATTGTATAGAGATCATTCGGCGACGAATGAAGGCAGCCCAAGACCGTTAGAAAAGTTATGCTGATAAGCGTCGCAAGGATTTGGAATTCGACGTAGGTGATATGGTTTTTGTGAAGATTTCTCCACTGAAGAATGTTATTCGATTCGGGAAGAAAGGGAAATTGACTCCGAGATTTGTTGGACCATTCCCGATCGTCGAGCGAATTGGAAAGCTCGCTTATAAGTTGGAGTTACCAGAAAAGATGTCGGGTGTGCATAATGTTTTTCACGTATCGTATCTATGGAAGTATGTGCACGACCCAAGTACAGTGGTTTCTGCTGATAGCTATGAAGATTTGGAGGTTGATCCAGTAGTTAAGAGACCTCGTAAGCCTCTTCGTGTTGTGAAAACTGACACGAAACAGCTTAGGAGGAAGGTAGTCAGGTTGCTCAAGGTACAATAGAGTGATGATGTTAACGACTGTACATGGGAGGAGGAAGAGAGGATGAAGGCAGCTCATCCTGAACTCTTCAAGGTATGGCCCTAAGGTGTCGTGGCATCTCATGAAATTGTAACTTGTTCTAAGTCTTAGAATTCTGCATGCTAGGCTAGTAATTGGATGCATGGTTTGTTGATTGCTATGGATGGTAGGCATGCAAAATAGTTTTGGTTGCTCTTGTTTTTTTGGAATTTCGGGGGTGAAATTCCTAAGAGGGAGAGAATGTAACGACCTGTATTTTTACGGATCGAAGAATCGTAGAACTATTGTCATTAGGTTGATA
Organism: Allium cepa; assembly: GCA_030765085.1. Lineage (NCBI taxonomy): Eukaryota > Viridiplantae > Streptophyta > Magnoliopsida > Asparagales > Amaryllidaceae > Allium > Allium cepa. Next base: position 576,121,016 of record CM060941.1, read on the forward strand.
GCGTTGTTAAGTCGTTTAGAATTTAAGTCGTTTGCAGCTTAAGTCGTCCAGAGATGAGTCGTCCAGGGTTAGGTCGTGTTGTAGCATAAGTCGGTGGAGCGACTTAGAGGAGTTAGTGGTAGTGGTTGCCGACTTAAGAGATTAGACAACTTAGGAATTGGAGCGACCTATAGGAGTGACCGACCTATAGGATTTGAACGACTTAAGGGTTAACGGCTTAAGTTAGTAAACGACTTAAGGGATAGTGGTTGAACGAGTTACCGACTTAAGGGGATAGGTCGGTGAGGCGACTTAAGGGGTTTAGCGGCTTAGGAGTTAACGGTTTAAGGGATAGCGACTTAAGGATTAGGATGGCTTAAGGATAGTAGCGGAATAGGTGAGCGACTTAGGAGTTAATGACCTAAGGAGGGTAAGTCGTTCGAACGACTTAAGGGTGATAGCTTAGGACGTTGAAGTTTAGGTCGTGAGACCCTGTGTTTGTAGTTAGGTCGTGGGCGAGATAAGGATTAGGTCGTAGGTCGCATGAAGGCAAGGGTGTTAGGTCGCTGGGTCGCTAAGCCGTGTGAGTAGTTAGGTCGTAAGTCGCATGATGGCTTGAGTTGTTGAGTCGTTGAGTCGTTGAGTCGTCCAAACGACTTAGGACTTAGGTAGAAATGCGGCAGTGTGTTGGGTCGGATTCATGGTTAGGTCGTAGGTCGTGGGGAGTTTTAGGTCGTTGGGTCGGCAATGTTGTTAAGTCGTGAGTCGCATGAGGCTTGGGTCGGTAGGTCGTGGGGTTGATGAGTCGTAAGTCTTGGGGATTGTTAGGTCGTGACCGACTTAACGAGGGGCAAATGACTCATAGGTTTGGCCTATAAACAGAAGTGCCTATCTTCATTTTTGGGATCTGGATTTTGAAGCAACGAAGTGCTGCTATTTTGAGAGCTCGACTACAACACTTCTTCACTTCTTTTCTCTACTCTAATCTTGTGCTTCCATCCATCCAAGATTGAAGATCAAATCGAAGATCCAAGAGCCAAAGTTGAAGATCTACATCCATCGAAGAGAGATTTCATCATTTGAAGGGAAATCTTGTCGGACCAAGCTAGATCCTTTACTCTCCTGATCTGAAGTTAGTTGCTTTTGAAGTGTTTAGGTGATTCGGTGAGTGGTGGTTATCTCTCACACGGACCCAAAGGAGTATATTGGATCGGTGGCTTGTTTGTGTGTTAAAGATAGTGATTTCATGCATTTTCCTTAAATCTGCATGTAGATCCATCGTTCATAAAGTTTTGATATCCCTTTTACTACATGTTAACCTATGCATGTTCTTTCATCAAGATATTACTTAGAATTCATGCTTGTTAGATTTGGACTCTTTATTTACGAAATTGCCATTATTGTTATAACTGTTTATTTAGATCTTGTTTGAATGATTGATTACTTGGATTAATGATTGATCTGATTGATTGTTATAAATTAGTTGATTTATGATTTGATTTGGACAAGTTGGTCGAAGATGGTTCAAAAGCTAAGTGGAAAGGCTCTTGAATAAGGAAAGCTGCTTGTGGCATATGTGGCGGATGATGAAGCTCATATGGATAGATTTGATGATGATGTCGAGATGGGCTTTGCTATGATGAGATGAGGCGAAGCATGATGTGATGTGGCCTTGGTTTAATCCAGACGGGATCATCCCAAGCATGTTGATAACTCGGTGATATGGTTCGAGTTTGTGGATAATGGTTGGCTTGAGAGGCGCTTGAGCTAGTATGAGAATAGTTGTCGAGGAGGATGACGAGAAGGCTGAGATCTCATCGTTGTTGAAGGTTCTAGCAGACTCAAAGCAAGAGTATGTTGGGTAGATTCGATAGTCCCAAGACTAATAGTTAATGGTCTAGTACTCTGGGCAGATTCGATAGTCCTAGGCACGGGTCACGACGACGTGCGGAGTTCTGTCTAGAACCGGGGTTACCATTAGCCCTTGACGGACGGATGAAAGAATGAGCCGGTCATTCAATTAACGGTGATATCGAAGCAATGATAACAGTGATAGCCAGAGTCATGGATGTTTGGTTGTATTGTCACTCGGTCTCAAGAGCGATGTTTTGTGGGTGCTTATCTGATCTTGGTTTAGGCCTTGGGGGTTTGTACTTGGAAAACATCGACCTTGACTCGAGTGATAATTGCTTTACTTTAATTGTCTGCTTTGCTATGTTTGTTCTGCTTAGTGGTCTGGGGGCTATCACTGTAGAAAGAGGTGGAGTGGGATGGTTGGGTTCCTATTCCTTTTTACCCTTTATGCTCTTTTGGTATGTTTGATAGTTGATTTACCGCTCACTAGGACTTTGTATGACTCAAGGTTTTATGTTCAACTCTTGTTACCTTGGGCTGTTCATCCGTTTTGGGATGGGCAGACTAGGTAGCAGGTGACAGGTGCTGTTCTTAGTGACCAACGATGCTGATGATGAAGACGAGCTAGAGGCTTTTGCATATTGTTTTTCTTACTATATGTACTGGATGTTCCGCTGCTTGTATGATTCTCTGAGTGTTATGTAATGAGGCTTGATGTTTTGACTATTCAGATGTTTGTAAAATTGTTTTGTAGTGTATTGATGAGATTCTATTAAGTGAAGCTTCACTATATACATTCCTCTATTGTATTTTATCCCTGCGCTGTGAGTAATACGATAGACTCCGCTGTTTTTACCTTACCTTGATGATCATCCATGGTTGCCTGGCACTCTTTACAGCGCACTATTCCCTTGTTTGGTGCAGGAGTCATGGGCGGTCGTCACATTTGGGTATAGCTATAATCCAATAATCATCAGTTGAGGCTTCCTTAATATTTTTAGGTTCTATGTTAGAGAGAAAAGCTACATGGGCCATTTGTTGTAATTGATGTCTTGTTCTTACATTTGAATTGTCTTCTCCAATTATATTTTGAACAGGGTGATTTCTAAGAATTCTTGGAGAAGATCTTACTATATTACCATTATTAATAGTATTTACATTTTCCAAAGAAACTTCAGAATTATTATTTTGAATAATAATATCATCATCTTATGAATTATTTGTCAGAATTTTATTTGTATTATTTTTTAAATTCGTAAATTTAGAAGAAGTTTTAACATTTTCATCGAATGAAACATGAAGTTTTTCTTCGATTATTTTAGTTCTTGTATTAAAAACTCAATTTTCTTTGCTTCTTTCTGAATATCCTATGAATATACCTTCATCGGATTTTGGATTAAATTTTCCAAGCTGATCTTTAGTGTTAAGTATGAAACATTTTGAACCAAAAAATTAAAAATATGAAATATTTGGTTTTCTACCATTTAAAAGTTCATAAGGAGTATGTTTTGTTAATGGTCGAATAGAAACACGGTTTAAAACATAGCAAGCAGTTGCAACAGCTTCTGCCCAGAAATGCTTAGGTAGAGTGCTTCCATTTAATAAAGTTCATGCACATTCTTGTAATGTTCTGTTTTTCCTTTCTACAACTCCATTTTGTTGTGGTGTTCTAGGAAAGGAGAAATTATGATTAATTCGTTTTTTGTTACAAAAATGTTGGAAAGCTTCATTTTCAAATTCACCTCCATGATCACTTCTAATGTTTTTAACTTTAAAATTCTTTCTATTTTGAATTCTTTTTACAAAAATTTTAAAATTTTCAAAAGTATCACTTTTATGTTTCATAAAAATAGTCCATGTATATCTTGAAAAATCATCTACAATAACAAATACATATCTATTATGATTAATAGATTGAACTTGAGTAGGTCCGAAAAGGTCCATATGTAATAGTTCAAGTGGTTGTGTTGTATTCTTAGATTTAAAAGAAGATTTTGTTAATTTTCCTAACAGACATGCATCATAGATATTATCAATTTTGAATTTCATATCAGGTAGTCCTTTAACAAGTTTATTTTTGGCTAATTTATTAATAGTGTTAGTGTTTATGTGACAAAATCTTTTGTTCCATAGCCAATAATCATTTTCTGTAGCTACTAAACACATAGTTGTGTTATGATTTATATTCATATTTAAAATATATATATTTATCTCTTATACCTTCAAAAAATAAATTTTAATTTTTGTCCAAAATATTACATTTATTTTCTGAAAAGGATATATTAAAAATTATATCACATAACTGACTTATACTTAATAAATTATGTTTTAAGTTTTTAACTAATAAAACATCAATAATGAGAGGTGAGTTAGAAATCCCGTTATTGCTCGCATCGCCTTTGCCGATGACATAACCTTTTGAATTATCTCCAAAGGCGACTGATCCTCCATTTGAGTAGACTATGTTTGTTAACATGTCTTCATCACCAGTCATGTGTTTCCAGCAACCACTGTCTAGAATCCATTTTCCTCTCCTTTTAAGTGGTACCTGCAAAAAATAAAAATTAAGATGGTACCCACTTTTCTTTTTAGGGTCCTAAGAGTTAGGTCTTAGGAAACCAAACCCAAGAAGGTTCAGAATTCCCTTTAAAAATATAATTCTTATTTTTATGAACAGTTTCTATAAATGTTTTGATATGTTTATTCCTAATCAAGTTATTATTTGATTTAGGAATCCATATTTTAATAGTTTTAACATTTTTAGAAACTGTTTTCTTTAAATCTTGCTTAATTTTGTTTTTAAACTTATTTTTAAACTTTTTAGATTTCTTTGGTTTTTCAATTTTCTTATATCTTAATCCCATTTTATTTGAAGTTGACTGAGAATTCTCTATTATTTTAGAAAGATTTTCTCATCCTTTATTAAAATTGAAAATATTTTTATTAATATCTTCTAGCTTAGTTTTAAGACTAGATTTTTCTTATTATAAAACTTTAGTGCTAGATTTTAAATCATTTACTTCAACCGATAAAATATTATTTTTATTCTTCTGAATTTCTAATTCCTGAGTTATCATAGAAAGTTGAGAGGCTAAATTAGAATTAGATTCTTAAGATTTTTCAAGTTCTTCTTCAAGAATTTTCTTCTCATTTCTAAGCATACTAAATTCTAATTCAGATCTATTTAGTTTTCCTTGCAACTCCTTATTATGTTTCTTAGTCCATTTTACAAAATTTACTACTTCAGAATTAAGTTCAACTAAATCTTCAAAACTTAGTTCACTTACATCATCATTTATATACATGAAGCATACATTTGCTTGCTCTGTGTCACTATCACTGTCGCTTTCTGATGATGAAGAATCTGAATCATCCCATGTAACAGAAAATGCTTTGTTCTTGAATTTGTTCTTCTTGAATTTGTTTTTCTGTTTCTCTGGACAATCTTTCTTCATATGTGTCACGACCCAAACTCGATGTCCAACAAACAACATCAAATTCGTTTCGCGGGAGCTTGCAACACCATTAAATGATAAATAACACAGCGGAAATAAAAGATGATATCACCGATATAACATGAATACAATATCCAATACATCAATTTGATACAATGATAAACATCAACATCAGAGATATACAACATAGAATACAGCGGAACACGATACAATATGAGATAAGTCTTCTCAGAATATAATACTACAACTCTGATCCAAAAAGCTCCAAAGACATAGCTCCAAAACTCCTATCTCGATCCACCATCAAGATTGCACCAAGCTAAGCAAGTCTCGTCCATATCCAAAGAAACTGAACTAGCACCAGATGATCTACTGAACCAAATTATCTGAAAAACCAAACTCTAGACTGCCCGTGTAGAAAATTTTGAGCACCCAGAGTTTAGGAAAGAAACAATAAACTCTGGATCAGTCATGGGACTGGTGTGAGCAAACAAAAACAGTTTATCTTTAAAAACAGACAACGAAATATTTTAAAATAGATTCGCAATGCTTTTTAGAAATGAGACTACCATAAGGCCTCCCGCACACACACACACAATGCAAACGCAGAATCGGAGGAGATTTCTCCTTATGATAGTCAAAGATGCTTGATACGCATTAAAAAGAAACATTTGATATTATTACTAGTGCATAGTGTATGAAAAATCATTTCGAAAGTAAAGATATAAATCTTGGCCAACATAGACATTTCGAACTATGCCTACTATAACTACCATGTTCAATAACAGGTTACCGCCACATTCCATGGTAGGTTATACAACTAAACCCGTACAAGGCTCGTATTGGATGAATGGATTTTTCCAACAAATGGTCAGGCCAAGGAACTTCTCATTGCCACATGGAAACGCCTCTGGAAGGACGCCCCGAGAACCCAACTGGATCTCTGCCAAACAAGGCCAGCTGCCCCCCTTCCCAAGGAGTAAGAAACCTCAGATATACCACCCCCGGTCCTTTGGGACCTTTAAACGAGAGCACTCTAACCAACATCACACAATGATAATAAAGTGTTTCAACATGAGTAAGTATCTGGGCTCCATTCCATGATACTACCCTTTTCCAGAAGGAATGGTCATACCCTAGGGAAGCTATCCCTGAAAACCTTGCCGCACAATTCCTGTTTCGACCATTACCGGATTGTGAGGCTCGACGAAGTCTCGTCCACAAAGCCACGCTTTATACAAAAGCTGTGCTTTGGGTCAACAAATGATCATAGAAATGATCACAAAGATAAAAGATCAAACAAATGATCATATCACAAATGATCAACACAATGATCATTTCACAGCAACACTCAGCATGTCACACTACCAAATTGGGAATATATCGCTAATAACCTTCAACTACATAACCTCTGAGCTCGTACGTCTCAGAGAAGGGTGTTAAGATAAAAGAATAAATTCTCCGCCACCAAAAGAAATATATTTTAAAGAAATCGGCTTTATATCTCAATTTGTAATGTCAGACATACTATCCATACAAGTCTGTTCCAGGATCGAACAGAATCGAAGGCACTTACAAAGAAGTCCTTGCAATCCGGATATCCACAATCCTGATTGGATTCCCCATCACATATGGAGAACTCTATACCGGAGCAACTCGGTGCAGAGTCAATCGACAAGTCATCCTATCGCTCTCGCAAATACCCGGTCTTCAACACCAGTCTTCAAATACTATCCATAACGACGTATCACATACTCAGAATGGGTTATACGACCCAAAGGTCCTTTCCCGGCTAACCCGAATAGTGAGCAAAACATTTAAAACATATGGATATGGGATTTCGATTAAGTCACAACTTAATAATTCCAAAGTTTCTTTCAAATGGTTTAAACCAATTACTATTTCAAATGTTTTAAACAAAAAGATTTATTTCACAAAGTTCACTCAGTTTCACAAAGATTCATTTACGGATTTCAAAACAATTTCCGTTTCAATTGGATTAACTCATTTAAATCTTTAAATAAAAGATTTATCTCATGGCTTTCGAAACTTATTTCCAAAGATTCATTCATAACTTGAAAAATCATTTTCGTTTCAAACTTGAAATCTCTTTAATATAAATTGGAAATTCATTACTCATATGAAAGCTTTTTATCACTTAGAAACAATAGTTTTATTTTGGAAAGACCCCGATTCCATTTATATAAGTTACAATCATTAATTCGAATTTTCAAATCAACGCTTAAAAACGGTTTAAACCCGTATAACTTGTAAAGTCCTTTTTAAATCATAAATACTGAATATAGAATTCAATTTCAGATTTCTTTTGAATTTCAATCTAAATCCGATTATTTAAATTCCAAATCTTTATTAGTTATTCAAAAATAACTTTTTTCTTAAAACAGCTTTTCAAAAGCTTTTCCACATTAAAACTTAATTTATTTCCAAAACTATTTGAATTTGAAATTCAAATTCAAACTTATTTAAAAATCTGTGACTTAACCGATTTCCACGTGAAATCCATATTTGTGTGTGTATAAGTGTGGTCCAAGGGTTTAACACAATAGTGCAACATCATTCAATCATCACAGATTCAATCAATATCGATAAGCGGTATAACCAATAACGCTTATCTTCATTTACAGATTCATAGATAAAATAAATTTATCAATCACAAAGATTAATCATTACAATTCGATGTGGGTTTCGGATAACCAACTGGAATCCGTTTCCCTGTCGCATGGAAATTTAAATGTCGTTTTACGGGCAAAGGTTTTCTAATCAATACGGAATCAAATCACCAATCATAATCCAGCACAGAGTAATTCATATCTCATAGCATCACAATTTTAAAACAGAAATATCAATTCATTTTACAACAATACATAATCTAAAAGCAATCATCTCTAATTCTTATTGTAATTAATTCAATTTAAAATTAATTATTTGAGAGTTAATTTCTTAACCCTGATTAACTTATCATTAACTATCAATTGATTACTTATTTCATTTCGAATTAGTTAATTAGCAAATCAATTCTTAATTAATTATTAAGTCTTAATTACTTAATTCCTTTATTCACCCTATTGAATTAATTACTTCATAATAAATTTATTTAACCTTGATTAACTATTCTTTAACCATAAATTAATAACTTTAATTATTAATTTATTTACCCTTAACTACTTAGTTAATCAATTATTAGTTCTTAATTAAATTCCTTGAATAATTAACTCTTAATTATCTACTAATTAACTTGAGTAGTTAATTACAACTTACTTATTACTTAAACATTAATTAATTCAAACTCTAATTATAATTAAAATGAAATTATTCTTAATTACTTTCTAAAATAATTACTTAATATTTATTATTCACTAATTAACATTTTCAAAAAAAATATTCGTTAAACTTTGAAAATCAATTTAATATTAACTACAACTTTAAAAGTTAATCAATTTCACATTTAACTTAATTACTTGATTAAAAATAATAATTAGATGTCAAAAACTTTGTTGAAGCATTAACTAAAACAATGAAAACTTGTTTAAATTTCTTGACTTTAACTGTTGAACTCTTTATTAAGTTTCATTGTTTAAAACTTGTAGAAAACAAGTTGTTCAACTTCACACCTTTACAATATAATATTCCAGTTTAACAAAAAACCCGAGGACCATCACTATGATACTCGAGCATTACTTCCAGTCCAACACCCTTTTCCCCCGAGGCTTCTACCTGTACGTTCGTTCTTCTTCCCTTTTTATTTTCCAGTTTATCAAGTTTTAGACTTAAGTTAAATTTGAACAACAGAAAATCCCCAGGCACGACGTCAATGCCGTGCACGTGCACGAGACCCTCCGCCATCTCCGGTCAAGTCGCCACCTACCACCAAGTCAACGTTGGTCCCCTCAACCCAATCCATTACCTAGCACCCATCGTTTCACTGAAAATCGAAATCGAGGAAATTCGAGCAAACTAGAACGAAATACACTGATTGAAAATCACCTCGCACACACACTTTGGACCACAAGAGTGTCGCCACCTCCGGCTACTTCTCCGACCACCCCCACTCTAGCCTTCCCCTGAGTGTCGTTACACTCGATCAACTATGGATGCCTCGGTGATCGAAGATTTAAACCCAAGTAAAATTAGGGTTACAACCAAAAACTGATCGCCGCCATCACCACAAGGCGTTGATCCACCTTCGAGCATTTTTCCTAGACCCTACGACCTCTCAGCTAGCTACAACTCCAATCACGAGGCGAACCCAGTCACCGATCACCGTAGTTTGCCCAAATAATCAAATCAGTTCACCTCGCGATTTCTTGCCCCAAATAGCACTAAAAATTTGGACTTTAATTTTAAAATTCATGGTTTGTAAAGGTGAACAAGATCATACATTTAAAACTTAAATTTTAATCAATTATTTTTTTTCAAAAAAAAATGAGATTCTACTGCATTTTGATATTTTCCAGAAAACTATTTATCTTTAGTGCCTCCAAATATTTTTAGAAAGGAGATCTTGGCAATTCTAACAAAATTCCTTCAAACATTAAGATCAATAGTTGTCTAGAGGGTGAGTTCTCGACATTCAAAAGGATTGAACCCTGTAATAATTTAGAACAGAGATATTTACTTGTGTATTGACAGGCACAAGCATACACATCTATACAGAAGTTCATATTCATGCAAGCATCTTTTATATCATTCTTTTACAGATTATCAGATGCAAACCCAAAAGATAATTTATATAAGTTCAAGTGTTTGCTCACCTCAATACAGTTGAAATGGAGAACACTTTTGTGTTCAAACAGCTGCAGATTGATTTTCCTTTTAGCCCTGCTTTGCTTTGAACTTGAATGGTATTTTGTAGTTTAGACGATGATGTTTATATTTCTTTTTTCTTCTGGTTTGCTTAAGTTTTCTTACTGAATAGATTACAATAGGATGCATACCTAAATATATATATAAAAAGACAGTTTGTACAGATTTTTTTTCTTGCTTTGTTTGACTAAAAGATTTTTTTTTTCTTTTCAATTGTTTACTGATATAATTTGATCCTATCTCGGCTGAGAAGATCTCAAGACATGCTGAGGAGATGTTTTTGTGCATGGGTACTAAATGCAAGTGTCTTTGTTTACAACCCATGCTGTTGAATCATGTATGCACAGTTCCTTTTGCTTTATACACAATGGTTTTGTTATTTCTTTGTTTTTGTTCTTTACATAAGTACATGACAACTTTGTTTATTTAAGTATTTATAATTATATTTATTGTTATTATTCTATAGTTTTATTATTAACATAATTGCCTAAATTTAGTTTCTATTTATAGTTTAATTTCAAAACATTAAATTTATATCCTCTTATTTGTATACATCTATTTATATTGATAAGTAGTTTCTTTAAACATTTTATTTCTAATCCAATTTAATTACATTTATAATAAGTTTCAAATCTAATTTATAAAATAAATAAGTATACATATCTTATCAAAATTGAAAAATTCAAACAAATCCATAATTTAATCCAAAAATTCAATTTAAATTAGAAATTTAAATTCGTCTTTAAAACTGGATCGTTACAGACTTCCCCCCTTAAAAGGAATTTCGTCCTCGAAATTCGCCAGTAAGAGATAACAAAGATAGATAAAAGATAGAGGAATATCCTTCCAGATCAAACTGGATATCAATTCTACATTTGGCTCACCAAATCAGAATTATCAACAATAGATGTGAGAACAACTCAATCAACTACGAAACAATTGGGTTATCTGATCTACGAAGTATACAGGGGTATTGGTTAGTTTGAATGGATAACTAACCGTTCGTAGAATATATCGAAACCCTATGAAATAGATAGAAATAGATTCGATTACGATTTCAGATTCAAGATTTAATTCATTTACGATTTGCTGAGAAATACAACAAAGGATAGTTCTAGTGTCGAACAAAATTCGAACAATTTAATCGTAAGCGAGAAGATTACCTTATAAAATTTCTTTTCCTAAATCAGCTTGTTGAAGTTGAAGAATCGTCTCTGATTACATGCACTTTCTTGACTAAAGTTTGCTTCTTGGCTGGACAATTGCTAATCTTATGTCCCGGCTTGCGGCATTTATAGCATCCCGTAGATTCCTGATCTGGCCTCATAAATGGCTCTCTCATTCCTGGCTTCCAATCATTCTTACATTTATCCGAGTAGTGACCTTTCTCCAAGCAATTGAGACAAGTAACATCCTTCTTTTTCTTCTGTATACTCTTCTTTCCTTTATTTTTCCTCGATTTCTTTCCGCCAAACTTCCTTTTTCTCCAATTCAGATTACTTGCATCTCCATTCTCCTCCGGATATTTTTGCTTTTCCAGAGTATCGTATCTATAGCCCATATCAATTAATTCAGAAAAAGATTCCTTGACGTGAGTAGTCATCCGTTCCTGAAACTCCTTGTTCATTCCCCGAATAAACTTTTCATTCTTCTTTAACGGTGTATTCACCAATTCTGGACCAAATCGAGATAATTCAATAAATTTGTTTAAATACTCCTCAAACGATAAACTCCCTTGCTCTAAATCCATAAACTCCTGGTACACTCTAGAGATACCAGCAGACGACATATATCACTGCTCAAACACTTCCTTGAAATGAGTCCAAGTAAATTCATCTACCGACTCATCCACGGTAACAGTTTCCCACCAAACTAAAGCCTCTTTCTGGAGTTGTCATGAAGCTATCAATCGCATCTGATCATTTTCTAATTTTAGTCCTTTGAAAATCTTTTCGCAGAATCGAATCCAGGCATGTGCTTCGATAACGGTTTCTTTGCATGTGAATGGCTTTCCACCAAGTCTAGAAAACTTTTAATATAAATCAGCCAAATTCAATTGAGATTGAATAGGAATATCTGTCGTTAGAAGGTTTTGACCAGTTGAAGTGGTATTTTCCTGTCTCCTATTTCGTCCTCTTCTTCCAGTCATTCTTACTATCTGTAAATAGTAAGAAATCCGATTTAGGCATTTAGACGAAATATCTTAGAGAATAATAACAGATAAAGAAAATAGATTAAGAAATTTGGCTTTTTTGTTCCACTGGTTGTACTCATTCTAAGGTATACTTCAACCTATCTTTAATGAGCCATCTAAGGTGTTACACTCCGTAGCTAAAGTTCTTACTCAACCTTCAGCTCTGATACCAATTTGTCACGACCCAAACTCGATTTCCAACAAACAACATCAAATTCGTTTCGCGGGAGCTTGCAACACCATTAAATGATAAATAACACAGCGGAAATAAAAGATGATATCACTGATATAACATGAATACAATATCCGATACATCAATTTGATACAATGATAATCATCAACATCAGAGATATACAACATAGAATACAGCGGAACACGATACAATATGAGATAAGTCTTCTCAGAATATAATACTGCAACTCTGATCCAAAAAGCTCCAAAGACAGAGCTCCAAAACTCCTATCTCGATCCACCATCAAGATTGCACCAAGCTAAGCAAGTCTCGTCCATATCCAAAGAAACTGAACTAGCTCCAGATGATCAACTGAACCTAATTATCTGAAAAACCAAACTCTAGACTGCCCGTGTAGAAAATTATAAGCACCCAGAGTTTAGGAAAGAAACAATAAACTCTGGATCAGTCATGGGACTGGTGTGAGCAAACAAAAACAGTTTATCTTTAAAAACAGACAACGAAATATTTTAAAATAGATTCGCAATGCTTTTTAGAAATGAGACTACCATAAGGCCTCCCGTACACACACACAATGCAAACGCAGAATCGGAGGAGATTTCTCCTTATGATAGTCAAAGATGCTTGATACGCATTAAAAAGAAACATTTGATATTATTACTAGTGCATAGTGTATGAAAAATCATTTCGAAAGTAAAGATATAAATCTTAGCCAACATAGACATTTCGAACTATGCCTACTATAGCTACCATGTTCAATAACAGGTTACCGCCACATTCCATGGCAGGTTATACAACTAAACCCGTACAAGGCTCGTATTGGATGAATGGATTTTTCCAAAAAATGGTCAGGCCAAGGAACTTCCCATTGCCACAGGGAAACGCCTCTGGAATGACGCCCCGAGAACCCAACTGGATCTCTGCCAAACAAGGCCGGCTACCCCCCTTCCCAGGGAGTAAGAAACCGCAGATATACCACCCCCGGTCCTTTGGGACCTTTAAACGAGAGCTCTCTAACCAACATCACACAATGATAATAAAGTGTTTCAACATGAGTAAGTATTTGGGCTCCATTCCATGATACTACCCTTTTCCAGAAGGAATGGTCATACCCTAGGGAAGCTATCCCTGAAAACCTTGCCGCACAATTCCTGTTTCGACTATTACCGGTTTGTGAGGCTCGACGAAGTCTCGTCCACAAAGCCACGCTTTATACAAAAGCTGTGCTTTGGGTCAACAAATGATCATAGAAATGATCACAAAGATAAAAGATCAAACAAATGATCATATCACAAATGATCAACACAATGATCATTTCACAGCAATACTCAGCATGTCACACTACCAAATTGGGAATATATCGCTGATAACCTTCAACTACATAACCTCTGAGCTCGTACGTCTCAAAGAAGGGTGTTAAGCTAAAAGAATAAATTCTCCGCCACCAACAGAAATATATTTGAAAGAAATCGGCTTTATATCTCAATTTGTAATGTCAGACATACTATCCATACAAGTCTGTTCCGGGCTCGAACAGAACCGAAGGCACTTACAAAGAAGTCCTTGCAATCCGGATATCCACAATCCTGATTGGATTCCCCATCACATATGGAGAACTCTATACCGGAGCAACTCGGTGCAGAGTCAACCGACAGGTCATCCTATCGCTCTCGCAAATACCCGGTCTTCAACACCAGTCTTCAAATACTATCCATAACGACGTATCACATACTCGGAATGGGTTATACGACCCAAAGGTCCTTTCCCGGCTAACCCAAATAGTGAGCGCAACATTTAAAACATATGGATATGGGATTTCGATTAAGTCACAACTTAATAATTCCAAAGTTTCTTTCAAATGGTTTAAACCAATTACCATTTCAAATCTTTTAAACAAAAAGATTTATTTCACAAAGTTCACTCAGTTTCACAAAGATTCATTTACGGATTTCAAAACAATTTCCGTTTCAATTGGATTAACCCATTTAAATCTTTAAATCAAAGATTTATCTCATAGCTTTCAAAACTTATTTCCAAAGATTCATTCATAACTTGGAAAATCTTTTTCGTTTCAAACTTGAAATCTCTTTAATATAAATTGGAAATTCATTACTCATATGAAAGCTTTTTATCACTTGGAAACAATGAAAGACCCCGATTCCATTTATACAAGTTACAATCATTAATTCGAATTTTCAAATCAACGCTTAAAAACGGTTTAAACCCGTATAACTTGTAAAGTCCTTTTTAAATCATAAATACTGAATATAGAATTCAATTTCAGATTTCTTTTGAATTTCAATCTAAATCCGACTATTGAAATTCCAAATCTTTATTAGTTATTCAAAAATAACTTTTATTCTTAAAACAGCTTTTCAAAAGCTTTTCCACATTAAAACTTAATTTATTTCCAAAACTATTTGAATTTGAAATTCAAATTCAAACTTATTTAAAAATCTGTGACTTAACCGATTTCCACGTGAAATCCATATTTGTGTGTGTATAAGTGTGGTCCAAGGGTTTAACACAATAGTGCAACATCATTCAATCATCACAGATTCAATCAATATCGATAAGCGATATAACCAATAACGCTTCTCTTCATTAACAGATTCATAGATAAAATAAATTTATCAATCACAAAGATTAATCATTACAATTGATGTGGGTTTCAGATAACCAACTTGAATCCGATTCCCTGTCGCATCGAAATTTAAATGCCGTTTTACGGGCAAAGGTTTTCTAATCAATACAGAATCAAATCACCAATCATAATCCAGCACAGAGTAATTCATATCTCATAGCATCACAAATTTAAAACAGAAATATCAATTCATTTTGCAACAATACATAATCTATAAGCAATCATCTCTAATTCTTATGTAATTAATTCAATTTAAAATTAATTATTTGAGAGTTAATTTCTTAACCCTGATTAACTTATCATTAATTATCAATTGATTACTTATTTCATTTCGAATTAGTTAATTAGCAAATCAATTCTTAATTAATTATTAAGTCTTAATTACTTAATTCCTTTATTCACCCTGTTGAATTAATTACTTCATAATAAATTTATTTAACCTTGATTAACTATTCTTTAACCATAAATTAATAACTTTAATTATTAATTTATTTACCATTAACTACTTAGTTAATCAATTATTAGTTCTTAATTAATTCCTTGAATAATTAACTCTTAATTATCTACTAATTAACTTGAGTAGTTAATTACAACTTACTTATTACTTAAACATTAATTAATTCAAACTCTAATTATAATTAAAATGAAATTATTCTTAATAACTTTCTAAAATAATTACTTAATATTTATTATTCACTAATTAACATTTTCAAAGAAATCTTCGTTAAACTTTGAAAATCAATTTAATATTAACTACAACTTTAAAAGTTAATCAATTTCACATTTAACTTAATTACTTGATTAAAAATAATAATTAGATGTTAAAAACTTTGTTGAAGCGTTAACTAAAACAATGAAAACTTGTTTAAATTTCTTGACTTTAACTGTTGAACTCTTTATTAAGTTTCAGTGTTTAAAACTTGTAGAAAACAAGTTGTTCAACTTCACACCTTTACAATATAATATTCCAGTTTAACAAAAAACCTGAGGACCATCACTATGATACTCGAGCATTACTTCCAGTCCAACACCCTTTTCCCCGAGGCTTCTACTTGTACGTTCGTTCTTCTTCCCCTTTTTATTTTCCAGTTTATCAAGTTTTAAACATAAGTTAAATTTGAACAACAGAAAATCCCCAGGCACGACGTCAATGCCGTGCACGTGCACGAGACCCTCCGCCATCTCCGGTCGAGTCGCCACCTACCACCAAGTCAACGTTGGTCCCCTCAACCCAATCCATTACCTAGCACCCATCGTTTCACTGAAAATCGAAATCGAGGCAATTCGAGCAAACTAGAACGAAATACACTGATTGAAAATCACCTCGCACACACACTTCGGACCACAAGAGTGTCGCCACCTCCGGCTACTTCTCCGACCACCCCCACTCTAGCCTTCCCCTGAGTGTCGTTACACTCGATCAACTATGGATGCCTCGGTGATCGAAGATTTAAACCCAAGTAAAATTAGGGTTACAACCAAAAACTGATCGCCGCCATCACCACAAGGCTTTGATCCACCTTCGAGCATTTTTCCTAGACCCTACGACCTCTCAGCTAGCTACAACTCCAATCACGAGGCAAACCCAGTCACCGATCACCGTAGTTTGCCCAAATAATCAAATCAGTTCACCTCGCGATTTCTCGCCCCAAATAGCACTAAAAATCTGGACTTTAATTTTAAAAATCATGGTTTGTAAAGGTGAACAAGATCATACATTTAAAACTTAAATTTTAATCAATTATTTTTTTTCAAAAAAAAATGAGATTCTACTGCATTTTGATATTTTCCAGAAAACTATTTATCTTTAGTGCCTCCAAATATTTTTAGAAAGGAGATCTTGGCAATTCTAACAAAATTCGTTCAAACATTAAGATCAATAGTTGTCTAGAGGGTGAGTTCTCGACATTCAAAAGGATTGAACCCTGTAATAATTTAGAACAGAGATATTTACTTGTGTATTGACAGGCACAAGCATACACATCTATACAGAAGTTCATATTCATGCAAGCATCTTTTATATCATTCTTTTACAGATTATCAGATGCAAACCCAAAAGATAATTTATATAAGTTCAAGTGTTTGCTCACCTCAATACAGTTGAAACGGAGAACACTTTTGTGTTCAAACAGCTGCAGATTGATTTTCCTTTTAGCCCTGCTTTGCTTTGAACTTGAATGGTATTTTGGAGTTTAGATGATGATGTTTATATTTCTTTTTTCTTCTGGTTTGCTTAAGTTTTCTTATTGAATAGATTACAATAGGATGCATACCTAAATATATATATAAAAAGACAGTTTGTACAGATTTTTTTTTCTTGCTTTGTTTGACTAAAAGATTTTTTTTCTTTTCAATTGTTTACTGATATAATTTGATCCTATCTCGGCTGAGAAGATCTCAAGACATGCTGAGGAGATGTTTTTGTGCATGGGTACTAAATGCAAGTGTCTTTGTTTACAACCCATGCTGTTGAATCATGTATGCATAGTTCCTTTTGCTTTATACACAATGGTTTTGTTATTTCTTTGTTTTTGTTCTTTACATAAGTACATGACAACTTTGTTTATTTAAGTATTTATAATTATATTTATTGTTATTATTCTATAGTTTTAATTATGTCTAAATTTAGTTTCTATTTATAGTTTAATTTCAAAACATTAAATTTATATCCTCTTATTTGTATACATCTATTTATATTGATAAGTAGTTTCTTTAAACATTTTATTTCTAATCCAATTTAATTACATTTATAATAAGTTTCAAATCCAATTTATAAAATAAATAAGTATACATATCTTATCAAAATTGAAAAATTCAAACAAATCCATAATTTAATCCAAAAATTCAATTTAAATTAGAAATTTAAATTCGTCTTTAAAACTGGATCGTTACAATATGACCCTTCTTATGACATTTATAACATTCCATGACTGATGATGATGGTTTATTGCTAATATTGCTGCTGGAATTATTTTTGTAACTCTTGCCTTTGTTATTCTTTTTTAATTTCAAAAACTTTTTGAAATTCTTAGGAATAAATGCCATATCTTCTTCATCTGAGTCAGAGTCATCTTGTTCTGCTTGAAATGCTAGATTCTTCTTATCTTGAGCTTGAACTTTCTTTGCCTGCAAATTCACTTCATATGACATTAGATTTCCTATTAAATCTTCTGTTTTCGTAGTTGAAAGATCGTTTGCTTCTTCAATAGCTAGGACCTTTCTTTCCCATTCATCCGTTAAAGAGTTTAGGATTTAGGATTTTTGATACTATATCAAAATCAGAAAAAATTTCTCCTAATCCTAGTAGTGAATGATAGATATCTTGAAATCTAGAATACATATCATTGATGGATTCATCTTGGTTCATTCTAAAGTTTAGAAACTGATTTTTGAGCATAGAGATTTTGCTTTGTTTGACTTTGTTAGTTCCTTCATGAGTAATTTTAAGCGTTCTCCATATTTCATAAGCAGTTTGACACACGCTAACACGATTAAATTCATTTCTATCTAGTGCACAAAATAACATGTTCATAGCTTTAGCATTGGCAGTAGCATCTAATTTTTGTGTGTTTGACCAAGTTTAATATTCTCCAGTAGGAAGAGTGTATTCATTCTATGTGATATTCCATGATTCAGAACTATTAGATTGCATATAGATTCTCATACGAGTAGACCAATAATTATAGTTCAAACCATTAAAGAATGGAGGTCGTACAGTGCATTGACCTTCAATAACACTAGTATTAGTGACAGTGTTAGTGGTATTGTTGGTATTGTTTTCCATATTAGCAAGATATCAGATAACTTTGTAACGGTTATAAGAAATCTGGCTCTGATACCAAATGAAAGTGGATACTGTATAGCTGGCTATCACTTAAATCGTGTAATATGGAATATAATTAAATCAAAATGCAGAAATTGATGATAATAGCAAAGTAAATAAAAAAAATGAGCGCACCAAGAATTTTTATATTGGTTTGAACTTCCCGTTCTACGTCTAGTCGCAGACTTCCTTCCTGAATTTCTCACAATAACCCTCTCTTAACCCGGAGGAATATGTATACAACACCTGAACAACCGAACAGGATTTTTCCGCCTCTAACAACCGAAAGAGGACTTTACCCGCCTGAACAACCGAACAGGACTTCAACAGTTTCAGTAGAATTGCTTTGACACTATGTGTTCTTAATAATACTGATATGTCTTTGATAGTACAACCTTCCTATAATCTTTCCTCAAGTATGTATGTGTGTATGAAAATTTAGAAAAAAAAAAATTGCTTAGAATCAAAGAATAAGTTAATTGTTTCAGAGATTCAAGCAATATATGAAAGTTATGATTGCTTTTTTAGAATGCAGAGATAGTAGAAAGTAAGATCAGAAAGTAATCAGAAAATTGGTGATTTGTGAAGTGGATTTTGTGTGTTTATATCATAGTTAAAGAGATGCAACGGTTCATGAAGAGTACTGATCAACAAAAGCATCCATACCTCGTCATATTAGAACGTGACTCTTGGCAAAAAGAAGTGTCTATTCAAAAAAAATAGCTGTTGAAAGAATTCGGTCGACTGACCCAAAACGATCAGTCAACTGAATATTCAAAGTTGTTTAAAAACAGAGCGTTTCTGTGCACTTATACAGGTTCAGTCGACTGACCATATACAGTCAGTCGACTGACCATATACAGTCAGTCGACTGACCTCACAGTCAAAGCATTATTTACACATTTTTTAAAAAAGCTTAAAGTTTTAAAACAATTTAACAACTTGAGGAAAGATTTTAACACTTCTAAGACTAAAAAACTTCAATAAATCAACATGCTATACACAGTTTTGTAGCCTTGTCTCCTTTGTAGCTTGAACAGTATAATTCCTTTTCTTTTTGTTTCTTATCCATATAGTATAATTCATTGATTTGTCATGAATCAAAATATGTGATTCAACAAATATAAATCAAAGCAATGGGAAATAGAAAAAGCCAGGAGAGTTGAATTCAGAGAATATTTAAAGCTAGTAGCTATTTGTTTTTTAGCCGGTGAATAAATGAATGGCCACGAGGAAATCAAAAGGCTCAAACAGGTATCGTTAAGGCTAACGGTTTCTTAGATTTGACCATGCATTGGATGCTGAAATGCACAAATGAATATAGTACGGAGATCAGCATAACAAGATGAACAGAATGGTACACAGATATGAGTGATACAATCATCCTATCAAAACTCGATATTCGCTGCCAAAAATGCTGCTAAAATGTCGAAAATAATATAAATGGGGCTAGAGCAGTCCAAATTTGGCAAAATGAAATATGACTTCTCACTTAGAAAATGATTTACATTTTTCATATGTAAAAATATTCAAATTTTAAAAAGTGAAAATTAGGCCCATGACCTTATAATAAAACTTAGTCCACGTAAACTCCTCCAGTTCCAAAACTTATATTTCCAATCCTTATTTCTATTTGCGGCTAAATTTATTTCATTAATACCCCTGTTTACCTCTCGTGCTTATTTTAATGGTGTAGTGATTTTGGTTGCAAGTTTTTGATTCCGATTTAGTTCGATCATTGTTTTAAGATATTATTTCGGGTTCATGGTTTTATCTTCTTCCAGGTAAAATATTGGTAGGATTTGTGGTCGATTTTGTTTGTTTTTCATTGATATTGCGATATTGCTTGATAATATTGTTATTTTATTTCGTTTAAAGTAAATGGAAATTACAAGTATTCTCCTGTTTATTTTAGCTGAAAAATTAATGCGTGTGTATAGGGTAATGTTCGATGATATATTTTGTTAACTTTGATGAAGTTTAGATTTGTCTAGAATTATTGTAAATATTTTACAGACTTGTCCGCAATTAATTTGAATAAGTATGGTGAAAATGCTATGCAAATTACTAATAATTACTGATTTATCTCCATTTTTTTACAATTATTACTTACATATCAGCAAATAATATTGGTATTTCGATGAGTTTGAGTAAGCTTAGATTTGTGTTGATTTATCTGCATTTTTTACAAATATTGCTTACATACCAGCAAATAATATAGCTTACATATCATCATATTATTAATATTTGCTGATTTATCTGCAATTTTTTAAAATTATTGCTTACATGTCAGAAAATAACATATATATTCTGGGTTTTTTTTTTGTAGTTATAATTTTATTTTGTTTTTTAAATTACAATGTTCCTAGTGATGTTGTTGTGCATGTGCTGTTGAAGTTTGGATATGATAGCCTTTCGTTACATATTCATTTAGATAGTTTGATTGTTTTGTTGAGAAGTGCTATTTGTGATACATGGACTGAATTGAGTTCAATGTCATTTGAATTATACTATATTAAAGATGGATTGAGAAGGAATATTGAAAATAATTATGATCTTCAATCTATTTTTTTATTGGCTGCTCGGTGAGGATTACTTTGTTATTTTTGTTGATAGTGTTCCTACTAGTTTTTTAGCAACCAATATGATAGGTCATGTTAAATACTTGCAATTATAATGAATATGTAGAAAAAAATGTATGCATTTATCTTAAATAATTGTTGTCTTTCAGCAAATTTTAAGGTATATGCAAATTTTCATTTATGTGGAATTGTTTCATATATTTGAGCATTTTTAAAAAATAATTGCCTGTTATTCAGCAATAATTTGAATAGCTGTGAAATGGAAAATATGTTGTTCTAATTATAGACATCACCAGAATTTTCTTCATTTTTCAAATAGATTGGTATTCCAATGAAACTACAGAAAAAACTGTTAACTTATACGCAACTTTTCTTGTATATGGGGTAGTTGCATATATCTCAGCATTTTTAAATATTAATTGCTTATTTTTCAGCAACAATTTGAATAACTATAAACTTGAAAATACGATGTTTGTAATTGTAAATATCATCAGATTTTTCTTCACTTTTTTCGAAATAGATTGGTATTTCAATGAAACTATTCAAAAAATTGCTCATAAAAATGAGCTTAATCTGCTTAATTGAATTATTACTGAAAAGTAAGCAATTAAACTGAATTGTTGTAACCATATGTGATATTGTCGGTAATGATTATTTTTGTTTATACATAAATGTTGCAAAGATATTCAAAAGTATTCAATATAGTTGCATATCTGTCTGCAATAACTATGAATAATTGACATTAAACTATTCAAAAAATTGCACATAAAACTATGTTTAATCTGTTTAACTCATTTATTGTTGAAAAGCAAGCAATCCAACTAAATTGTTGCAGCCATATGTGATTTTGTCCGTAATGCTTAGTTTTGTTTCTACATAAATCTTGTAGAGATGTTCAAAAGTGTTCAACATAGTTCCATATTTGTCTACAATAACTGTGAATAATTGACATTAAACTATTCAAAAAATTGCACATAAAACTGAGTTCAATCTTTTTAACTCAATTATTGCTGAAAACTCAGCAATTAAACTGAATTATTGTAGCCATATGTGATATTATCAGTAATGTTTATTTATTTTTGTTTAGACATAAATATTGCAGAGATATTCAAACATGTTCAACATAGTTGCATATTTGTCTGTAATTATTGTGAATAATTGACATTAGACTATTCAAAAAACTGCATATAAAACTGAGTTTAATTTGTTTTACTCAACTATTGCTGAAAAATAAGCAATTAAAGTGAATTATTGCAGCCAAATGTGATAATGTCATTAATGTTTACTTATTTTCATTTATACATAAATGTTGCAGAGATATTCAAACATTTTCAACATAGTTGCATATTTGTTTGCAATTATTGTGAATAATTTACATTAGACTATACAAACAATTGCATATAAAACTGAGTTTAGTCTGTTTAACTCAATTATTGCTGAAAAGTAAGCAATTGAAGTGAATTGTTGCAGCCATAAGTGATATTGTCATTAATGCTTACTTATTTCCATTTGTATATAAATGTTACAGAGATATTCAAACATGTTCAACATAGTTGCATATTTGTCTGCAATTATTGTGAGTAATTGACATTAGACTATTCAAAAAACTACATATAAAACTGAGTGTAGTCTGTTTAACTCAATTATTGCTGAAAAGTAAGCAATTAAAGTGAATTATTGCATCCATGTGTAATATTGTCATTAATGTTTACTTATTTTCATTTATACATAAATGTTGTAGAGATATTCAAACATTTTCAACACAGTTGCAAATTTGTCTGCAATAATTGCGATTAATTGACATTAGTATGATATTTACCGACATATTTGTAATTATTATGAAAAATTGCAGATAAATAGTAAAATTAATCAAATGTATTGCTTAAAAATGTGCAAATAACACATTAATAACATCTGCTTTGAAATTTGATGAGAGCATACAGTTTTTTGAATAATTTTTAACAAAAATTGCAGTAATTAGAGCAAGTTTTGCAGTTTATCGTTTGCATTCTCAATTTTGTGTATAATGCCATTAAAAAGTTCGATTATAAGCACGGTTAACTCGAAAATGTCTCTAAATCCCTTGCAAAAAACCCTAAGATGCATCGATTGAAAAAGGTGGAATATAAATCGACGACTTTAGAAATTGAGATATATCACCTTCGATCTTCCTAGTTTACTTTGTTTGATCTTGAATATGTCAGATTTGTAGTTGATTTAGGTTGTTTTGTTGTTCGATTTTGTAAATTTCTCAGATTTTGTTGAAGAAAATGTGATTTTGATGTGGAATAAACGTAGAATGATAAAAAAATCGTGGGTTCGGGTTTTTTGCATGATAGATAAGGGTAGTTTAGGAAAAAATAAATTTTGTATCCGAAGAATTTTTGGTGAATTATGAAAGTTATTAAGGATGTATGAAAAATGTTCCCTTTTAAAAATATTTAATTTCCATAAATTTTTTACTGATTTTAAATTTTAAATTGAAATTACACAACCAAAACAAACTTTTATATTTTCCAATGAAAATCTGACACTAGCTACATTTAAATAGACGCATACCAAATATCACATTTTCATTGCTAAAATCTTATTGTTTAATTCAAGAAAAATTTCGTTAATTACATTATTAATATCATCAAAATTCTGGGCTGTTACACTCTCCCCCACTCAAAACCTTTTCGTCCCCGAAAAGGAATGAGATAGGAGAATAGAAGCAACAGAAAGGAAAGATAGATTAGAAATACATAGTACCAGATACAAAAATTAATTCAAAACCATATAAATTTAATTTTTGGACATCTTATTACTTACATTTATATTGTATACTATTCAATTACATATTCTCATTACATTCAACTTATTCTAGGTAAGTTCATTAATGTTTCTGCGTGTAATTGAGAACTGTACAAATTTAACATTTATTTACAACATTTCTATTAAGCAAAAATTTAGTTTGAATAAGTTTTCTTTTATATATATCCTTCCATTACATATACACATTACATTTTAACTTTTTGAATGTTTCAGGTAAGTTATATATGTTTAAGAATGCAATTGAGTATTATAAACATTAATTTTATCCTAGTTCAACTATTTCAAGTTGTTTCAATTCCATTTCTCATTTTAGACACTCCAATTATTCAAATTTTTTTGCTTCATTTCAATAATTGAAAACCGTTAATTAACATAGAACTTAAGAGTTAAATTTCTGGTTTCACTTCAAACCATTTTGAAATAAATATATACATACACACACACACAGAGATATATATATATTATACTTCAAATCATACTCAAGAAATTCAAATAAAATTCATTTTCCAAAACAAAAGTGTAGCAAGGCTACTAAGTGGTCTCCCCATTCTTAGACTTAAAAATGAATGTCGATGATGCTGCAGTCATCATCGAAATTATTTTTCAACGACATAAGAGGAGAGTACTAACTTACTTCTTTTAAAATTCATTGGAAACAATTTCCTTTCGAAAATGCTTTCAAATAATATATTTTTTCAAACCTTTGTAAAATAAATTTTGAAAAGCATTGGATATTAAATTTCAAATCCTTAATTCAAATTGTTTTCATTTGCAAATCAGATTTATAAACCATGTTTATAAAATTTTATCTCCTTATAACATACAACAATAGTTAATAGTTTAAGAATGTTGACAAAACAATAAATGACAATCTGGTATTATCATTTTTAACAACCAATCATTTACTATCTAATTTCAAGAAATAATACTTTATATGTAAAATATAATAATACATAAGATTATTGCATTTACCAATTTCGAAAACAATATTGTGTCAGTTTTCTCCGTTCATGTGATTTGGAATTTCTATCGATAGCATTAGCTAGATGGGTCGATCGAAACCCAAAATTCAAACTTGATAACTCAAACAACACAATATAAAATATTTTAATATTAATTGCAAATAAACTCCCTCACATGATCATTCATGAATGGATATTAGAACAAGGATAGAGATTAACGACCTGGCATTTCAAACCCTTCAAATCGACAATCATCCACATATAACAGACTTAAATTGCTCAAAACAACATATTGTTAATTTATATTTGACAAAACTTAACATACAGAGTAAATAAATCAATTATAGAATTATAGAACCAGATTTATATGGCAATAAGCAGCTGATTAGACAGATTGTAGTTCATGAAGCTACTATATAAACATCAGAGTCTAAACAAATACAACAGAAAATATCAAATACAAAAGCAATAGATAAGTCTAAACATAGAACAACTGGAAATAGCTGGAAGCTGGATAGATATAAGAAAGATCTTCAAGCAAAGCTTCAAGCTCCAAAGGTGAGTCTCAAATGCGGTGACACTCAGTCTGACCCGAGCATAAAGAAAAACACAACAAATTTGAGTCTGGATTAACATTCTTATGGAAGTAAATCAATTCAAGTTAAATGTCCAAGTGAAATACAAAATAAATTAAAGGATGTTTAGATTCCCATCCTCTAAGGGTATGTTAAACTATCTGCATACATAGTAGAATACGCTACATATATAATGTTTATAGTAAAGTAAACTAATAAAATAGCATTAAGGCGTTACTCATATTCCCCTTAACACTTCTTATATAAATGATGTATTCTATACAGTACTGTAAACTCCACCAAACCGGTGGGCTATCAAGGAGCGCTCCATAGGTACGACACAAACCAAACTCGTAGAAGATGCAATATGGCATGTGACAAGGCACGTGAGGCAATGCCAAGGTAGGATTCTACTGTCTGCACTCAGGGACTGGTGGTAACGAATAGTAGTTACTACCGCCCACCTCGAGACACACTCCCAAATCCAAGATGCACCCAATGAAATCAGAAAGTAATAGAATGGTATCGAAGAAGCATGCTCAATCGGTGGTGCGACCTCATTTGATCCAGTATAGCTCCTGTTTTAGCCACATCAAGCTGACTCACGGGAGTCAGGGCTGCGTTAATACCTCATATAGAATCGTTCGCCAAACCATCCTACTTTTTTTTGGAAATTCCACCGCGTGCACAGTTGTTAAAGTGGTTTTCGGTGTTGGCAGAGAGTATGACAATATCCGATCCTAGTGTCTTCAACAACCAAACGCTTATTTCACACCGTGGTCATTTTATAAAACCATTTCAAACAGTTCATACTTCATATCATATTCATTTCAAAATCATATCACTTTCAAAATCATATTTACTTTTGAAATCATTAATCACTTTCAAAATCATAATCACAAAATAGTTTAAACCATCATATCAATATTCGCATTTAAATCCATCAAATCTAAATTATAACAATTCCAACTTAAACGGTTTAAATATTGAAAATAGTTTATATATATATATATATATATATATATATTGAAATAGTAAAAAATTAAAAATAGTTTATATATTAAAATAGGTTATAGATTAAAATAGTTTTTTTATTAAAATAGTCTATATATTAAAGTATATCGAAAATAGTTTCAAGTTAGAATTGTTTCTTCCAATTTCACGAATCAGTTCAAATTCTCATTAAACTGTTTTAATTTATATCGATTTCAAATTTAAACCACTTCCAATCTAATGGGTTTCAAAGTTTAAATATTAAAACAATTTACAATAACTCAATTTGATAAATTTCATTTATATTCCAAAAATTCAACTTTAATTTTGATTAAATTTGAAATATTTACTTAATCACTTTTAATAATATTTAAAATCTCAAATTACAAATTTAAATAAAATCAATAGTTAAATATCTAACTTCAGTTATATTTAATTCTACAACATTCACCTAATCAATAATTACAATTTTAAATCAAGAATAAATATCCAATTTTATTTAAATTTGAAAATATTCGTTTAATCACTTTTAATAAATCAAGTTATTTAATCATACCTTTCAAAATCTGAAAATTAATAAGTTTCCAACCAATGCTTATTCATATTCAATTCTCAACAAATTAATTTACAAATTAACTTATTTGGTCTTCCAACCTATATTTTATTAAAGTTATTACAAAAATCTATTTTCAAAATATTAATATAAATTTAAATAAAATATATAAAACATATTATATATTAGTTAAATTAAATTCTATTAAATTCTATTATATTAATTATTATTAAATCGAATCTTAATTTACTAAATATATTGTATAAAATCTTATTTATATATAGTTAAAAATAATAAAATTATAAGTAAAATCTACAAATTTATAATTTTCAAAACTTAACTTATACGTTTAAAATTTTCAAACATATAATTTAAAAATCTAAAATTTTCAAATATATTAAAATTAAAATATTTTTATATTATATTAAAAAATTAATATTTATTAAAATGCGTATATTTCCTTTCAAAACTTTGGAAATCAATTCAAGAATAGACCAACAATATCCATATATAATTTTCTATCATATGGTCAAGTGATACGGATATTTATCATTTCAATCCGCAATAATTTTAAATTTATGGATATATATATATCATTTCAATCCGTAATCCCAAATTACAAAAAATCAATAAAATCGCTTGGGTTTATCATTTCAACCCATAACAATTTTCTCCTAATCTATAAGATTGTTCGGGTAAATATCATTTCATCCTATAGGGAGAATAAATAAAATAATAGCATAAAATAACATAGCATATCAATGGCAAATATGATCAAAATTGTAAAATTAAATGTGATAGCGACATACTAACAGGTTATTTGTGTCAATAGTGTCAATTATAATAGGTGAACGAATGCAAATAATATCATATCGTATTTAAATGATTTAAATAGCTAACAATTTAAATTGAACAGCATATTTCAATCATCATTTCATGTGAATTAAATTTACTAAATATAAGAATGTTAATCGTGAGTGACCACACACCTTTCGAGGCTAGAGAAAATATGACAAGCTCGCGGATTAGTGATAAATCAAAGCAACTAATTGCTGTGATCAATTCTGGACAACAGCGAAACCGAAAGCAAACTGAACAGCGACAAACTAGATAGCATGAATTCGAATTCGTTGAAACAATATATATATAAAATTTAAAGATCAACTTACCCGCATATCTAAAAATGTAAACTTTATATTATATTTTAAGAACCAATATTCAATTTAAATTACTATTTAAAATAAAATCTCTATACATATTATATTTAAAAATCAATATTCATAAAATCCATACATTTCTTTCAAAATTTCTTTAAATACAGTTTTAAACATTAACATAAATAATCATATTATATATATACATACTTTTCAAAATATTAACATTTACACAAACATAACCTATTATATACCTTTAAATTATATCCTTTAGAAGATATACTATGTTTGGACACGAAAACAAAGAGCTGCAGCCTTCCATAAAAAAAATACTTGCACATATATATTTTCGAATATGCAAGCTAATATATAAACTCGGATACATATATATATTTATAAGCTAATATATAAATATATATAACCATATATATATTCTCAAATGAATGAGCACATGAATGGGTCTGGAGTAGAGTGCTGATATAGTGGAGGTTGGCGGTCATGCAACTCACGAATGAAGCTAGGCTATGGAGTTTGTCAATGTGGGGAGTTATGGAAGGACAGAGGTGATGAGGAGGGAGGTGAAGCGGATGGCTGTCGCGGTGCAATGCAGTGGTTGCGTGGTCACGGAACAGGGCGACAGGCGATGGGGCAACAAGGGTGTGAAGCAAGGCGGGGAAAGACTTGGTCAAAAAGGGACGATGGTTGCTAGGGGAGGTGAGGTGAGAACTCGGTGTGATCAGACAATCACGGGCATTCGAGGGAGGGAGACTGGGTTTAGTGGATGGTCGAGGCTGATGGGTGGTATTGGTTTTGTGTGGAGATGGGACACGGCCAGTCAAGTTTGCGTGTGAAGGGAGGAGGGGCGAGCGAGGTTGAAGGGGAATTTGGATGAGAAGGCATGGAGAGGCTGCATGGTGGTTACATGGATAAAAGAGGTGGCGTTGAGGGAAAGTAGGCGAAGAAGTTTGGTAAAAGGAAGGGATGTACGTGCGATCTCGAAGCGAGTATAGAGCAGTCTTGAAGCAAGGAAGATGGTTCTGCAAGCAATCAAGCAGCGGGTTTCCAGATTCAAGCAATACATGAACAAAAAACTTAGTTTTATAAAATATAATTTTTAAGTAACAGAGAAGAGAAGAGCAGAAGTAAAGTAAGAGAAGATGAAATGAACGAACCAGAAGATAAATATCAAAGGGATAGCAAAAGTTAAGTGCGAATTGAATTCAGCAAATTATTAATATCAAGTGGCTATTGATTAATACATGGATAAATAAAAGGCCATATAGAAACCAAAAGGCTCAAATACAGAAACGATAAAGCTAACCGTTTTACTGATTTCGCCATGTACTAGACACTGAAACATACGAATGAATTTCTATGGAGATCAACATGATAGGACGAACAAAATGGTATATTGATACCAGCGATACGACCACCCTATCAAAAGTCGACATTCACTGCCAAACTACTGTTAAAATGCCAAAAATAAGATAAACGGGGCTAGAGCAGTCCAACTTTGGCAAAACAAAATATGACGTCTCATTTAGAAAAAAAAAATTATTACATAAAAATATTCAGAACTAGAAAATATTTTGTTATCATCAAATTTTTTAACTAATTAAAAATTGAAATTGAAATTTCACAACATGACTAACTTTCATATTTTTTGATGAAAATTTGCCATTAGCTATGTTTAAATAGGCACATTTCAAATATCAAATTTTCATTGTTAAATTTAATTATTTATTTTCATGAAAAATTTAGTTAATTACATTATTAAAAATCGTTAAAATTTCTCGGGTCGTTATAGCTCCTAATCAAAGAGAATTCTAACTAAGAAGATAAGGTTGAAAGGAAAATAAGATAAATAAATTAAAAAAGAGAAAGATGGATAGACATATATTAATCTCGGCAACCTTAACCGGGTCAAACGAGACTCCATTTCAAAAATAATGTGCCCAAGGAATCAGACTTCATCCCTCCAGAAATGGCAATTTGAAAATTTGGCTTTCAATCGATGACTCCTAAGAATTTGTAGCACATAGCCCAAATGAGACTCGCATTCCTTCCCAGACATAGAAAACGAGAATATCATCAATGAAAACCAGTACCAACTTGTTGAGAACATCGTGGAAAACGCGATTTATGAAATCAACGAAGAAGGCAGAAGCATTGGTTAATCCAAAGGGCGTCACTAACCATTCATAGAAACCATTCTCTGTTCGAAAAGCTATCTTGGGAATGTTCTCCTTAGCTACACGAAGCTGGTGAAAACCGATAGCAAGATCGAGCTCAAGGATTAAGATCGATACGGAATTCAATTTCCCGCTTAGGAGGAAGAGAAGAAACTTTGCCAAAACATCAGGATAGTCCCTAACTATCGGGGTGGAGTCAAGATCACTAGGCTGAGAATCAAGCGAAAAGATAAATCTGCCTACATAATCCTAAGGCAATCTATATTCGGTAACAAGAAGATTACCCTGGTCGTCACTAGAGAGACGGTTCGGCTTTGCAAGAAATAATAGCATCCTAATGCTTTAACCAATCACCCCAAGTAAGATATTAAATGCATCAAAACCGAGAACAAAGAAATCTCTGATGAATAGATGCCTGTTGTGAAGGAGTTTCACCTCTTTACAAATCATACTTAGTTTGGCAGGACCGCCAATAGGATTAGTCACACATAGGGATGAAGTTGCCAATTGAGGTTGCTCTAGGATGCTCCGGTATCAAGAAGAACACGAACAAGAAAAAAACAAGAATCTATTTCAGAACAAAGGGAAAGTTCTAAAATTCGAAAAAAATCCAAATCAAAGAGGATCCTAACAAAGAATTTCAAGCTCGAACGAAGATGATTCTATAATTGATTTTACTCATTCTATGGTATTACTTCCCTATCTCTAATGATTTTTTTTACTCCATATGATAAGTTTTGCCTGGCTCTGATACCACTTGTAACAGACC
This sequence comes from Allium cepa, assembly GCA_030765085.1. Taxonomy (NCBI): domain Eukaryota; kingdom Viridiplantae; phylum Streptophyta; class Magnoliopsida; order Asparagales; family Amaryllidaceae; genus Allium; species Allium cepa. The sequence continues at coordinate 576,152,576 of CM060941.1, forward strand.
TGCTATTTCGAACCATTCAAATCGATAATAATCCACACACGCCAGACTTGAATTGCTCAAAACAACAGATTGTTAATTTATATTTGGAAACACTTAGCATATATAGTAAATAAATCAATCACAGAATCACAAACATAGAGTAATATAACAATAAGAAGCAAAATAGATGAATAGTAGTTTATGAAGCTACTATAGAACTTCAAAATCTAAAGTAAAATACAACAGAAATCCAATACATAGAAGTCTCAAATACAAAAGCCAATAACAAGTCTGAACATAAACAAATGGAAACGACCAAAATAACTTAAAAGCTAAATATATAACTCTAAGAAAATCTCCAAGCTCCAAAGGTGAGTCTCAAATGCTATGACACTCAGGTCGACCCGAGCATAAAGCAAAACACAAAACACTCGATTCGGGATTAACATTCCTATGCAAGTAAATCAACTCAAGTGAAATGTCAAGTCAAATAAAGTATAACTTAAAGGATGTTTGTGTTTCCACCCTTTAAGGATCTGTGAAACTATCTACATGCATAGTGCAATACGCTACGTGTATAATGTCTACAGTAAAGTAAAATATTAAAATAGCATTAAGGAATTACCCATATACCCCTTAACATATTTTATATAAATGTTGCAGTCTATACAGTACTGTAAACTCCACCAAACCAGTGGGCTATCAGAGAGCAATCCATAGGTATGACACAAACTAAACACGTAGTCGACGCGATAAGGCATGTGACAAGGCACGCGAGGCAATGCCCAAGGTAGGATACTACCGTTTTGCAGATCCGAACTGGTGGTAACGCATAGCAGCTAGTACCACCAACCTCGAGACGCAATCCCATAATCAACAGTGCATCCAATCAAATCACAAAGTAATAGATATGTTATCAATGAAGCATAATCGATCGGAGGTGCGACTCACTTGGCCCGGCATGGCTTCCATTTTAGTCACATCGAGCTGACTTGAGGGGATCAGGGCTGCGTTCATACCTTATATAGACGTTTTCCAACCATCCTACTTCGTTTTGGATTCTGCACTATGTGCACAGTCATTAGAGTGGTTTTCGGTATTGGTAGAGAGTATGACAATATCCAATGTCAGTCTCTTTAACAAGCAAAATCAATAAAATCGCTTGGGTTTACCATTTCAACCCATCGATTTTCCCTTGTCTACAGTATCGTTCGGGTATGTATCATTTCAACCCATAGGGATTTCTTAAACTAACAAAAAACTTGCAGTGTGAAAAAATACAATAATGACATACATACCAATAAAAAGCATATATCATAATTAATAATTTAAATATAATAAATTCAACAAGTTATGGTGTCATATGTCAATTAATATAGGTAAACAATTACAGATAATAACCTATCATATTCAACGTCAAATTACTAATAAATTCAAATTCAACAACATACTTAAATCGTCATTTCATGTGAAATCAATTTACTAAACATAAGAGTGTTAATCTTGAGTGATCGCTTACCTTTTGAGGCTAGAAAAAATAGACAATCGAACAAGCTATGAATCATAATTTCGAGCTTCTACAAGCGCTACCGATCCAAATGAAGATTCCAAAGCAAATCAGGGTGATTGGATACGAGTTCGATGAAAACAAAATAACTAAAAATATTTAAATCTAAATTTTACTCACATATTTAAAATAAAATATTTATATTATATTTTTAAAACCAATATTCAATTTAAAACATATATTTAGAATAAAAATCTTCACATTATAATTTAAAAATCAACATTTAAAAATCAGTATCCTTTTTTTATAATGAGAGGAGAAAGACTAGGAGTAAGGATACAAGGAGCAAGGTCGGGTTTGGTGGGCTGGCTGGCGGAGGCTGGGGACGTAGGCTTAGGGTGGCTAACGGAGCGAGAAGGCGGCACAGCAGCTACTGCCTGAGGGAAGAAGGAACTCGGATGGTTGTTCTTACGTGGATGGGCTATGTCCAGTGGAGTTGTGGTGAGGCTACTACCTAATGGAGAAGATGCTACTACGGTGGACAAGTAGTGCAAGGCTTGGCTGTAGATGCAGGGAGGGAGGACTACGGCTGTTGGTTGTTTAGGTCGAAGGGCACGGTGTGTGAGGGTATAAGGTGGAGATAGGTCGGGTAAAGGCTGTGAAACGGCGGGAGAACAGTGGGGCTGAGAAATAGGCTAGGACGTGGCTGGGGTGTGCTGTAAGGCAAGGGGGCTGCACGTGCTATTGAGTATGTGGTATGGCTGTGCGTGACACAAGCAGTAGGCGAGAGGTAGAGTATGGACGCTGGAGGCTGAACTGGGTGCTTGGGTGATGGATGTAGGTGACTGTGAGGTTGTTTGGTGAGGCACAGTTGGGTGGACGAGACGGAGATTCGCTGTAAGGCCGAGCAAAGTGGAAAGGTGGTGATCGCAGATGGGAAGGCTAGGGGTTGGCTGGCAAGGTTGTGGTCTCGGTGCTGTAGAGTGCATCGATGTGCAGAGGGTGATAGTGGAGTTCTGGTTGTGTGGGCAACGGAAGGGGAACGGGAGGGCCGAGGCTGAGCAAAAAGGCAGAAGGGATGGAGTGGATGGTGAATGCAGCGAAGAAAAATGAATGAGCGAGTTTCAGGAAATAGAATACACAAGCATCAGCAAAATATATATACTTTATATTCTTTTTTTCGTAACACGAATAGACTGAAAGAAGAAATGGGAAGAGACACGAATCAGAAAATAAATCAAAGCAATGGGAAATAGAAAAATCCAGGTGAGGTGAATTCAGAGAATATTTAAAGCTAGTAGCTATTGGTTTTTCAACCGGTGAATAAATGAATAGCCACCGGAAATCAAAAGGCTAAAACGGGTACTAGTACCGCTAATCGTTTCTCAGATTTAGCCATGCACCGAACGCCGAAATACACAAACGAATATACTACGGAGGTTAGCACGACGAGACAAAAAGAAGAGTACACAAATATCAGCGACACGACCATCCTATCAAAACTCGATATTCACTGCCAAAAATGCTGCTAAAACGTCGAAAATAACATATACGGGGCTAGAGCAGTCCAAGTTTGGCAAAATGAAATATGACATCTCACTAGGAAAATGATTTACATTTTTCTTATGTAAAATATTCAAATTTCAAAAATATTTAATTTCCATCAAAATTTTATTGATTTTAAATTTAAAATTGAAATTACACAACCAAAACAAACTTTCATATTTTCCAGTGAAAATCCGACACTTGCTATGTTTAAATAGACGCATATCAAATATCAAATTTTCATTGGTAAAATATTAATGTTTAATTTCAAAAAAAATTAGCTAATAATGTTATTAACATCATTAAAATTTTCGGGTCGTTTCCCATAGATGGAAATTGAAGGCGGTGGTCGGACTTTATGTGGTGGTGATGGCCGAAGAGAGTTCGGGAAGTGGAGATGGATAGCGAAGTCCATTCATATTTTCGTTGAGTGTGTACATGCGAGGAATAGTTTAGAGTTGGGAAGGATGACAGATTAGTGGTAATTAGTTGGTTAATTATGTAATTAATAAATATTTTGAATCAAAAAAATATAAAAAGTACATCTCTCTCGCACGAGGTTCAATCGAGGCGAGATTTTTTATGTTACATTCGTAATAGAGATAGCTACGCTATAGAGTAGGTTTTGTTGAATTTGGAGCAAGTGAAAATTTGCGCTAAAATCGAACGTTCGATTTTAGTTCAAACTAGAACCCCTAAGTGTTCGGTAGAATTTCAACGAGTTAAAACTCACCTTTTTCGATAATCGGTATGATATATAGTAGATAAAATTTACTGTTTGTATTTAGATGATTATTGGTTGGTTTTGGTTAATTATCCACTTTTGAAAAGCGAATGAGATTTAAAATTGAAATACAGGGAATTTTGTAGCGAAATTTGAATTTCTTGTCGTTGTTGATTTTATCTCCAATTATATACCTGTTGATTTTATTTTTAGTTATATACTTGTTATTTAGATTGTTAAATGTTAAAATGCGACTGTTTGGCCATATTGAATATAACACTGACCCATAGTGAAATTTGAATGTTTTAGTGATAAAGGTAGAAATGGTATTGGTAAAAGACTATAGTAGTTATTAACCTTGTTATAGTATTTTGAAATACTATTAATTGTTGCTTGGGCTTGGAAATGGTTTTTGATTTAGAGAATGACTTTTAAATATGATTTTGGTAATTCGCATGATATGTTATTTAAAATAGTTTTTGAACTTCTCTATTTTACTTCAGCCTTTTAATTTTCTTTTCTAAATATGTGGAAATGTTTTAAAATTATTTTAGGAAGTATTTCTTTTTATAGAAAAGTTATTATTATAATGAATGTTAATTTTTAAAGGAGAAATAAAAGGGGTTTATCCTTTATTTTAAAAATGATTCTTTTTTTGAAGGAAGATAAAAATATTTTGAAATAAACATTTGTGAAACGTTTATGTAAAAAGTTGTAAAAAAGGATAGATTTATAAATATTGTTTTATAAGTAAAAGATAGATAAATAATGTTTTATAAACAAAAGAATGGTTTTGTGAATTATATTCTACAAAAAGGAAAATAATATCATTTTAGTAAATTTGGAATAGTTAGTTCCATTTGAGAATTTTTTTGTGATATAGGAAAAGATTCATTTTATTGAAGTTTCTGTCTTACTTTGGAAAGAAGGATTTGTGTTAAGTATATAAGATTTATAAAAGTGAGTTTTGGATCTATAAAGGATTTTTATAAGGGATTTTTTTAAAGGAGTTTCGTGATTATATTATGAGATCTATGGGATGTATATGAGTCTTGTAAATATATAGTTGGTGATTTATTAAAGCGGTTTATAAATTATGTTTGGGAATTTATAAATGGGGTTTTATGAATAGAAAAGAGTTTTATAAATGAAGTCGGATTTTTATAAAAGGCGTTTGTAAATATAAAAGATTTTTGTAAATATAAGGAGTTTTAAAAAGGGTTTTTATAAAAAGGGATTTATAAAAAGAATAAGACCCGATTTCCATTAATGATCAAATTTCCCCTTATGGTGGTATAGAAATGTTTTTTTCACACGACACCGAAAACCAAGGTATGGAATCTCATCTCTATCTTGAGAGTTGAGAATGTGAATCGATGTAAGAATAGTTTTCAAACTTACCTGATTTCATTGTTAATCGAGAGATAATATTGTTTGAAATCGGGATGTGGTGGTAAGTATATATGGTTTAATTTCTACATGACCTATTTTACCTGCACCAAAAGTGTTTAGGGTTTATTGTTCTTAATGTTTTTAAATGACATTTGTTAAATAGAAACCAATATGGTTTGGAAAAGAAATATTTCTTAAGTTTTGTGAATATACTTATACCGTTGAGATAAGTATATTGGTAAATTTCTAATTATTGTAAATGTAGTGCTTTGTGAATATACTTATACTATTAATATAGTATATGGAAAAGTTTTTCTATGTTTTGGAAGTGAAATATTTTGTGAGTATACTTATACAGTTGAGATATGTATATCAATATTTTTCAAGTATAGAAAGGGGTAGAGAAGAGTTTGTGAATATATATTTGTAAAATTATTTTAATGCAAGAATTTTCAAAGAGGTTTTAATTAATGAAGGGATTAATTAAAGAATCTTAGTGGTTACTTTGCACTTAAACATGCTTGGTTAAATCTATAGTTGAATTGCTTGTTATATGATAGTTAAATAACCGACTATCAAATGTTGGCCAGTTTTTAAAACTATCGTTGTCGGTTCAAAGAGACTGGGATCAGATATATTATCCGAAAACCACTTTGAACTGGCATAAGCGTTTGAATTGAAGACATCCCGAAGTTGATGAAATCGAAGATGGAGCTCTTCTAAATGCAAGGGCTACTTGCTACTAATCCTGAGGGTGATTCCAAAATGGATGTAGTAGAAGTAGTTTCTTTAGTTTGTTCATATCCTAAACAACTTTATGGACGAATGCTGTCATTGCACTGATTCCTAGAGGGCAGTGTTAGTATTCCGAGTGGGATTTGATAAAAAGGTAAAATGTAGCCTAAAGCCACACCAACTGAGAATGACAAAAACATGGTAGTGCCATAGGGCTATGTGGGCCGCACCTATCAGGGTATTGTCATCACCCTTCTAGATTATTATTTATGGATTTTGCTGTGAATAAGCGCTCTCGGAAAAAGGTTGCAAAGCAATCGAGGTGATGAAATATTCGGTTACCATCCAGTAAGGAGTAGTCCAATCGTGATTCTCAAGAGTAGATAGGTTTGACCAGAGTACATTTTGTCTAGAAACGTACTGTATAGAAGGTAGTCCCTTACCTTGTCATGTTGGAAATCCGATCTCAAATAAGTGGCTTCAAACTCAGTTGTATTCTTATAATGATGGAATTTAATTAATGTAATAATTTTAGCTATGATTCAATATTTATTTTAAACCCTAGTCATTATTATAATATCAGAAGATTTTCCTATCAAATGGTTTGGTTACCGTAAGGTAAAATCCCATCCATGTTTATGTGTGGCGTGATCTTACGAGATGCCATTATTTTGAAAGGTTTTGTAACACTAAAATCCAATTGAGATGTGTTTCTCACGTTGGTTTACCAAACTGATTGGGTAGTTATCCTCGTGTAATGCTCATGCCAGACCAAGCATATTTCAGATCAAGTTATTGATGCTTTGGAGCTTCAAGAGACAAGTTGGATGCTTCCAAGATATATTCACGTATATTTTTATTTCTACTGCATTTGTTGTTTGTATTTATCAGCAATTGTGAGGACATGTTGTTCTAGTTATCCAGACTAACGATAGATTGTTACTTGACTGATGTATGTATATTATAGTTTTTCTTTTGTAAAGATATATGGTATATTATATATTACTCATCACGATGTGAGATTCCGTTATGTCCTTTCTTTCTTTTTCCCCCAACACTCTGTCTTTCCAACACTTGGACGCTTGGTACATGAATACCATGGATGTATTAGTATCGACTTTTGAGGGTGAAAAAGGAAGGTTTTCATAAGTGGTGTCATAGCTTGGGTTGAGGGAACACCTAGGCTATGGTAAGGTAGACTCATTAGAGATAGGATAAGTGACACCCTAGAATGAGTTTGAGTGTGTATGTGTGTGTGTTTGTGAGCGCGTATTTGTTATTACTATAAAACTGTTTTATATTGTGTTGATTTATCGATTTAGTGGTTTATGTATTCTAGTTGATATAGAAAGAACGACTGTATCGACAGGATTCCTAACTCTTGAACAAGGCAAACAGAGACGGTATAGTTTTGGAATTAGGTAAATGAAATAATTTTATAAAGAATTATATTTTATTTATAAATGGAGTTGAATTTTTATAAAAGGAGTTTTATAGATATTATTTTATAAAAGGACTTCGTAAATATAAAAGAGTTTTCTAAATATAAGGAGTTTTATAAAGGCATTTTATAAAAGGGATTTATAAAAAGAATAAGACCCGAATTCCATAAATTATCAAATTTCAGCTTATGGTGGTATGGAAAATGTTCTTTTTATACTGAACACCAAATTATAAGGTATGGAAACTCGTCTCTATCTTGAGAATTAAAAATGTGAAATGAGGCAAGGATAGTTCTTAACTTGTCTAATTTTATTGTCAATTAAGAGATAGTATTGTTTGAAATCGGGAAGTGGTGGTAAGTATATATGATTTAGTTTATATACGACCTATTTTACTTGCACAAAAAGTGTTTTAGGCTTATTGTTGTAAATTTTTTCAAATGGTATTTTTTGAATCCAAATGAATATGGTTTTGGACAAGAAATCTTTCTAAATATTTTTGAAAATACTTATTATGTTGAGATAAGTATATGGGTACATTTTCTAAGTATTATAAATGTAGTGGTTTGTGAATATACTTATACTGTTAATATAAGTATATCGAAAAGTTTTTCTAAGTTTTGAAAGTGAAATGTTTTGTGAGTATACTTATACATTTAAGATAAGGATATCAATATTTTTCAAGTACTGAAAAAAGTAGAAAAGGGTTTTGAATATATCTTTGTAAAAGTATTTTAATACCGTAATTTACAAAGTGGTTTTAATTAATGAAGGGATTAATTAAAAAGGCTTAATGTTATTTTGCGCTTAACCATGCTTGGTGAATTTATGTTTGAATTACTTGTTATTTAATAATCGAATAACCGACTATCAAATGTCGGCCAATTTTTAAAACTATCGTTGTGGGTTCAAAGTGACCATGATCAGAAATATTATTCGAAAACCACTACGAACTAGCATAAGCGTTTGAATTGAGAACATCCTAAAGATAATGAATGTAATGATCTGAAATTTAATCACTATTTAAATGAATATTTATTACATTTTTAATTAATAATAAATGAATTTTTATTATCATATAAACTTAATAACAAATTATGATAAAATTGTGTTCAAATTTCTTTTACTAATTTATATAGCACATAGAAAATAGAAAATGTGACAGAAACTCATTTTCTAAAGTTTTGATTTTTCATTGGTTAAAAGTTATAGGAAATGTTAAAACACTATTATAAACACATACATATACACTACAACCGATTTATCATGAAAACATATACAAGTACATATATTTTTACTTAAGCATATGTATAAATATATATAAGTGCGATTTTTATTATAAAAAGGTATATATTTTAATATATAAAAATACCGCTTTCAACACAAAGTACATAGGATCTTGGCTTGAATAGTTGCAAAGTAAGGGGGTATATGATGGACGGAAATAATGGGATTGAGAAGGAGTGCATGCATAAGCATACATATTTAATTCAAGCACTTATAAATTTCTAAATATTTTCCTAACCTTATAAATACCTCTTCCATTTCATAATTTTCACTTTACAACACCTTTTCTTCATTTCAAATTTCCTAAAGCTTGAGAAAGTTTTTAGCTTCTTATATATTCTCTATATTATAATAATCTCACATTTTCCACTTTAAATTCCTTCCATAACTAGTTTAAAACCCTTCTTCATCCATTTCTTCACTTCGTATTCAATTACAAGCGCAATCATCCACCTAACCCTACATGGTCGAGCCACAATAGTGCATGGCCAAGCCTAGATTGTCCAAGGCCGAGCCCACTTTGGGTGTGTAGGCATCCAAAGTCTTCGATTTTGTACAACCCTAGGTTGTTTCAAAGTTCTAGCAAAAGTTTGGTTTGAATTCATAATCATCAATGAGTAAAACTCTCATTTTTGGAAAAGATATTAACTTGATCATATTAAACTATATGTCGTAAAAATATAGTGCTTGTTGTGTTGAAATACCATGTTGTTTTGATGGCATATGATTACAAGTTTGTGGTTGAGTTTGATTTGTGATTTGAATGTTAAATGATATGTTTGGATATATGAAAATTGACTATGATATGATGGTAGTGTATTTATGAAACAAAACCAAGCGCATATGATGTTAATGTTGTTAAGTTAGCACCTTGAAAAGTCGCAAAGGACTTGAGGTTCGATCTAAAATCAAAAGCTTGTTTCTAGTTTTTGGATTTAGTAAATGTTTTCCATGTTTTCACCTTCTGTTTAAGTTTTCAAAACTCTTACATTTTTATTTTAAAAAAAGTAGTAGCAAGTGTTAAAGTGAAATTTTCACCAAGAAAACCAATTCTAGCAAATGGCGTTCATAACGATAGTCGTTATGCATGTAGTTGGGCAAAATTTTACGATTTTAACTTTTAAAGTATTTTCTTTAAATTGTCTTTGAAACCTCTTTTCAAACTCATTAAGAATGTAAAAAAGGTGAACTTTTGTTATTAAATAATTTATTGATTCAGTTTATTAATTATGCATAATTATTATTTTATTAATTAATTAGGTTAAGCAATTAGAGTCTAAGAATTTACCGAGAAATTTAATTAGTTTTAATTAAGGAAGTTTCAAGTAGAGATTAATTAAGATTAAGGTATTTATAATTTTATTCAATCAATTTTAATTATTTAATTAGTCATTATTTAATAAAAGGTTAATTGTTCACTTGATCACTTAATTAGCTTATAATTAAAAATGAATGTTGATGTAATTAATTTTTAATTATTAATTAATTTGTAATTTATTAAGGTTTAATTATCGATTAATTAAGACTAAACCAAGCTTAATTGAGATTTAATATTTAGTTAAATAAATTCAAAGTTAAACGAATTAATTTAGGGTTTAATTATGATTTAGTTTAATTAAGATTTATTAAAGTTAATTAAGTTTTAACTTATGATTTAATTGAGGCTTATTCATTTTAAAATTATGTAAAACTTTATCAGTTATTTGTTTTAAACCAGTTTTCTTATCTAATTGAATTGTTTCAAACCGAAGGATCTCTTGTCAGAGCCTTAAGTAACCCTTTTTGACTAGGAAACCAAATAACATCTATTAGACGAATAAAACACCATTCTGCTATTATTAATACTGGGACATTTACCCATATAATGGATTTATTTATTGTGATTGAATGATCCCCTTTACTTACGCTTGCTCATGCAAATATCCATGTTAACTTGTTAAGTAGAACCAAACTAAAAGATCCCTTATGGTCTCTAAGCCTCCGACAGATTTGTGAAGTTAAATGTTTCATTTTCCTTTTCGATAGTGATTTTAAAGTTATTCCATTTTGGATAAGACATTTCAAGGATGATTTAGCAAAGGTTGTAGTGTCGATATGTTTACCAAAAGGAACTATTTTGATAAGGTTTCATTAAGAAGTCGTGTAAACATGAAAGGTTTATAAAGTAAGTTTATGAATGATTTTGGGGTTTAGTAAGGAATTTTTAGAAAGGTTTTGAATATTCATAAAATAAGTTTTTGGAAGGGTTTTGACGTTTGTAAAATAAGTTTATAAAAGGTTTGGTTATTTACAAAAGGAGTTAGACGGGTTTTGAATATTTATAAAAGGGTTTTACAAGTGAATTTGGAAGTTTGCATAGTAATTTGAAATGGATTTGGATTTCAAGTAAATGATATTTCATGAATGGAATAGATTTGATAACAGGGATTTATCGAAAACCATCTAAAAAGAATTTGAGATACGGGTTTCTCTAAACTGAACTTTTAAAAATGGTGGCATGGAACATCTGTTCCACGCTTAATACCGAGGGAGTAGTGTTTAAGGTTGTCCTTGTCACCAATTAAGACAACATTTGTTAACCTTTTTAACCTGATTTGGAAGTAAGAAGTTATTCGCAAAGGTTTTGTGAATATACTTATGTCAGAAAGATAAGTAAATGAATGTTTTAGACATACAACTTTGAAAGAGATTTATTAAATAAAGATTTGTTGTGAAGCTTAGTGGTTGTTGTGGATAAATAAATCTCAAACAGAATTGGTTATTGCTCGTTAATTTGATAGTTAATAACCGACTATCAAATCTAGACTTCTTTTGACTCAGAAGGTATGTCGGGTATATTCGAGTTCCACAGTGAGGACTCGATTGCTTAGCGCATTCTTCCAAAAGAATCGAAATTGAGTTAGCTGGAAATTATCGCTTAGTTTGGAGACACCGGTCCCCGAATTTATCTGAATCACTCCAAACTAATAGCGAACGATGTTAAATCATATTGAAGTATGCAGTGGAGTTATACTATTCTTCTTGTGGGTGATTCCAAAATAGAAGATGGTAAGGTGGAATGTTTGTTCGATCCTGGAACAACTTGCATGGATGAATGTTGGCATTGTATCTCTTCCTGGAGGGCAGATTCCAAGATGGTATGCTAGGAGAAAGAAGGTAAAGACTTGACCTCACAAGCCTCACAAACCGGGAAACGATAAAATCAGGGTATTTAGCAGAGTTATGTGGTCAACTACCATTATCCAACATCCCATTTTGGATTTTTCTTATTCGTGTTGTTTTGCGTGCAAACACCTTGGTAGTATAAGGCCTCAGTGTCGAAAGGGGATGAGGTAATCCGGTTGGCCATGTCAAATGGGCAATCGGTTCTATGTAGCAGGGGTACAAGAAGTTCTTTTTGGACTTCGGTGCATTTTCTAAGGCGGAAGGTAGTCCCTTACCTTCCTATAGTATGGAATCCATCTCCAATACGTGCCTTTACGGTTTTGACTTTTAGAGCCTAGTATGCTGGAATTTATTATGGTAACAATTTCAGCTATTTTAGATATGTATTTGTACTCTAGACATTATTATAATATCATTAGATTTTATATATAAATGTTTTATTTAACGTAAGGTAAAAACACATCCATGTTTATGTGCGGCCTGGTCTTATGAGATACCTTTAATTTCGATAGAGTTTTACGGTATGTTTGAGCTTACTAACACCAGACCCATATTTGGCTCGGAGTTTATTTTCTATTCCTAAACTCTAGGATGCTTAGATTTGAATTGGCAGCCAAGTAGTTTAGGTTTTTCCTCAGATCCACTAGGAGGAGCTTGGAGGAGGTGGCTTCATGTATAGCTAGTTATTTTTCTTGTTTTCCACTGAATTATATGTATATTATATTCAATTAGGTAGGGACAGGTTGTTATAACTGTCAATTTGTATTAGTATGACTCTTATGTATCATTTTTGAAACGACTATGTAATATATTATGTTGAGTAATATATATTATTCTGTTGCTTGTTGAGATTTTGCATTAATTAGTTTCTTCTCTTCTATTTTTTCTTTCTTTCAACCCTAATGATCGGTTTTCCGGCACTTGAATGCTCAGCATGCAATATAGTGGACGTTTCAGTTTCGGTTTTCGAGGGTCGAAAATCTGGTTGTTACATTTTTGGTATCAGAGCAAGGTTAAGCAAACACCTAGGCTTTTGCGGGAAAACTCATTAACAGATAAGGTAATAGAATGCCTTATTATGAGTTTGTGTGTATTATATATATAAGTTTGTACTTGTTAGTGATATAAAAATGTTTTATATTGTGTTGGTTTATCGGTTGTGTGGATTAAGAACTCTAGTCGATACGTGGAATGCCACTGTGTCGACAGGGGTTTCCTAAACACTTGAACAAGGAAAACCGATACAATATTGTCTTAAACTGGTATATGAAACAATTTTATCTTGGATTATAATTTATATGTAAAGAAAAAAATTTCAAACTTGATAGAAATTGCTAGTTGTAATGGGTGATAAGGAATGATAACATATATCTATTATCATTTGGGAATGATACCTTTCCCAATATGAACACTATTTGGAACTATATTTTATTGGTATCTTAATATAATTAAGTGGTAAGAAAGGATTTGCAAGGAAGGAGAGGACAGTGAAAGAGATTGAAGAATTTGACCACAAAGGATGGAAAAATTGATAAACAAGCCGCCAAAGCAGTTATGGTTCCTAATGAAGAAGTAGTTGAAATTCAAAAGAAGCCGAAACCTTCAACAAAGAACCGTTGCATCAATAAACACAAAAAGTCGAAATTTCTGCTGCATTGGAAGAGGCCTTGGGAGGACCAATCAGAAGAAATTGGTTTGCAAAGGAAACTATTCAAAAAAGGAATGGAAATTAGTTGTTACTTTTGTCATAAGACAGGACATACTATGGACTATTGTATAGAAGGAAAGGAGGGACCAGTAGTTCCTAAAGTTTGGAAAAAATTACTTCTTTTGCCAACGACTTTGATACGTCAAGAAAAATTGTCCAATGATTCAAAGAGCACTACAAGACGAGAAATTATTAAGAAGAAATCAGCCATCTCGAGGGAGATTATTATGGGATGTGTACATGGAAAGAGGAGAAGAACAATAGTTGAGGGTAAGTATCTTGAGTATGAGCTCATAAATATGATGGTGTTTTGGGAAGTTATTTATAATATGTACCCTTGGGGATATATTGAATTCCATGATTGTTTGCTTTTAAAATCATTCTTTAAACTTAGGAAATGTCTAGTAAAGTTTAGAATTAAATGTTTTAATATGAATCCATATAGTCAAGAATTATAAATCCTAGAGTTTTTGAAACTAAGGAGTATGTTGTTGAGGAAGGGCCGTAAGATCAAACCTCAATGGACTTTGCTTCGTTATGCCGTGATTTTGAGATTTTAAGTCAAAGTAAGTTCTTGGATTCGAAATCGATCATGGAAGTTAAGAATTAGCTGGGCCGGTGCAACAAGCTACGTAATGATATGATAAAGAACATCCAGGGATCACTCGAGAAAATGATAAGTAATGCTCTACTGTTAGAAGATTTTATGCCGCAACCGCCTACTACCGCAGCAACCGAAGATAAGAAGCGCAAGTTCAAGACAAAGTTTCCCAAAATATGGTGCTTTGGATATGGAGAGAAAGATCACTTGGTTCATAAAAGTAGCTGGGGTAAAAAAGAGAATGGAGAAAGAAAAGGCTAAGAGACAAAAGCTTGAGAAGAAGAATGCACCAAAGAATTGTTACTATTGTCACCAAAAGGGTCATTTCGTCAGAAATTATCCTAAGCTTAAGGAAAGAAGGAAGTCTAAACCCTTTGTTATCATCACAGAACCATGCGCTTTAGTAGTAGTAAAGGGAAAAAAAGTTATGGAATGATCAAGTTAGCACTGGCAAGATAGAGACTAGTATTAGGGATAGTATCCTAAGTTATGCCTTGTTAATATATTTTGTTGTATGTATCTTTTGAAGTATACTTACCATCTATGTATGTATTTAGGATTGTGCGTTATTTGAATGATATTCAATATCTATGTATCTTCTGTTGTTCTTGATGGATATTAATTCCTATCATCTCTTTAGATAGACTCGAACTAGAGCTAATAAGATTCATGACTTTATGTTGTGTCAACTTAGTAGGTAAGGTTGACTCGTCATAAGGTATTTTGGTTAGAGGATAGATTAATAAATAAAGTTAAATTTGAATTGTATAAATAAGAAGATTTAAATAAACTTGGTTTTATTAAATAATACTTCTATGTTAGGATTATGAAAATTTTTGGGACTAAATTCTTTTAAGGGCAGAAGAGTGTAATAATCCAGAATTTAATCGCTATTTAAATGAATATTTAATTATATTTTTAAATAATAAATAAATGAATTTTAATTAACAAATAAACATATTTAAAATAATAACTAATGATGATAAAATTGTTTTCAATTTTTTTTACTAATTTACAAAGTTCGCAGAAAAATAGAACATATGACTGAAACTCATTTTCAAGAATTTCGATTTTTCATTGGATAAAAGTTATCAAAAATGTTAAAACACTATTGTAAACACATACATGTACATTACAAGCTATTTTGTGATGAAAACATGTACATGTACGTATATTATCACTTAAGCATATGTATAAATATAAATAAGTGAGAGTTTTATTATAAAAAGTTATATATTTTAATATATAAAAATACCTCTTTCAACACAAAGTACATAGGATCATAGCTTGAATAGTTGCAAAGTAAGGGGGTATAGGGTGGACAGAATCATGGGATGGAGAGGGAGTGCATGCATATGCATTCACATATAATTCAAGCACTTGTACATTTTCAAATATTTTCCTAAGCCTATAAATACCGCTTCCATTTCATAATTTTCACTTTACAACTTCTCTTCTTCATTTCAAATTTCCTAAAGCTTGAGAAAGTCTTCATGGCTTCCTACACATTTTTTATGCTATAAAAATCTCACATTTTCCACTTAAATTCCTTCCACAACTTTTTAAAAATCCTTCTTCATCCATTTCATCACTTCATATTCAAATACAAGCGCCATGATTCACCTAACCCTACATGATCGAGCCCTAATAGTGCATGGTCGAGCCCAAATTGTCCAAGCCTGAGCCCATTTTAGGTGTGTAGGCATCCAAAATCTTTGATTTTGCAAGATCCTAGGTTGTTCCAAAGTTTTAGCAAAAGTTTGGTTTGAATAGAAAGCTTCGGTCAGTAAAACTCACATTTTTGGAAAAGATATTAACTTGATTATATTGAGCTATATGTTTTAAAAATATAGCGCTTATTGTGTTGAAATACCATGTTATTTTCATGGCATATGATTAAAGTTTGTTGTTGAGCTTGGCTTTGTGATTTTGATGTTAAATGATATGTTTAGATATGGATATGTGAAAGGTTGGTTATGATATGATGGTAGTGTGTTTATGAAACAAAACCAAGCGTATGTGATGTAAATGTTGTGAAGTTAGCATATTGAAAAGTCGCAAAGGACTTGAGACCTAATTTGAAAACAAAAGCTTGTTTCTAGATTTTGGATTTAGTAAAAGTTTTCCTAGTTTTCACCTTCTGTTTAAGTTTTCAAAACTCTTCCATTTGTGTTTTCAAATATGTAGTAGCAAGAGTTAAAGTGAGATTTTCACCTAGAAAATCAATTCTAGCGAACTATATTCATAGCGGTAGGCTATGGATGCAGTTTGGGAAAATTTTATGATTTCAACTTTTAAAGTATTTTCTTTAAGTTGTTTATGAAAATTATTTTCAAACTTATTAAATAAAAAGGTTAAATTTTTTTGTTAAATAAATTATTTATTTAATTTATTAATTACGGATAACTATTAATTTATTAAATAATTAGGTTAACTAATTAGACATTAGTATAAAAAGTGCACACTGCTTCGCCTTATTTTAATCGGTTGAAGTAAAACTGACGCAAATAGAACTATTTGCATCAGTTCTATCTTAATAACTTGTGCAATTGGTACATGGAAAGCAATAGGTAATAAAAAAAATCAAATTTGCATCAGTTGTCACCGACAACCGAAGAAAATACATCGATACAAATAGTTTTAGTCGCATCGGTTTTAAAGTCAACGGATGCAACTGCATTAATTTGCATCCCTTACCAACATAGTTTTGTTCGGTGGATCCAAAATAATCATTTTCGCATCGGTTCACTAGTGAAGGCGATGCAATCTTAAATTATTTAGGTTGTCAAGGTCAGATCAAACCACTTTCGTTACACACCCGTTAATTCCTGCCATCCAAATTTTTTCTGCCGCTTGTTTTCCCATTCATTTCCACTAAAAAGTATTTCGCTTGCTTCAAAACAAAAAAAACCCTGGAAATTGATTTGGATTTAATGCCAGCTTTGCATTAAATCTGATACTACTGGAAAAAAAATGGGTCACGCGATTCCATTTCGGTCTGTGCCTCGACTTCAACGTCAGGCAAATCTCGGTGTCTCGACTTCAAGCATCGGCCTCGATTTTAGGCATCGGCCTTGACTTCGATTTCACCCTGGTGATTTGATTTTCACCCTCGACTCCAGGCATCAACCTCGACTTAGATTTTTCCCCGCCGATTCAATTTTCCCCTTGAATTCAAGTGATTTGACTTCGCCCTCTCCAGGTTTATTTATTTTTTCTGTGCGTCATTTTTGCCGTTAATTGATTTTGTGTGTATTAAACATGCATTTAAAACCTCGTACAAGAAGTTGATTTATGTCTATTTGAATCTGTCTCTAATCTATTTCTTCCGTGTACTCTATCTTTGTTTCCGTTGTGGTGTTTTTACAATTTGAACATAAAATTTCTTCAAATATCACCCTTCATTTTTTCCATTTAGTTGGTTGAAATTTTATTTCTATTAGAATAATAAAGTTGTATCATCTCTATAACATTCCCATACTTTCCTTAAATACTTCTATGTACTAAAATACCTTGGTAAATGATGAGCTTTTATTTTCAAAATATTTTTATTTTGTTGCAACTGTGGATTATTTCATGCTAGCTTAAAATAAGAATATGATGTTGTGCTTTGTCTTTGTTTGGCAACGGTTTTGTGATGTTATTTGCTTAGGACTGTATAATGGTATAATGTGCTTTAGAAGACAATAGTGGTAATTAATGTAACTATCTCATTATCCATGCTTGTGATATACTAGAATTTCAAACAATCTAAAATGTGATAATCCTCTTTATTTATTATTTAAAATGCTCTCCAACAACAACTGTCCTTGGCGCAAACCGTGCCGGTTTCTTAGTTCTACTCTACATCTTACTTCAATTGAAGCAAACATGAAGGCAGCAAATGGAACCCCTTCTCATAATAAGAATACCTTTACGCTTTGCAGAAATGTAAGGGACCATTAAAGTAAAGTAAAGTAAAGTAAAGTAAAGTAAAGTAAAGTAAAGTAAAGTAAAGTAAAGTAAAGTAAAGTAAAGTAAAGTAAAAGTAATCCAAACTATTCTAAATACAGGGGCATGGTAAAATTATTCTTTTATTCAAACAATAATAATAATGTGTTGTTTTTTAATATAAGATATAAATGGATTTTAAATAGAGTAATTATTTACAAATTTAATAATGTGTTTGTTTAAAATTAATATATATATATAAGTTGATTTAAATTGGATTTTTAAATTTGAATTCGAATTTGAAATTTGGATTTAAATTTGAAATTTAAAGGATATATATCTTAAAAATATTTTGGATATAAAAATATTTGAATAAGGTTTTTATTAGTATATAATTTGTTTTATAATAATTTTTTAAAAGAAATTTATTTATATAAATTTAGAAAGTACTTATTTAATAGGATAATAAATATAAAGGCTTTATATTAACTTTTTAAAATAATATAAAAATGAATAATTGCAAGTGTTAGCTTTTAAATCTTGTTAAGTAACATGTGTAGTATGATTAATAAGTGTATTGATAATGTTAGTAATTAAACAAGTGTCATTTCTTTTTATTTTCATTTTATTCAATTTTAATAAATCATAAATTAATTCTATATAAATTTATTATTTACTCTCTTCTTTTTCTTTTTCTATGTTCATTTCTAAAACTCAAGAAACTCAAACCTGTAAACATTCTCAAGGGATCAAACCAAAAATCTGTAAAACATTATCCAAACCTCAAGCAAAAATCAAAACTCAAAAGTTTGTAAATACTTTATCTTCAACCTGTAATCTTTTCAAAAGCAAGATAATTAAGCTTCCAATTAAATCAAAGTTTCAAAGCTTCAACCTATAATTAAAGCAACCTTCTTAAACAACAACTAGCTTCAGATTTACAAAATTTCTAGTTCAAACAACAAAGCTTTTTCTTCTACAAATTCAAGTTTTCAAGGATCAAAACAGGTCAAGGTTTCAAAGTTCAATCTGATTTCAATGCTCTCTGTCTTTTCAACAGGTGAGTAAACATTTAATTAAAAAGCTTAAGTACATAAATGATTGTTGCATGTGAATTTCTATGATGAAGATTGCTTGCATTTATGTATATGAGTTAAGTCTCTGTATATATGAAGTGTGCATGTCTGTTGTATGTGAACATCTCTCTTCTTAGTTCAAAGCTTAAAGTTTTGATCAAAATTCAAAATCTTTTTATCTGATCTCTGTTAGACTTTGAGATTCAAACAAGATAAGTTAATCTAAACATAGTCTAGGTGCTAAAAATATGTACAAGTATTTTAAGTTTGAAAATATGCTAGAATCTGGAAAATACAGTAGCAATTTTAATATCATGTTAAATCAAATGTTGAAATTTGTTGATTTAATTATATAAACTGAATCAACTCAGGAAATCATGGTTTTTTAAAAAAATCATAATTTTTAATGTTATATCGTGAGTACAATTCATAGATTACCAGAAATTGGGTTTTTGGGGTTTTTTGGCGATTGGTGGTCTCAGGTTGATCGGGAACTTCACTGGAGGTGGAGGAGGTCCTTATGATCTAGACAAAAATACCAGATGGGTGGTTATAGCACCGTGGCGGCGGCGGTGGGTTGAAATAAGTTTTAAACCCTAGTTTATGTTAAGGTCGGAATTGTGATCACCGCGGCGACTCTGGTTGATCGAGTGGCTTCGGACCTGGAGCATTGGTTGCGTGGATGTTTGGCGAAGCTAAGGACGTGGTTACGCGATGTCTGGAGGTCGGAATCGCTTAGACGAGGAGTTATTCTGACATGGGTTGTAGGTGTCGACGGTGGTCAGTGACGTCGCAACCATCTGTGCAGGTGCACGGTGGTTTTGTGGTGTCAGTCGTTTTGGTATGGTGCGATCTCGAAGGAATACTCGGGTGAATGGGAAGAAGGCTTGGGTAGTTTGTCGTGAGTGTTTGCATGTCTTCGGGTTATAAAACTTAAACAAAAATCTAAGTTTAAAAGAAACAAAAAGAAGTGGTTTTACTAGGGGCAAGACCCAAGTGATCTTCGGGTTGAACCCAAAGCAAGAGTTAAACCGAGTTTTAAATAGTGTTAAGAGCAAGGTTTTAAAAATTTAAAATAAATGTAGTTTAAAAACTTTTCTTATAAATTTCTTTATATATAATAAATGTTTTCTTTAACATTTGATTTAAGAGTTATAAAATTTGGTTAACTTAAATTTGTTAAGTTAAAATTATTTTTATGTTATTTAAAACTAAATTTAGTAATATAATTTAGTGTTAATCAAGATAAGATGTTTTAAATCTAGTTTAAACTATTTTATGATAAATGTTTTTTTCAAAATTTATTTGATTTAAAGAAGTTATATGAATTGTTATCATAAATTTGTTAAATGCTTAAGTATTTTTAAAACTTAGTTTTTAAATAAAATTAAGTGTCAATTAAAGATAAATTGTTTAAATGACAATTAAGTCATTAATAAATATAATGTTATATCTTAAGGTTAACTAAGGTTTTAATGATTTGAGATTAATTAATTAAGTTAATTTAGACGTTCAAGTATAATTAATTAATTTGATTAATTAATGGTTAAGGATTAATAATTAATAATTAAGGGTTAAAAGTTAACTAAATAGAGGTTAAATAATTTGTAATTAAGGATTATTAATTAGATAATTAGAGATTATTAATTAATGATTAAAGATTAAATAATTAAGTAATTAAGTTGTAATTAAGAATTAATTAATTAAGTAATTAAGATTGATTAATTTGTAATTAGAGATTAATTAATTAAGTAATTAGAGGTTAGTTAACTGGTAATTAAGAAGTACTTAGTTTGTAATTAAGTTTTATTAATTAATAATTAGATTTTATTAATTAATAATTAAAGAATATTTAATCTGTAATTAAAGATTAATTAAGGATTAGTTAACTATTAATTAAGGATTGACCAATTAGTAATTAAGGATTAATTATTTAATAAGTTTTGTTAATTAATAATTAAGGTTCATTAATTAATAATTAAGGATAATTAATTAGTTAATTAAAGATTAATTAATTGATTATAAAAGTAATTAAGGATTAATTATTCTGTATTGAGGGATATTAATTAACAATTATGGTTTATTGATTAATAGTTAAAGAATAATTAATCTGTAATTAAATATTAATTAATTAGTTTATAAGGTAATTAAGGAATCGTTGATTAATTCAAATGATTATAGTTAATTAATGATTAATTAAGCAGGATTAGGTGATTAATTCTTAAGTAATTAATTTAAGTTAATTAAATTAATTATAATATGGATTAATAATTCTTGCTTATGGATGATTGTTTTGAGTAGAATGTATGGATTGGTTGATATCTAATGGATGATAATCTAAGATATTCTGTGATGTGATATTGGATATATCTGTGATAAATGTGTGATATTTATCAGTGAATGATGCTGTGTGAATTCAAAGTATTGAATTGATTTAAATTGTTTAAACCTTAAACAACTTGGCCTTTAAGAAATGTTTGGATTTCGATGAGACAGGGATCGGATATCATATTTGATTATCTGAAAACCACATCGATCCAAGTTAACGTTAGGTCGTGAATTCAAGTGAAGATCAAGTTGAAGACTCGAAGTGTAAGAACTATTTGTCGTTAAAACTCTGAGAGTGATTCAAATACGAGTATAACAGAGATAGTGCTTTCAGATTCGAGATGGAGATTTAGAGTGCAAGGATTATTGTCGTTAACTCTAAGGGTGATTCCAAAATGAGTGTAACGAGGTAATGCCTTCAATTTCGTTCGAACCCGGAATGAACTTGTATGGATTGAATGCTTTCAGAACATCGTCGGGAGGACGATGAGCATTCTAAGATAGATGTGTTCTACAAAGGTAATCGCAGCCTCAAGTCTCATCAACCGAGAATGGCTAAAACAGGGGAGGTGCAGCAAGGCTAAGTGGGTAGCACCCAAGTAGGATAAGATTTACCCATGTCTAGAGTCCCTTTTTATTCGGCTGTGTGGGCGGTTGCTAGCTACAACCGCGGGGTTATCTTAATCGGGATTGTCCAGTAAGGGATGGTTTCGGTCTTGTGTTGTAGGGGATTTAGGGTGGATCCTCGGTACGGTGATCTAGGCCACGTACTGTGACGGACGGTACCCCAATAGCCATGCCATTGATGGAAACTCATTATCCTTACATGCCTTTACGGTTTTGATTTTATAACCCACTTTGTGGTTAGTATGCTGGAATTTAATCATGTAATAATTTCAGCTATGTGAATATTTATTTGAAAACCCTAGACTTTATTATAATATCACTGGATTTCCTATCAAAAATTTTGGTTAGCGTAAGGTAAAACTTACCCATGTTTATATATGGGAAGTCTTACATGATACCTTTGTTTTCAAATGATTTTTAAAGTTAAACAACTTTAACCCGTTTACTCACACCAGATCCATGCCTGACCTGGAGTTTATTCTGTTTTTCTTAAACTCTTGGGTACTCAAATTTTTATCAGTAGCCAAGTGATCAGGTTTGGCTTGACGAATTTTGGAAGCTTGGAGTAGGAGTCTAGACGTAGCTATATCTATCTATTTCTGCTGTATTGAAGTCTTTGTCTGTTGTATTTTGGAACGTAATGGTTAGACAGGTCTTTACAACTGTCTAATGTGAAATGTTGTGTAATCTTTGTTACTTTGATATTATAACTATGTAATATTTATGTGAAATATTATATTTTGTTCCGTTCCGCTGTGAGATTCTTATATTATTTAGTTCTTTCTTCTATCTATTCTATTTCTACCTCTTTCTTTCTTATTGATGATGCATCTTTCTGTGGAATGAAAGGCGGGTCATCACATTTGGTACCAAAGCATAGGTTGAGATAATACCTAGGCTCTGGAGTAGTTTCTATCTTGAGAGCACGTATTTGTAATTTTTATATAAATAAATGCCTATCCAAATTTGTTGGGTTACCTGTTCGGGTTTCCAACATGAGTTCTAGAGAAGTTTCATCTTTCCCTTTGTTTGGTTGACCATCCTATTTTTGTATCTAATCCTATAGGTAGGGTAACCAAGTTAGATAAGATGTGTATAGGCTTAAGGCTTCCTTATCTATCTCAAAGTTTTCTGGTGACCCACTTATATTGGATTTCAAAGGGTTTGATATTATTCTGGGTATGGATTGGTTAGATAAGTTTAAGACTGTTTTGATGTGTAAAGAGAGGATTGGGTCTTTGGAGACTGGGTTGGGAAGAATCGCAAAAGTGACTTGCGATGATTCCGGAGTTCATTTGAGTAATCTTTTGCATGGAAGCGAGGCATCTCCATTGGCGTAGAATCCATCGAGGTGGTCAGAGATTTTTCAGATGTTTTCGAGGAAGCGATAGGTTTGCCCCTCATCGAGAGATAGAATTTCAGATTGACTTAGTTCCAGAAACAGTACCTGATGTTCAGCCTAGTAGAAGGATGGCGCCGAAGGAGAGAGAAGAGTTGGTGAAGCAGACCCAAGATTTCTTAGAGAAGGTTTAATCCTACCTAGTTTTTCCAGTTGGGATTCTGCCATAGTCTTTGTGACCAAGTTGGAGGGGTCTTTGAGGTTCTGTGTGGATTTGATGAACTGAGTTATTCGAATGTGTTGTATAAGTTTGTTCTTGTGTTAATCGATGATATTCTGGTCTACTCCAAGTCTGAAGAGGAGCACAAGCGGCATTTGGGTATAGTGTTAGAGACCTTGAGGAGGCTTGTTCTGAAAGCTAAGTTTTCGAAATGCCATTTTTGGAAATCGAAGGTCGGATTTTATGGGGCATATTGTTTCTGGTAAGGGAATTTCTGTAGATCCAGCCAAGGTAGCTGCTATTCAAGAGTTGGAATCAGCCGCAGACTCCGACAGAAGTCCGTAGTTTTCTACTTTTGGCAGGGTACTACAGGAAGTTTATCAAGGACCATTCTAAGATTTCTTTGCACTTAACCAAGTTGACTCGGAAAGGAGCAAAGTTTAAGTGGACTTCTGAGTGTTAAGAGGTTTTCTTGGATTTGAAGGCAAGGCTAACCAGTGCGCCTATGCTAGCTATTACTGATGGCAAGAGTAAGTTTGAGGTCTACATGAACGTCTAGAGGTGGATGGAGAGCCAAGAATGGTCAGTGTTCCAGTTTTGAGATTGATGGCCAAGTAACATTGAGGATCAATGGAAGGATTTGTGTTTCGAATTTCAAGGATTTGAAGCTAGAAGTTCTGTCAGAGAGTCATCGCTCCAGGCTGAGTATCCACCCGGGATTTAAAAGATGTATAAGGATATGGAGAGAGTCTTCTAGTGGAAGGGCATGAAGAAGGATATAGCTACTTTCTTCAATGGACGTGCGATCTGTCGGCAAGTGGAAGGTGATCAGCAGAAGACCGCAGGATTGTTGCAGCCTTTGGAAGTTTCGAAGGGAAAGTGGGAAGTGACTTCTTTGGATTTCATTGACGGTTTGCCAAGGACCAAAAAGGGAAATGAAGGAATATGGGCGATCGTTGACCGGTTGACCAAGAGCGTCCATTTTATTCTAGTTAAGGCAACCCGTACTACAACATCTTTGGCTGAGATTATCTTGAGGAGATTGTCTGACTGCATGGTGTTCCAGTCAGCATTATTTGCGACCGTAATCCTATCTTCACCAGAAAATTTTGGAAGGCTTTGCAGTCAGCATTGGGTTCGAGATTGAGTTTAAGTACAGCCTATCATCCCTAGAAAGACAGAAAGGCTGAATAGAACTCTCGAGGATATAATGAGGGCTTGTGTTTTGGATTTGAATAGGATCGTCTGCATTTAGTGGAATTCTCGTACTATAATAGTTATCAGGCGAGTATCAAGATGGTACCCTATGAGATTTATATGGAAGACCTTGTAGATTTCCATCTTGTTTGGGGAGAGTCGGGAGATCGTCTTGTTCTTGGTCCAATTTTGATCCCAAGGGCAGCTGTGAAGGCAGAGCTTATCAAGAAAAGATTGAGAGCAGTGTAGGATCGCTAGAGAAATATGCGGACAAGAGACGAAGGCAATTGGAATTTGAGATTGGAGATTTAGTCTTTGTCAAGTTTCCCCGATTAAAGGAGCGATTAGATTTGGGAAGACGGGAAAACTTGCTTCAAGGTATATTGGTCCATTCCGAGTGCTTGGGAGGATTGGTGCTGTAGCCTACAGGATTGAATTGCCAGTCTGGATGGCTGGAATTTACAATGTTTTTCACTTATCCCATCTGAGGAAATACGTCAATGACCCATCTCTTGTTATGGAGCCAGCAGTGCAAGAAGATTTAGTGATCGAACCGGACTTATTTGTTGTGACGCCCCACCCCGAGACCCACCTTAGCAAAGAGAATTAACAAGTAATTCCGTCTACTAAAGCGGAGAATAGGGATGGTTAAGGGCGACCATCTACAATTTTGTCTTAAACATTCATTGAATACGTCGATAAATGCATTATAATTTTTTTTCAACTCAAGTGGATTGACATACCCAGTAAATGCTTAATCCAAAACTATAGATGGCTAACGGATCTATCAGAACAAAATACAATAACTGAATGTAAATCACATCACAGAACAGTAATTAACATCATATATATACATATACACTGATACGTGTTTAGTACAATACAATATGAATACAATAAAG
The DNA here is from genome assembly GCA_030765085.1 of Allium cepa. Taxonomy (NCBI): domain Eukaryota; kingdom Viridiplantae; phylum Streptophyta; class Magnoliopsida; order Asparagales; family Amaryllidaceae; genus Allium; species Allium cepa. The sequence continues at coordinate 576,178,280 of CM060941.1, forward strand.
GTGGTACTCGACCACACCATAAATATCGAATCAAATATAACTACATCAGAGTATGCGAAAGAATAGTAACTACGCAAGAGAAAGAAGAGCTGATATCCAACATCAACTTCAAGCTAAGCCCAATAGATGATACCTGAAACAACTCGGTCTGACCCGAGTGAAAACACACGGGTCAGGCTAGCTAGAACTTATCATTAGTAAAGGTGATGATAAGAGATAAGGGGAAAACCATTCCATCATTACCAATGGAATGATATAGGTCATCAAGTTATCTCTAGGGTGATACATCAATGGTTCATCATAATTGCATAGAGGAATACAATATGTATATTAGATAGACATGGTTTATCTAATTATATATATAACCGAATGAAATGGGTGAGGATATGGACCATAAAGTAAATCTTCATAAGATAATTAAACTTCAAGAATCCATCATAAATAAAACCCATCTAAGAGAAACTTCTTAATTATTATACCTCATCTCATCGGTATAAATATAAATACATCTCAAATCCATCATTAAACTCATTATAAAGGAATCTCCATAATCATTTATACCTCATATCATTGGTATAAATATAAATCTATCTTAAATCTATTATCAACACTCATCATAAAAGCATTACCATAATTTATACCTCATCTCATTGGTATAAATATATAAAATATCTCAAATCCATCTTGATAGAGCCCAGAAAGAATCCAAAACATCATATTCGAAATCACCATAAAACCATGTATATAAATTAGCCCTTTTCTTACATAAGGCTGTAATAAAGCATCATCATCAAAACAGTGAAAACGAAACATCTAAACTTCATGGAAAACAGCACGTGCTTTACATCTTGACTAGTACTAGTAATTTGGTACCATACATCGTGATGACTTGGGGTCACATAAACATCATAACATCGTGATTGACTAGTCGGAACATCTTAATGACACCCAGTTACAAATCCGAGTAAAAACTTCATGGTGATTGGAGTTGAGTAATAACATCGTGAACATCGTGGTGACTCCAATCGTACTCGATCTAGTACTAGTAACATCTTGAATGTGTCTCAACTATTCAAATAGGAACCCAAAAGGCGAGAACGTATATCCCATACTATACGTTCTCCCCTAATGGTTTACTAATCGTTAGTTGGTTCCACATTAGAAAACATCATAAAACATCAGAACCATCATAAAACTCACTCTGCCTCATCTCATCGGCGAGTTAATATAATACCACACTCATCTCTACTCATCGACGAGTAATGGTTCCATCGTGACTTGTCTCATTTCATCGACAAGTAAAAATCATCATAACCATCTTAACTTCATAAATCATCATAAACATCTTAACTTCATGAATACTTCATAAATACACTTACCTCATATCATCGGCAAATGCAATTAAATCTCATAATGGTTTCTCATAAACCATCATCCCCGAAAAGGAAAATCTCATCTCAAGACTCACCTCATCTCATCAGCAAGTAAAACAACATCTTAAAACGGTCCTTCATCGAATATACTTCTAAATTGGAGTTCTCGGACCATATAACTACCCAAAATTCAATAGCATCTTAAATCATCTCTAACAGTTCATCGAAAGAGTTTCGATCGTACAAGTCCGAAATTAACCGATAAAGTAAATTCACGAGTCTCATACCTCGTAATTTTACTAAACCGTTTAATTTACTTCCTCATACGTCCGAAAAAGCATCAAAATAATTAAAATGAATAAAATTAATTATAAAAGATTTTACTTGAGAAAACTGGGTTATAAAACAAATTTTAGAAACTTATCTAAAAGATTTTGAGAGAAAACACATCATTAAAAAGGATTTTAACAATTTTTAAAAGCCTTAAAAATAAAGAATAATTGTTTAAAAACCTCTAAAAATACATAAAAACATTTATTCTCCAACCATGATGTTAGAAGATTTTCTGGAATTTATTTGGAATCTATTTTTTTTTTTTAAACTCATAAAAACATCAATTTGCAATTTAATCGGCCTAAACCGATATTCAAATTTAAATCGAATTTAAATTAATTTAAATTCAAATCTCATCCTAACTGGATTAGTCCATTGCTAGAAAAAATGATCAAATATTAGCATCAAATTTCATATTAAAAAAATTCGCAAAGAATGCAAATGGAATCGTCGAAATCAGACAAATATAAATATTGTGGCTGTCAATGACAGGCCCGTAGTGAAAACGTCAATTTTTCATAAGGTAAACTTCGAAATCCTACAAAACTCAAAACATAAAAGTTATAGCCTACATCATAAGGTTTACAGAACATCAAAAATTTCGTTATTCCGAACAGTAACGAATAAGTTATGAGTGAAATACTACTTAGAAAAATTTATGTGCACTGGCTATCAACAACGGCCAGCGATAAAAATGTCAGTTATTCACTATATAGACCTCAAAGTCATTCAAAACTGAAAACATAAAAGTTGTGGAATATTTTACAAGGATTTCATAACATCTAAAATTTCTAAATTTTGATTTGAAACAAGAAAGTTATGATCAAATTACTAAAAACAAACATCAAACTCAGCCTGAACTTATGCATTTGCAGGACAGCGACAAACAATTGTAATTTTAGAATAGATAACTTTGAAATCTGGCAAAACGTATAAAATGAAAGTTTTAGCTTAGTTTCTAATCCTTCCGGAATGACTAAGATCATCAAAATCGGTTAAGAAACGAAGTAGTTATGGCGAATTTAGTTTTAGCCTTTCACAGAGCAAATATTGATTTTGCTCTCGGGATTACAGTAGAAAATTTCGATTTTGACATAGCTAACTTCATAATTTCAGAAAATACAAAACATAAAAGTTGTAGTACATGAAATAAGCTTTCCGGATCACAAAATAGTTATCAAAATCCGATCAAAAATGAGAAAGTTATGTCTAATCTAGTTTCAGCTTCAAGCACAGAGCAAAAATAGACTTTGCTCTCGGGTTAGCAGTAGAAAAATCAAATTTTGACATAGCTAACCTCAAAATTAAAGAAAACTCAAAACATAAAAGTTGTTGCATATGATTTAAGATTTTTGAAACATCTGAAATTATCAAATTTCGATCAAAAACGAGAAAGTTATGGCTAATTTACTTTCAGCCTTAAGCACAGAGCAAACATTGGTTTTGCTCTCGGGATTACAGTAGAAAAATTCAATTTTGATATAGAAAACCTCAAAATTACAGAAAACTCAATACATGAAAGTTATAGAACATGATTTACACTTTCCGAAACATCTAAAATTATCAAAATCGGATCAAAAAAGAGAAAGTTATGGCTAATTTACTTTCAGCTTCAGTAATTCACTGATTGTAACATATTGATCATATAAAAAGCTAGGGTTTGTGAGTTTTACACTCACCTTGCCTTCATGAAGATTAAACTACGATTTAGATGCAAAAGATTGAAGCTTTTAGCCAAGAACAGAGCATCCAAACCTGTAACAGCTTGAGGAAGGGACATGCAACAATATAGAGAAACAATTAATAGGGTTTCACTTCAAATTGGATTTTTGATAGAGATTTTGGTTTCAGAATAGGGATTACCTGAGTTTAGCACTTGAATTTACATTTTAAAAGCACCAATTTTCATTTTATTTGATGGATTTAGCATAGATTGAAGAAGGAAGGGAGAAGCTGCCATTAACAAGCCTCTGGACTTTTACAGAAGAAATGGGAAAAGACTATACGTACAACACTTTCTTTTCTCATTTCTTAATTGCATTTCTTCATTACATGTTAGGTAACCTATTTGTTGATGGACTTAAGCCCATAAATAAGAGAATTTAGTTTAATGTTAATATTTAACCACTTATTACATTTTACAAAGAATGGTAACAAATGTAATCAACCATATTTCAAGTTTCTCTTTTCTAAAAATTGGGGAAACTTTAATCTCTTGGTAATAAAATGTTTTTACACACAAATAAATGATTATTAAAAATTTTAAAAAAATTTATTATCATACTTCTCTATTTTAAAGTAAATATCAATTTCACATTTTTAATTACAAATCTCATTGTAGTTAACACTATAAATTACACAAAAATCACATTTTTTTGTCTAATAAAATTCTATAGCCCATTTCAAATATAATTTAACACTAAAATTATATTTTTAAACTCAATTCCATCATTTTATTAAATATATCCCTTTTTAAAAATTAATCACTTCTTTTAAAAATCATTAAAAGAAGTAAATAGTAATAATTAACATAACTATTGCATTATCTCTAAATTAAACTCATTTTCCTCGTTTTATTATCTGAAATCATCTAAATAAAGTTTTCAAAACTTTATTTTCTCATTTTATCCTCAAATAAATTGTTTATTCCCAATAAACAATTTAAATTCTTCATTTATTATTAATTTTCACTATTAGATTATAACTGCTGTTATAATTTAATACTCTCAGGTAATCGCTAAAACTAGGGTTGTTACATCTGTTGTTAGGCATCCAGTCCAAATCATTGATCAAGATGAGAGGCAACTCAGAAGCAAGATGGTGTAGCTAGTCTAGGTGCAGTGGAGCGAGGATCCCAAAGATTGTACCTGGGTAACTCTGGATAGTTTAGGAAAGCTTATCCGAAATTGTGTCCGGATAGTTAGTGATGTTTGTTTGAATAAATTGTTTATTTGGATGAATTGTTATTTGGTTGATAGTGCATGGTTGATATGTATGTTTGGATTGTTGAATAAAAATAAAAGTTTTGGATTATCTTTTGTTTTAAATTTCGGGGACGAAATTCATCTAGGTGGGGAATGTGATATCCTAGAATTTCAAACAATTTAAAATGATATAATCCCCTTTATTTATTATTTAAAATTGGTAAAATTGTTATTTTTCTCAAATAATAATAATAATGTGTTATTTTTAAATATAAGATATAAATGGATTTTAAATAGAATAATTATTTACAAATTCAATAATGTGTTTATTTAAAATTAATATAAATATATTTAAGTTGATTTTAAATTGGATTTTTAAATTTGAATTTGAATTTGAAATTTGGATTTAAATTTGAAATATAAAGGATAATATCTTAAAAATATTATGGATATAAAAATATTTGAATAAGGTTTTTATTAGTATATAATTTGTTTTATAATAATTTCTTTAAAAGAACTTTATTTATATAAATTTAGAAAGTACTTATTTAATAGGAAAATAAATATAAAGGCTTTATATTAACTTTTTAAAATAATATAAAAATGAATAATTACAAGTGTTAGCTTTTAAATCATGTTAAGTAACATGTGTAACATGATTAATAAGTGTAATGACAATTGTTAGTAATTGAACAAGTGTCATTTCCTTTTATTTTCATTTTCTTTAATTTTAATAAATCATAAATTAAATCTATATAAACTACTTTCTATTCTCTTCTATTTCTTTTTCTATCTTCATTTCTATAACTCAAGAAATTCAAACCTATAAACATTGTTAACAGATCAAACCAAAAATTTATAAAACTTTATCCAAACCTCAAGCAAAAATCAAAACTCAAAAGTCTGTAAATACTTTATCTTCAACATGTAATCTTTTCAAAAGCAAGATAATCAAGCTTCCAATTAAATCAAAGTTTCAAAGCTTCAACCTATAATCAAAGCAACCTTCTCAAACAACAACTAGCTTCAGATTTACAAAGCTTCCAGTTCAAACAACTAAACTTTTTCTTCTGCAAATTCAAGTTTTCAGGGATCAAAACAATTCCAGTTTTCAAAGTTCAATCTGTTTTCAAACCTCTCTATCTTTTCAACAGGTGAGTAAAAGTTTAATTAAAAAGCTTAAGTAGATAAATGATTGTTGCATGTGAATTTCTGTGATGAAGATTGCTTGCATATATGTATATGAGTTAAGTCTCTGTACATATGAAGTGTGCATGTCTGTTGTATGTGAACATCTCGCTTCTTAGTTCAAAGCTTAAAGTTTTGATCAAAATTCAAAATCTTTTTATCTAATCTCTGTTAGACTTTGAGATTCAAGCAAGATAAGTTAATCTAAACATAGTCTAGGTGCTAAAATTATGTACAAGTATTTTAAGTTTGAAAATATTCTAGAATCTGGAAAATACAGTAGCAATTTTAAGATCATGTTAAAATCAAATGTTGAAATTTGTTGATTCAAATATATAAATTGAATCGACTCAGGAAATCATGATTTTTAAAAAGAAAATCGCAATTTTTAATGTTGTATCGTGAGCACAATTCATAGATGACCAGAAATTGAGTTTTTGGTGTTTTCTGGCGATTGGTGGTCTCGGGTTGATCGGGAACTTCACTAGAGGTGGAGGAGGGCCTTGTGATCTAGGCAAAAATATCAAATGGGTGGTTAGAGCATCATGGCGGCGGCTGTGGGTTGAAATAAGTTTTAAACCCTAGTTTATGTTAAGGTCAGAATTGTGATCACCGCGGCGACTCTGGTTGATCGAGTGGCTTCGGACCTGGAGCATTGGTTGCGTGGATGTCTGGCGAAGCTAAGGACATGGTTGCGTGATGTCTGGAGGTCGAAATCGCTAACGAGGAGTTTTTCTGGCATAGGTTTTAGTTCCAGGTTCGACTGGTTTGCTCGATCTTGTTTGTGGGCTTGTGATAGTATTTTGGTGATCCAGACTATTTGTAGCGACGATGGTCGATGGGTTGAAGGTGTCGACGGTGGTCGGTGACGTCACGACCATCTGTGCAGGTGCACGGTGGTTCTGTGGTGTCAGTAGTTTGGGTATGGTGTGATCTTGAAGGGGTACTCGGGTGAATAAGAAGAAGGCTCGGGTAGTTTGTCGTAAGTGTTTGCATGTCTTCTGGTTTTAAAGCCTAAACAAAAATTTAATTTTAAAAAAACAGAAAGAAATGGTTTTACTCGGGGCAAGACCCGAGTGATCTTCGGGTTGAACCCGAAGCAAGAGTTAAACCAAGTTTAAAAAAGTTTTAAAAGCAAAAAATTTAAAATAAATTTAGTTTAAAAACTTTTCTCATTAATTTCTTTATATATAATAAATGTTTTCTTTAACATTTGATTTAAGGAGTTATAAAATTTGGTTAACTTAAATTTGTTAAGTTAAAATTATTTTTATGTTATTTAAAACTAAATTTGGTAATATAATTTAGTGTTAATCAAGATAAGATGTTTTTAAATCTAGTTTAAACTATTTTATGATAAATGTTTTTTTCAAAATTTATTTGATTTAAAGAAGTTATATGTATTGTTATCTTAAATTTGTTAAATGCTTAAGTATTTTTAAAACTTAGTTTTCAAATAAAATTAAGTGTTAATTAAAGATAAATTGTTTTAATGATAATTAAGTCATTAATAAAGATAATGTTTTATCCTAAGGTTAACTAAGGTTTTAATGATTTGAGATTAATTAAGTTAATTAAGAAGTTTAAGTATAATTAATTAATTTGATTAATTAATGATTAAGGATTAATAATTAATAATTAAGGGTTATAAGTTAATTAAGTAGAGGTTAATTAATTTGTAATTAAGGATTACTAATTAGATAATTAGATATTATTAATTAACGATTAAAGATTAATTAATTAAGTAATTAAGTTGTAATTAAGAATTAATTAATTAAGTAATTAAGATTGATTAATTTGTAATTAGAGATTAAATAATTAAATAATTAGAGGTTAGTTAACTGGTAATTAAGAAGAACTTAATTTGTAATTAAGTTTTATTAATTAATAATTAGATTTTATTAATTAATAATTAAAGGATAATTAATCTGTAATAAAGGATTAGTTAACTATTAATTAAGGATTGGTCAACTGGTAATTAAGGATTAATTAATTCGTAAGTAAGTTTTGTTAATTAATAATTAAGGTTTATTAATTAATAATTAAGAATAATTAATTAGTTAATTAAAGATTAATTAATTGATAATAAAAGTAATTAAGGATTAATTAATTTGTATTGAGGGATATTAATTAATAATTAAGGTTTATTGATTAATAGTTAAAGAATAATCAATCTGTAATTAAAGATTAATTAATTGGTTTATAAGGTAATTAAGGAATCATTATTTAATTCAAATGATTGTAATTTATTAATGATTAATTAAGTAGGATTAGGTGATTAATTCTTAAGTAATTAATTTAATTTAAGTTGATTAAATTAATTATAATATGGATTAATAATTCTTGCTTATGGTTGATTGTTTTGAGTAGAATGTCTAGATTGGTTGATATCTATTGGATGATAATCTATGATATTCTATGATGTGATATTGGATATATTTGTAATAATTGTGTTATATTTATCTGTGAATCATGCTGTGTGAATTCAAAGTATTGAATTGAATTAAATTGTTTAAACCTTAAACAACTTGGCCATTAAGAAACATTTGGATTTCGATGAGACCGGGATCGGATATCAGATTTGACTATCCGAAAACCACGTCGATCCAAGTTAAAAGTTAGGTTGTGAATTCAAGTGAAGATCAAGTTGAAGACTCGAAGTGTAAGAACTATTTGTCGTTAAAACTCTGAGGGTGATTCCAATACGAGTATAACGGAGATAGTGCTTTCAGGTTCGAGATGGAAATTCAGAGTGCAAGTGTTATTGTCGTTAACTCTGAGGGTGATTCCAAAATAAGTGTAACGAGATAATTCCTTCAGTTTCGTTCGAACCCGGAATGAACTTGTATGGATTGAATGCTTTCAGAACATCGTCAGGAGGACGATGAGCATTCTAAGATAGATGTGTTCTATAGAGATAATCGCAGCCTCAAGCCTCATCAACCGGGAATAGCTAAAATAGGGAAGGTGCAGCAAGGCTAAGTGGGTAGCATCCAAGTAGGATAAGATTTACCCCTGTCTAGAGTCCCTTTTTATTCGACTGTGCGCGCGGTTGCTAGTTATAACCACGGGGTTGTCTTATTCGAGACTGTCCAGTAAGGGATGGTTCCGGCCTTGTGTTGCAGGGGATTTAGGGTGGATCCTCGGTACGGTGATCTAGGCCACGTACTGTGACCGGCGGTACCCCAGTAGCCCTGCCATTGATGAAAACTCATTATCCCTACATGCCTTTACGGTTTTGTTTGTATAACCCACTATGTGGCTAGTATGCTGGAATTTAATCATGTAACAATTTTAGCAATGTGAATATTTATTTGAAAGCCCCAGACCCTATTATAATATCACTGGATTTCCTGTCAAATGTTTTGGTTAGCGTAAGGTAAAAACTTACCCATGTTTATGTATGGGAAGTCTTACGTGATACCTTTGTTTTAAAATGATTTTTAAAGTTAAACAACTTTAACCCGTTTACTCACACCAGACCCATGTCTGACTCGGAGTTTATTCTGTTTTTCTTAAACTCTTGGGTACTCAAATTTTTATGAGTAGCCAAGTGATCAGGTTTGGCTTGATGAATTTTGGAAGCTTGGAGCAGGAGTCCATACGTAGCTATATCTATTTGTTTCCGCTGTGTTGAAGTCTTTGTTTATTGTATTTTGGAATGTAATGGTTAGACAGGTCTTTATAACTGTCTAATGTGAAATGTTGTGTAATCTATGTAACTCTGATATTATAACTATATAACAGTTATGTGAAATATTATATTTTGTTCCATTTCTGCTGTGAGATTCTGATATTGTTTAGTTCTTACTTCTATCTATTCTATTTCTACCTCTTTCTTTCTTATTGATGATGCATCTTTCTGTGGAATGAAAGGCGGGTCGTCACAATGCTCATTCTCCTTCTTTTCTCAAATATATAACGATGATAAGGAATGGAATAAATGGGCATATTACCATATAAGTATCATATTGACCTTTGTTTATCTTTTCACTTGCTATTTTTGGTGTTTATTTATTTTATTTAGGCTACATGTGCATGTATATAAACTGTTAGTGCAAATGAATCAATAATTATGTTAGATGACATATTCACAATATGTTGCTTATTAACCAGGAATAACTATAAGATATTGAATGTTCTGACGTTTTTCTTATTTTTTTGCCTAGGATTATGCTAATTTATTTGTCAAACATGCTTATTTTGCAATATATGTTAACCATCTAAAATATGATGTTCACGTCATATTTTTTTGCACGATATGTTGCATGTTTGGTTCACCTTTGATCATACTACTGCAGTCTAATGTTCCAATGAAGTTGTCAATGGATTGTGTACTATGAGTTTAGCTTTATCAACACTAAAAGCCACATTGGGTTATATATTTAGCACTAATTATTTAGTCTAAAAAACACAGTCGAAGTAAGTCCGTGTTCACCACATATATAGGATGCAAAAATAAAATAGAAATATTATATTAAAATATGCAAAGCTATGTTATTTGAGTATGCAAACCAAATTTGGCAACTGTACCATACGTTTTTTTATTGGGATGTATTGTGCCTAATTAAACATATAGTCTCAACTGCATACCAAATCTGACACTGTAACTTAGGAATTCGGCATTACTCATAAGTGTGAGGGTAACATGCTCCAATATTAGGATTGAATGTTAGCAAATCATGAATTACTACTAGCTAAGAAAATACTCATTGAAGCTAAAAAAGATTCTAAAGTGCTTCTGAAACAACAACAGTTCTAAGTTCTTTTGTGTTTCTAGATTGATAGATTTGAGAAGTAGATTCTAAGTTAAATTGGAAAGTGATTTTCAAACTGGTCTAAAGGCTAACAAACATTAAACAAGCAAATAGTGGCAAACCTCAAGAAGTCTATACTGCTGCTGAGATTGATGCTCAAATCTTAATGGCAGAAAGCAAGTCTTCAATGAATCTGAAACTAAACTCCCAACCAAATGACATGGAAATGGAAATGTGGACAAAGCCATGACTATAAATTAATAACTAAAAAGAATAAATGTAATGTACTAAGCAACAGAAATAGTTGTCTACTGTAAAAGAAGCATGTTATTTACACAACTATGTTATCATATTGAACCATTGAAACCAAATCCTATATTCAGACTCCATGTTGCTATAGTTAACTAAAATATGCAGACTCCATGCTGCTAATGATTTTTTTTTTGTGCAGGCTACACATATTAGGAGAAAAGACAAAGTGGAAGAGTGTGTTGCTATGGACATGAATAATAACAAAAAGATGACAAATGAGCCTGCAAAGCGTAGGACGATCGTGGGTGAAGAGATCATCAATACTTTAATGGATGAGTGCAGATATTTTCATGACCTGATATTTCCACGATCAAAGCATCGATGTACATGAGGTACCACTTCAATTTTTTTTCCTTTATAATTTTTGTTAAGTAGTTATACGATTAATGTTTCGAAACAATCTTGTATTTGCAGTACTTTGTACAAGATGGTTCTTATAGCCAGCAAGAGATAGATGAGGTTCGTGATGATTTAGCTAGTTATATCATGCATAACTGGATGTAGTCTTCCTATATGCTAATATATGGTGAGTTTATTCTTGTCTCTTTCATACTTTCAGCATTACATGACTTAAATTGACCTTGTTTTTATCATTGTTTGCACCTGAAAAACATCAAAATGTTTTTGCTCCCATATGTTTAAGTTGTGTGGCCTGCTATGACTTTTATCATATAAACATGTGACTAATTTTAGGGCCCAATTTTTATATTAAAGGATCATATAAACATGTGATTGAACTGTTGCAGTCAAGATTTGTGAAAATAATTTACAGTGTCCCAATGTTATATTTGAATATTAATAAGTTAAAATCGCAATATGAAAAATAAAAAGAAACGTTTGATCGAGTTGTTCGATTTCAGTTGAAATGAATCTTGTTTTGGTCGTGGTTGCAATTTTGAGAGTTTTTCTGATTGTTTTGGATTGAGCTAAGGCCCTGGTTGGCTAAGGTGGAGTTTGAAGTGTGTCGGGTAGGCAGGCAATTTGATTTCGATGATTGCAGCATGAGATAGGGGGTTGCAGACAGGGGTAGTGCATGGTTGGATTGTTGATTGTGGGTTGGTGGCAGGTGATTAGGTTAATTAGTGGGTTTGTTGGCTACGTAGGGTGATGGTTGTGTGATTTAATCAGTTTGGGTCCAGGTGAAGGGGAAATGTGGTGACTGTGTTTTGTTGTTTTGTCACTGTTGGTGGATTGCATTGAATGAACAGGGTGTTTGGCAGAGGTCAGTTCATGTGGTTTTGATGGAATGGTATGGGTCATGTGTTTGATTGAATGAACTTAGACCAATTAAGAATGTAAGGACGAAGCCCAGTATGCATCTTTTTCCCTCAACCATCTCTTTATTATCACACAAAATCAAACTAAAAAAGATAGGAAGAAAGTGGTGAACTGATTGTGGTTCAGAAGTCAAAAGAAAAATAAAAACAAAAGCACGGTTTGGAAATCACAATTGATGGGGGTCGGAGACAGGCAGGGTAGATGGGCAGTGGGATTAGGTCTGGGTCTAGGACATGCATGAAAACTTTGGGTATATAGTGAGTAACTGTTCTCTCATTCAACTGTGGTTGACAAGCTTGGGCTGTTTCTCGCACTTAAATGTAAACTGCAAACTATGCATTTCGTGCATGATTTCGGTTTATTCTTTAACCACCTTTTGTTTAATTATATTCATTAACTTTTGAGTTTGTTTTGATTAAAATAGAGCCAAAAATTAATCTTAAATTTGGAGACAGCTTCGACGTGTTCCTTACATGTTTGACACTAGACCAGCTTAAGTGTTGCATATATTTATACTTGCGATTATAAGAATTTTAATGTATAATAATGAAAAATAAATTCAATAAAGAATTCTCATATTACTCATTTATTTCATGTTAATTTTGTTGACAATTTTTAAAGTAGTTATTTATTTGAATTGAATATTATATATTTACCTGTTGTGAGCTTTACTTGTTCATTAACAAGCTTGTTTCATATTGAACAAAACAGAAAATGGAGAAGGAAAAAATATATTAATGTGATATCTTTTCGAATTTGAGAAGCTTAAGTTAAACATCATATCCTTCACCATGACCACTTTGAATTGGTGGTAACCTCATTGATTCAAATAGATGATCGCTCATCTATAATTTGAAGCAATTTATTGTATGTCTTTCCTTTTAGTTCTAGCTTTAACATATTGTTCTTATTGCCTCAATGTATATAATACACAATTCAACTCAAGTGTGGTAACATTTCCTTTTAATAGATAACCACTCTGTATCATTTGAAAAAAAATTGTATAATCGGTGTTCCATGAAATTTACTTTGGATATTAAAAAATTTAAATGTACACCTGGACCCTAATCCATAGAAATAAAATTTACTATTTTATTAGTGTATCATTTCGGAGAATTCTTGGATACATATCATTTTCTTGCTATTCTAAGTTAACTGATTAGCAATTTATTTACATGGTTACAATTTTTATTGGGTGATGCAGCTTAGGGTTTGTGATGTTGGAAATAAAACATTGGTCGTCAGTATGAATTGCACTAAGAAGAGAGACACTATGTTCAATCTATGTAAGCTTTTGCACAGTCTCAAACTCAATGTTCTATCTTTCAATATGACATCCATATGTGGAAATATACTGCATACCCAGATTGTGGAGGTATGCTTTTTTTCTTCTTTTCTCTCTTATGCTACTTTGCTTTAATTACGGTTTTACCTACAAAACTAAAAATTGTTACAGATGATTGTTGAGTGTAATCGTGCCTGTGTTGAATTTATACTTCTTTTAAAACCTAAACAAAAATGAATTGTATACTCTATATCTTTAATCCTGATCCAATATCTTGTACAAAATAAGATCTAGGGGTCATTTTATACATTGTATTATAGTAATTATATACTACTTAGATGGTTGATGTAGTATAACTGTAAAACCCCACTGGTTTGCTAGGTTGCTATATACTATAACTGGTTGATCGTCCTTGATTCATCTAGAGTATATTTTTGATATTCAATGCATACACTAATAGAGTTTGTGTAAGCTTGTTTCTCTGAAATTTTGAAAAATGGTTAATTCTAATGCCAGTCTAATTTTTGAATTCTATGTACAATTAGACTAATTTAGCATTCTTGGTTTCAAATATTTTCTGATATCAAACTGAATATGAATGGAAATCCATGCACAAACTAATCATCTATGTTTGGTAACTGATACTATCAAGCAGGATTAAACAGTTTCGACGGTCAAATATACTAGAGCCTTTAAAGAATTACTATTGTTGGTACTTTAATATACAGGTAAATATTATATATGTCAGCGTCACATCAACTTCAGTTTGGTTTTAAGCTAGTTGGTCTTCATTTAATTTTAAACAATGGGGTTTGTTACTTTGGTGAGAATCATTTATCATGTGCTAGCTAGTAATTGCGTAGAATGGTGCGCAAGGTCTTATATATTAACCAAATTGCCAAAATATGTTTATTTCTTGTTTTCCCAAGTTCAAGTTGACATTGGAAACATGGAATGCAGCATATGGTTTTGAGCTGAAGCCTAAAAATTTGGATTTTCAAGATTCCATGAAGTTTTTAAGGTTTTCGCTGTACTATTTATTAATGGTTGTACTAATTTAAGATCTGAATTAAGACTATACCACTTAATGATTGCACTAAAGATCTGAATTATGCTGCTAAAATGATTGTATGAACTATTATTTTGTATAGATTATTAACACTATACTTGATATATGTTTATTTTGTTATTATGTTATTAAGTTTGTATTTGCCATCAAATTTAATTTTGAATGATTGTAATATTGCATGCAATAATTTTTTGTTATAATCAATAATATATATTGTCTATTTGAGTACTGTAATAATGATTTCTAAGAATAGCTTTTCTGCATCAGGTATAAATAGCTGATGCAATAGAGGGATTAGTTTGCACAGGTTGTTTTAAAAAAACGATGCAACAAAGAAGCCTTTTAAACCCAAAGACTCTTATATTGCATCGGTTTCCAACAACAACCTATGCAACAAGTTCCTTTGTTGCATCGGTTTTCATTACAACCGATGCAACATGAGGGCTGTATCCAAGCAACCAACCATATTTTGCACCAGTTGTTAGTAACAACCGATGCAAAAAGGACCCTTTTATATCGGTTTTAGAATTGATGCAAAACTTTAAGCCTGTTGCATCGGTTGCATATGCATTGGATGTTGAACTGATGCAAAAGGGGGTAAACAACCGATGCAAATGGCCTATTTTTTAGTAATAAGAGTTTAAGAATTTATTGACAAAGCTAATTATCTTTGATTAAGGAAGTTTCAAGTAAGGATTAATTAAAATAAAAGGTAACTATATTTTTACTTAATCAAGTTTAACTATTTTAACTAATTATTAAATTAGAATTTTTTTTTATTAATTAAAACTTAACCAAACTTAATTGAGATTTAATTTTTAGTTAAGTAAATTAAGAGTTAAATAAGCTAATTTAGGGTTTATTATGATTTAGTTTTATTAAGATTTATTGAGGTTTAATTAATTATAACTTATGATTTAATTAAGATTTATTCATTTTGAAAGTTCTTTAAAACTCTATTAGTTATTTATTTTAAACCAGTTTTCTTATCTACTGAACTGTTTTCAAACCGAAGGATCTCTTATCTAAGCTTTAAGTAACCCGTTTGACTAGGAAACCAAATGATATCTACAGGCAGAACAAAACACCATTATGTTATTATAATTACTGGGACATTTACCTATATAATGGATTGATTGATTGTGATTGAATGATCCCCTTTACTTAATGCTTGCTCATGCAAATATTATGTTAACTTGTTAAGAAGAACCAAACTAAAAAATCCTTTGTGGTCTCTAAGCCTCCGATGGATTTTGTGAAGTTAAATGTTTCATTTTCCGTTTCGATAATGATTTAAAAGTTATTCCATTTTGGATAAGCCATTTCAAGGAAGATTTAGCAATGGTTTTAGTTAGGATATTTAATAATGGATGCATTTATCAAAATGAACCATTAAGGTTTCATTAAGAAGTTGTGTAAACATGAAAGGTTTATAAAGCAATTTTATGAATGATTTTGGTTTTCGTAACGAAGTTTTAGAAAGGCTTTGAATATTCATAAAAGAAGTTTTTGGAAGGGTTTGGATGTTCATAAAAAGAAGTTTATAAAAGGTTTGGTTATTTTATAATGAATAGTTTTAAATATTTTAAAAGGGTTTGATAAATGAATCTAGAAGTTTGGAAAGTCTTTTGAAATGGATTTGGATTTCAAATAAAAGAGATTTCATGAATGGAATAGATTTGATTAGAAGGGATTTATCAAAAACCATTTAAAAAGAATTTGAGATCTTGGTTTCTCTAAACTAACCTTTTAAAAATGGTGGTATGGAACATTCATTCTACACTTAATACCGAGGGAATGGTGTTTAGGGTTGTACTTATCTCTAATTTAAACAACATTTGTTAACCCTTTTTAACCTTATTTGGAAGTAAGAAGTTATTCGCAGAGGTTTTGTGACCATACATATAGCAGAAAGATAAGTGAATGAATGTTTTGGAAAAACATCTTTGAAAGAGATTTATTAAATAAAGATTTATTTTGAGGCTTAGTGGTTGCTATGGATGAATAAATCTCAAAAGGAAGTGGTTGTTGTTTGTTTATTTGATAGTTAAATAACCGACTATCAAATCTTGATTTTTTTTGAATTAGGAGGTATGTCATATATACAAGTTCCCCATTGAGGACCAGATTGCTTACTGCATACTTCCAAATGAAACAGAATTGAGTTAGCCGAAAATTACCGCTTAGTTTGGAGACATCGGTCCTTGAATTTATCCAAACCACTCCAAACTAATAACGAACAATGTTAAATCATATCGAAGTGTGCGGTGGAGTTACACTATTCTTCCTGAGGGTGATTCCTAAATGGAAGATAGTAACGTGGAATGTTTGTTCAATCCAGGGAAAACTTGCAAGGATGAATGTTGGCATTGTATCTCTGCCTGGAGGGTAGTGTTAGCATTCCAAGAGGGTTTGCTAGGAGGAAGAAGGTAGAGACGTGACCTCACGAGCCTCACAAACTAGGAAATGGTAAAAATGGGGTATACGTTAGAGCTATGTGTCAAATACTATTAGGAGTCTCTATTCCATTCTAAGTTGTCCATATTCGGGTTGTTTTTTGCGCAAATACTATGGTAGTATAAGGCATCATTGTCTAAAAGGGATGAGATAATTCGGTTCGCCATGATAAAGGGGCAACCGGCTCTGTGTAGCAAGGGTACGAGAAGTTCTTTGTCAGACTCCAGTGCATTTTCTAGAGGCGTACCATCAAAAGGTAGTCCCTTACCATACCGTAGTATGGAATCCATCTCCAATATGTGCCTTTACGGTTTGATTTTAGAGCCTACTATGCTGGAATGTAATATGGCAACAATTTCATCTATTTTGGATATGTATTTGTACTCTAGACATTATAATAATATCATTGGATTTTATACACAAAATTTTCGGTTATCGTAAGATAAAAACCTTTTCATTTTTATATGCAACGGGTCTTACAAGATACCTTTGATTTCAAAAGAGTTTTAAAGTAATAATTAAGTTACTTAAGTTTACACACACAGACCCATGTCTTACCCGAAGTTTATTTTCTTTTTCTACACTCTTGGGTGCTCAAATTTGAATGGACAACCAAGTAGTTTAGGTTTTTTCGTTGATCCACTAGGAGGAGCTTGGAGCAGGTGGTTTCATCGATAGCTAGTTATTTTTCTATTTTTCACTGAATTATATGTGTATTATACACAGTTAGGTGTGGATAGACTGTTATAACTGTCCTATAGTAGAATTTATATTAGTATGACTCTGATATGACATTTTTGAAATGAATTTCTAATATATTATGTTGAGTAATATATATTGTTCTGTTGCATTATGAGATTCTGTGTCGTTTAGTTTCTTCTCTTCTATATTTTCTTTCTTTCAACCCTAATGATTGATTTTTTGGCATTTAAATGCTCGGAAAGCAATACAATCGACACTTTGGTGTCGATTTTCGAGGGTCAAAAATCTGTTTGTTACAATGAAATCGAAGACGGTTCTCTTTGAAGTACTAGGGCTACTTGCTGCTAATCCTGAGGGTGATTTCAAAATGAATGTAGTAGAAGTAGTGCCTATTGTTTGTTCACATCCTGAACAACTTGGATGGATGAATGCTGACATTTATTGTTGCCTGGAGGGTAATGTTAGCAGTCTAAGTGGGATTCACAAAAAAGATAAAACGTGGACTCAAGCCTAACCAACCAAGAATGACAAAAACATGATAGTGCTGCAGGGCTATGTTAGAACCTCAAATTTTGGTGTATTGATTATGATAACTATATAAGTAAACGTATCGTTTAGATCTAACAAAACTTGCAGGAGAAGATATTGTCTTTTACTCGAGAAACATTCTAATACTTTGAAGACCAGATTTCGAATTGAAGCTTCAAGAAAATATTAAGTTTAAGGTCTGAGTTTAGTAGTAAATATACGTTAAAATCTATTAGAAGTGGTATATGCACTCATAGATAATATAAAGTTCATCAAAACAAGTAGAAAACCCAGAAACTCTAACCCAGCCAGCTGAATAGCATGAGTCAGTCAGCCGGCGGCTGTGCATGTGCACAAATGTGATTGAATATTCAGACGGCTGAATATGATAACTCAACCGGTTGAATTTGATGCTTTTGCACTATTTACTTGCTGGTTTTATTTTTAATAAATTCAGCTGGCTGAGTTTCTCCATTCAGACGGCTGAATCTTCATAACGGCTAGTTTTTCAAGAGACACTTCATTTTAATAAACAGAAACAACTCTTGATTCAAGAATTGCTTTCATATCTTTTCATGGCTATCTTTCATGAATGAATACAACTCTTAATCTCTATAAGTAGCCGTGAATTCTATTGTTTTAATAATCAATTCTTATTCTTATTTCTAATGTATCTTGCAATTTGAACTCTAAGCATTCAATACTTAAAAATTTCATTCTAAACCCTTGTTCATTCAAGAATACTTCATTGGTGATCTAATAAACTTCCTAGCTTCATGAATTACACGATATATCACAAAGAAGAGGATTATAGGAAGGATGCACTCTAAAGACTTATCTGTGCTATTAAAAGAGCACATTCAGTCAGATAATTTTTTGTATTATTGAAGTTCTATTCTATAACAACCTGGAAACTTTAACGATTTTAATTAACATAATTAACTGATTTTTTCATGAAAATAAACGATAAGATTTTAGCAATGAAAATTCGATATTTGGGTATGCGTCTATTGAAGTATGGAAAGTGGTAAATTTTCATTGGAAATTATGAAAGTTTGTTTGGTTGTGAAATTTCAGTTTTTAAAATTTAAAATCGGTTTAATAGAAAGGAATAAAATATTTTTGAGATCTAAATATTTTCACATAATAAAAATGTATATCATTTCTGAGTGAGACGTTTCCTTTTGCCAAATTTGGACCGCTTTAGCCCCGTTTACATTATTTTCGGCGTTTTAGCAACAGTTTTGGCAGCGAATATCGAGTTTTGATAGGTGGGTCGTATCACTCATATCCATGTACCATACTGTTCGTTTCGTCATGCTGATCTCCAGAGTATATTCATTGTGTGTTTCGGCGTCCCGTACACGGGAAAATCTGCAAAATGTTTAGCCGTATCGGTATACATTTGGAGACTTTTGGTTTTCTTGTGTCCTTTCATCTATACACTAGGAGAAAACAAATGGACATTTACTTTTGATATTCCCACATGCAACCCTTTAATTTTTCAATCCCAGTATATTCAATATATATCAAAGTTCATCCATTCACTTTCTTTCTCTCGCCTTCTTTTTTTTGTTTCATTCTGGAAAAAAATTTGAGAAGTAATATAATATAACAAAGCATCCTTATATTGTTGTTTTCATCTTCATTTTCTGGAAACCTACTCCCTTACCTTTCCTTTACTCATCCCTTTTCATTTTTCTCCTTCCCTATGCAACTACTTGCCACCCCCAATAGCCGATCCACACCATTGCTCCAAAAGATCCGCTCCTACCTCTCCAAGCACCTAGTAGCCAATAGCTCGCCCATCGAACCACTCTTTTCCCCTTCGACAGTGATCGTCCTGGCTTCCTCACCCTCCAAACCCCATGCCATTCTTCCTCCATGCGACGGCAACAAACACCACTGAAACCCTTCCCACTGTCCTCGCCTCAGCACTCCTAGCCAAACCCACCAGCTCCTGTCCTCCACCCTACACTGCACACAACCTTCCCATGCCCGTGACCCTTCCCGTGACCCTTAATTGCCTGTGACCTTTCCCATATGAAGCCTTCGCACGCACAGATCGTCCGCTCCACCCAATAGCAACCTGCCTCCGCCTTGAATCATCTCTACTGTCCCCAGGCCTTCCCTCCTCTCGGTCCTACGTCAAACGCCTATCAACCTGCACCGAACCCATAACCCTCCAGTTCGCCACTTCCTTCCCTAACAGTCGTGCATCGCATCTCTAGCCCTTTCACTCAACAGCCCCGCTCCATCAACCATGCGCAGCTACCAAGCTCCAGCCTGCCCCCTCTCTCTCGACACCATAGTAGCCTTATCCCCATTGTCGAGCAAATCTAGGCAGTCATCCCTCTTAGCAAGCTTTGATTGTGCTTCTCTCTTCCTTGTTATAAAAAAATTATATATTTTATTTTCATCGATTCAAGTCCATCATGCTTTGCTTTGGAATTTGTGCTTGGATTTGTAGCTTTTTTCTTTGTCGAATTTCTCTAGCTTTGAAAGGTGAGCAATCACTTACGATTAACAACTTTATGTTTAAGTAAATAAACATCACTTGAATTGACCCTTGAAATGTTATTATAGCAAGGATTTTTGGTTTAGTTAATATGCATATGATTTTATATGCTACTATGCTCATTATGACATATATATATATATATATATATGATGTGATGTAATGTTCATGGTATGTTGCTTTGTATAACATTTATATTGATATGTATGAAATGTTAATTTGTAATTCGCAATTGCGAGTTCCTTATATGATATTCTGTTAATTATCTATTTTCAATCACTCTACAAGTTCCTTGTTAAATAGCAAATCAATATGGGTTGAAATGATATATACCTGAACGATCTTATAGATTAGGGAAAATCGATATGGGTTGAAATGATAAACCCAAGCGATTTTATTGATTTTGAAATTGTGGGATTGCGGGTTGAAATGATATATACCCAAAAAAATTAATTATTGCGGATTAAAATGATAAAGATTCGTATCACTTGAACATACATTAGAAAATTATACAAGGACACCGTTGGTCTATTTTGAAAAATTATTTTCAAAATTTTTAAAGGAAATAGATGGGTTTTATTAAATATTGCTTTTTAAAATATAATATAAGATTTTTATTTTATATCTGATTTTAAAAATTATATGTTTGAAAATTTTAAATTATAAGTTAAGTTTGAAAAATATAAATTTTAAGATTTTATTTATAATTTTATTCTTTTAATAAAATAAAATAGATTAAGAAAATCAGGCTTAATTTAATAATAATTAATATGCTAAATTTATTTCAATGGAATTAATTTGATAAATACATATATAGTATTTAAAATATTTATTTAAAATTTATATTAATATTTTGAAAATAGATTTTGTAATAACTTTAATAAAATAAAGGTTGGGAAGATAAAGCAAGTTAATTTGTAATTTAATTTGTTTGAGAATTAAATATAAATAAGAATTGATTGGAAACTTATTGATTTTGAGATTTTTGATTTTATAACTTGATTTAACAAAAGGTGATTAAATGAATATTTTCAAATTTAAATAAAACTGAATATCTAATTTTGATTTAAATTTTAATTTGAGATTTTATTTAAAATCGTATAAAAGAGATAAGGTGAATATTTTAGAATCAAATATAATTAAAGTTAGATATTCAATTATTGAGTTTATTTAAATTTGTAATATGAGATTTTATTTAAATGTTATTAAAAATGATTAAGTGAATATTTTCAAATTTAAATAAATTAATGTTGAATTTTGAAGTATGAATGAAATTTATCAAATTGAGTTATTGTAAATGTTTAAATATTTAAACTTTGAAACCTACAGAATTTGAAATGGATCAAAATTTGTAGTCCAAATCTGAATTTGAAATTGATATAAATTAAAATGGTATTATGAGAATTTGAATTGAACCTTTAGTCTTTTTAATTGAAATTGTTGAACTGAGGTTGATATAAATTGAGTTGTGGAACTAAAACTGATTTGAATTAATTCGTGAAATTGGAAGAAACAATTCTAATTTGAAACTATTTTCGATACAAATTCTTTTTAATATATAAACTACTTTAATATATATTATTTTAAATTTATAAGCAATTTTAAATACATATATATATATATGTTAATATTAAACTATTTTTAATATATACAATTTTAACCTATAACCTATTTTTAAATATTTTGTATTGTTCTTTCAATATATAACTACTTTCAAAATGTTTAAGTTGGAACTGTTGTGATTTAGATTTATTGCATTTAAATGCGAATACTTTGATATAATGATTTTGAAAATGAATTTAATTTAAAGTGATATGATTTCGAATATGAATATGATTTAAAGTGATATGATTTCGAAAGTGAATATGATTTCAAAAGTGATATGATTTTGAAATGAATAAGATATTTTGATATGTAGCATGAACTATCTGAAATGAAAATGACCATGGTGTGAAATAAGCGTTAGGTTGTTGAAGAGACCGGAATCGGATATTGTCATACTCTCTGCCAATACCGAAAACCACTTTAACAACTGTGCATGTGGTGGAGATTCCAGAACGAAGTAGGATGGTTTGGAAAATGTCTATATGAGGTATGAACGCAGCCCTGACTCCCTCGAGTCAGCTTGATGTGGCTAAAACAAGAGCTATACCTGGCAAAGTGGGGTCGCTTCCCCTGTCATTTCTTTGATACCATTCGATTACTTTGTGATTTGATTGGGTGCACCTTTGATTTGGGAGTGTGTCTCGAGGTGGGCGGTGGTAGCTACTATGCGTTACCACCAGTTCGGGAGTGCAGAACGGTAGTATCCTACCTTGGGCATTGCCTTGTGTGCCTTGTCACATGCCTTATCATGCTCACTATGAGTTTGGTTTGTGTCGTACCTATGGAGTGCTCCCTGATAGCCCACTGGTTTGATGGAGTTTACAGTACTGTATACACTATGGCATTTATCTAAAATGTGTTAAGGGGGATATGGGTAACACCTTAATGCTATTTTAATATTTTACTTTACCGTAGTCATTATTTATGTAGCGTATTGTACTATGTATGTAGATTTTCACGGATGCTTAAAGGATGGGAATCCCAAACATCCTTTAAGTTATATTGCATTTACTTGGACATTTCACTTGAGCTGATTTACTTGCATAAGAATGTTAATCTTAATTCGAGTGTTTTTTGTTTTGCTTTATGCTTGGGTCAGACTGGGTGTCACAGCATTTGAGACTCACCTTTGGAGCTTGGAGCTTTGCTTGAAGATGTGTCTTATATCTATTCAACTTTCAGTTATTTCATTTTTATGTTCAGACTTGTCATTTTCTTATGTATTGATACATCTATGTATTCGGGATTTTTATTATGTTTGTTTTTAAACTCTAATGTTCTGGGATTGCTTCATGAACTACTATTTATCTATTCCGCTGCTTATTGTTATATTAGTCTATATCTGTGATCTGTGATTGATTTATTTATTGTATATGCTAGGTTTTGCCAAATATAAATTAATAATCTGTTATTTTGAGCAATTCAAGTCCGACATGTATGCATGGTTGTCGATTTGAATGGTTCAAAATGATGGGTAATTACATGTTCGGTTGCTCAGGCAGTTGAAGTCCTATTATGTTGCTTAGGCAGTTGAAGTCATGTTCGGTTGCTCATGTAGTGTAATACCTATTCCATCGAGTTAAATGAGGGTTGATAGTTAAATTCCAAAAGGAGTCTGGGGCTGGACCTAGAACGTGAAGTTCGAACCAATATAAAGATCTTTGGTGTCATTTACTTTATTACTTTACCTTTACATTTACATTCTGCTTAAGATGATAGTTTATTTAATATTCCATTTTCCACGATCATATAACATAACACAATTATTTGATATTCAAATAATATGGAAAATAAAAATAGCACAAGTTTTATTGAAGGTCAATCCACTGCACGACCACCATTGTTTAATAAATTAAACTATAATTGTTGATCAACTAGAATGAGAATTTATATGCAATCAAATGGATATGATAGTTGGAATATCACTCAGAATTAATACACTATACCTACTACACCATATGCACAATGGTCTAACACACAAAATTTAGATGCTACTGCTAATGCTAAAGCCATGAGTATGTTGTTTTGTTCATTAGACAAAAAAGAGTGTAGTAGAGATATTATATGTAATTAGGCATTCCAAATTTGGCGTACTCTTAAAGTTACACATGAAGGTACTAACAAAGTTAAACAAAGCAAGATTTCTAAGTTTAAGAACCAGTTCTAGAATTTTAGAATAAAGCAAAATGAAACTATAAATGAAATGTATTCTTGGTTTCAAAATTTATATCATTCACTTTTGGCATTAGAACAAATTTATACAGACTTTGATATCGCTTCAAAAATCCTCAACTCTTTAACGGATGAATGGGAATGGAAAGTCTTGGCAATTGAAGAAGATAATGACATTTCAACCATAAAAACAGAAGGGTTGATAGGAAATCTAATGTCACATGATGTAAATTTATCGGAAAAAAGAGCTCAGGCACAAGACAAAACGACAATAGCAATCCAAGCAGAAAAGGAAGAATCAGATGAAGATGATATGGCGTTTATAGTTAAAAATTTCAAAAAAAATTTATATTTAGATAGAATAATAAATTTGAAAATTATAAGAGCATCAACAAACCATCAGCTCTAAATCTCGAATGCTATGAATACTAGAAAATGGGTCACATAAAGAAGGACTATCCTAATCGAATGAAATATAGGTACAAGAATAAAACGACAAATATAAGAAGAAGCAAGCATTTTCTGTTACATGGGATGATTCAAAATCATCTTCATCATCTAACAGAGATAGTGATAGTGACACAGAACAAGCCAACATATGCTTTATGGCTACAAATGATGAAGTAAGTAATCTTACTTTTGATGTTTTAGTGGATGTAAACTCAGAACTACTAGATACACTAAGGAATATCAAAAGATAATATAAAGATACACATGGAAAATTAAATAGGACTGAAATTGAAGTAGATATGTTAAAAGATGAGAAAATTTTAAGAGAAGAACTTGTAATCGCTCAAGTATCTTGTTCCAATACAAACTTATGATGCGAAGTATGGAAATAGAAACTCAAAAAGAAAAGAATGAAATTCTTTCTTCTGAAAATCACAAATTAAAATCTACTATTAAAATATTTGAATTAGACATCTCTAGTCTTAAAAAAAATTAGAGAACTTTGGCAATAATATTTCTAATTTTAATAAAGGAAGAGGGAATCCTTCTAGAATTATTGAAAATTCACAAGCTACTTCAAATAAAAGGGGATTAGGATATAATAAAACGAAAAAATTCATAAAAATAATAGCTCTTTATATACAAACTTTAAAAAGAAAGATAATACTTTTGTAAAACCTGTTTTAAGAGCATTTAATCATTCAAAATCTATTAAGATTTGGGTTCCAAAGACAAACAATTATTTAATTAGGAATAAGTATATTAAGACATTTATAGATACAGTTCATAAAAATTAAAATTTTATTTTACTTATAAAGGGAATTCTAGATCCTCTTGGATTTGGTTTCCAAAGACCTAACTCTTAGGACCCTAACAAAAAGTGGGTATCAACATCATCTCTATATTTTTTACAGGTACCAACTAAGAAAAGAAGAAAGTTGGTACTTGATAGTGGTTACTCAAAATACATGACAGGAAACAAAGACATGCTGACTAACATTATCTACTCAGTTGGAGGATCTGTCATGTTTGGAGGTAATTCCGAAGGATATATCATCGATAAGGACAATGTGAGCAACGACGGTATATCTAACTTACCTCTTATTGCAAATGTTACTAATTAAAAGTTTAAAACATGATTTGCTTAGTATAAGCCAACTATGCGATAAATGTTTTAATATATCTTTTTCAAAAAATAAATGTAATATATTTGATCAAAACAAGAATCTTATTTTTGAAGGAACTAGAGAACGTAGTATATACATTTTAAATATGAAAGTTAATCATAACATAAATGTGTATCTAATATTCAAAGAAAATGGTACTTGGTTATGGCACAAAAGATTTTGTCATACAAACTTCAAAGCAATAAGCAAATTATCCAAAAATAATTAATTAAAAGTTTGCCAAAATTGAATTTTAAGGTAAACATCATTTGTGATGTTTGTCGGTTAGGAAAATTAACAAATCATCTTTTAATTCAAAGGAAACTAATTTTACATTACAACCTCTTGAGTTATTAAACTTAGACCTTTTTGAACCAACTCAAGTTCAATCTATAAACTATAATAAATATATTTTTGTAATTGCAGATGATTTTTTGAGATATACTTGGACAATATTTAAGAAAAAATAAAAGTGATACTTTTGAAAATTTTAAAACTTTGCTAAGAGAATTCAAAATATTAAAAACATTAGAAACGATCATGATGGTGAATTCGATAATGATATTTTTGAAAAATATTGTAATAAGAAAGGAATTTTTCGCAATTTCTCATTTCCTAGAACTCCGCAACAAAACAGGATTGTAGAAAGGAAAAATAGAACACATCAAGAATGTGCTAGAAGCTTATTAAATGGAAGCACGCTACCTAAACATTTTTGGGCAGAAGCTAGAGCAACTAGTTGTTATGTTTTAAATCGAGTCACCATCAGACCATTAACAAAACATACTCTATATGGATTTTTTAATGGAAGAAAAGCTAACATATCATATTTTAAAATTTTTGGTTCAAAATGTTTTTAATTGAAAACAAAATACCAACTTGGTAAATTCGATCCAAAATCCGATGAAATATTCAATGAATGCTCAGAATGAAGCCAGGCATATAGAATTTATAATAAAAGAACTAATATAATCAAAGAAACACTTCACATGTTATTCGATGAAAATTTCAAACTTAATAATAAAAATGAATATGAAGATATTATTTCAAAATCAAATATCACAGAAGATGATATTGAAAATAATAGTGAAATTAAAAATAACAATTTAGCTAATGAAAATGAGATTCGACCTCCACCGAGACTACTAAGAAATCATCCAATTGAAAATGTTAATCGGGAAATAAATTGTAACTTAAGAACACGAAATCAATTGAATCAAATGAGTCATGTAGCTTGCCTATCGAACATTGAACCTAAAAATGCTAAAGAAGCGTTAACTGATGATTACTAGATTATAGCTATGCAAGAAGAGTTAATTCAATTTGAACGAAACAAAGTCTACGACTTAGCTCCTAGACCAAGTTATCAAACAGTCATTGGTACTAAGTGGGTTTACATAAATAAAGCTGATAAGCAAGGGAATATTATTCGAAACAAAGCTAGATTAGTCGCTAAAGGCAACAATCAAGAGGAAGGAATAGACTACAAAGAAATAATTGCTCCCGTAGCCCGACTAGAAGCAATACGTATTTTATTAGCTTTTGCATGTTTTCATAACTTCAAGCTATATCAAATGGTTGTAAAAAGTGCTTTTCTAAACGAATTTATAAAAGAAAATCTGTGTACAACAACCACCTCTATTTACACATGAAAAATTCCCAAACCATGTCCATAAATTAAAGAAAGCTTTATACGGTTAAAACAAGCACCTCGTACTTGGTATGATTGTCTTCAAAGATATCTTATAAATTATGGTTTTCAAATTAGGGAAGTAGATCGAACTTTGTTTATAGAACAAGATAAAAAGGATATTTACATAATAGAAGTTTATGTAGATGGCATCATTTTTGGTTCTACGAATGAAAAAGTATGTCAAGAATTTTTTAGTATTATGATAAGAGAATTTGAAATGTCACATATTGTAACGACCCGTAAATTTTCGATAATTAAAATAGCTAATTTAATAAGATTTCATGATGTAATGTTAGAAAAAAATTTGTAATTCATTTGGAATAATAATAACTGGAATGAATTGCAACAATAATTATCCAAGTAATAAAAAAAAGTCAATAGTTGAATAGGATAATAAATGTGGGATTCATTGGGAATAATAAAGTAATTGATTGATATGTAAAATCTATTTAGAATCAAATATTGAATATTGAACAGGTAAATTGTTTAAATTAAATATTTAAAACTTATTGAAAACTGAATAACTGTAAAATGAAAATAGTGTTCTAAATTGTGAATTGGTTTTAAAAGTTGAATCTTATAAGTTAAATTTCAATATTTCAAAAGATAATGAATCCTTGGATAATCGAAATTTTTTAAATTTAATACTTGGAATTTATTGAATAATTTAGTAATGGGAATGGTTGTTCTATAATTTTAATTCGTTTCAAAAGTTAAATTTTTAAGTTCGTTTTGAATATCTCAAAAGATAGCGATTCAAGAATAATAAAAATTGTTTAAATTTAACATTACAAATGTTTGAATAATTAAATTCCGAATTTGATATGATTAATTTGATATTGAAATTTAATATATGAAAATAGAGTGAATAATTGAAATTTGATTTAGTATGATTCAAATTGGTTTCCAAAGTGAACGTAAAGTTATATTGGGATTATAATGGAGTTAATAAGATTTTAAATTTGGAATTTATTGGATAATTGAATAACGGGATTAATATGATTAAAAATGATTTGTAAAATTTTATTTTATCATATTGGAGTTATAGTGATGTTATAGAACTTGTAAAACGGAATTTAAAATTTATTTGTGAAAATTGAATATTTTAATATTTAATTATCGACTGAAAAATAGCCAATTTTCGAACAGTCTCAGAATTGGACGAAACTAGTTCCATTGGATCCATAATAGTTTTTTATTATCGGATTTCAATTTTCGTAGCAATCGGAGTTTTCGTTTGACCGTGGCAGCTCGAAACGCATCGAAATTGTTTTAATATTAATTTGACGAGTTAAAATAGTCATTTTTCAAACGGTCTCGGATTTTGACGAAACCAGTTTCATCGGATCCGTAACGTAATATTATTGTAAGATTTCAAATTTCGTGTCAATCGGATTTATCGTTTGCCCGGGGCGAGCCAAAACGCATAGAAATTCGTTTAATCGGTTTAATTTAAATTTGATCGTTTATTTCCGTAACTCGCGCATACGATCAAATTAGCTTCCGAAACCTTTTCCATTGCGTCTGGAATGGGGGTATAATATTATGAACGCCTAGCGGCATGCCCTGATAGGGGTTCGAGATTTCGAGTTGCGTAGATCGAGGTATTTTGAAATTTAAATAAATATTTTAATTAGTCAAATCTCCTTTTCAGCTGCTATCCCATCTTTTCACTGTACCTTTGACCCATTCAAACACGCAAAAGCCTCTCCTTTCCTTTTAATAACTGCACGCGAGCTTCAGGCAGAGAGATAACATAAATCCAACTTCAAAAAATTCTTTCTCCTCAAATACTCGATTAAAAATCACGAAACCTTCTCTAAAAATCCTATTTCATCGTTTGCTTCGATCCTACATGCTTTTGGCCTAGTGCGACTTGGAGTTTGGGAGTGCGACAGTGAAGGCGTGAGGGGTTTTGAAGCTAGGGTTAAGCTTCACTTTGTTTTCATCCACCGATTCGAGAAATAAAGCTCGTATTTGGATTCTCCTCGTCGAATAGCATCTGGACGCACGTTTTGGTGGAGCTCGGTGGTGTCTTGGGGCGTGCGACCTACGCGTGGTCGAGAGGTGGATGCACGTGTCGCATTTCACTAGGGGTGGCCGAGCTTGCTATTTTGTGGTTGAGATGATGGAGGCTTCGAAGAGAAGAAGATTGGCGAAGACGGATTCGAGTTTCGTAAACCGGAGCTCCGTATCACTGGGATTGTGCACGCGCGTGAATGGGTTCTTCTCTGTTTTGTGTACAGGGAATGGCTATAGGGAGTTTGGGGAAGAAGCTTGAGTGGGCTGGGCCTCTTTTGTTTTGGGTATGGACAAATTTTAATATATATATATATATATATATATATATATATAAATTGCTTTATAAATTCAAATGTCGATAACTTATAAAATGTATAACTCTCACATACGAGGTCCGATTGAGACGAGACTTTTTGCGTTGCAATCGTTTTGACGAGCACTACGCTATGGAACTGGTTTGGAGTTGTTTGGAGGTAGTTTGAATTTGGGTAAAATTTAATGCTCGTTTAATTTTATTCGAAATAAAACGCTGAAACTGCATTGAAATCAAGGTGAGTGTTTTATAACGCTCACAACGTACTAAATATCTTTATGCTAGTTAAATTTGATATTATGAAGTGATATGAATTTTATTTGTCTTTGTTTGATAGAATTTAATTATCATTTGAATTAACCATTGAAAATTAAATTGACAGTTAAATTTGAAATTAAAATTGAAATTGAATTGCGATTTAATTACCTGACATCGATAACTATGAAATTGCCATGAATTGTATTGCCTATTGGATGATGTATGTCGGTGGATGCTATTGGTTGATATTTGAATGTTTGGATGTTTATTTGCTTATATATATCCTGTTATGCATACATATTATACTGTGATTTAATTTAAGTGATATATATTCATCCCTGACATTTAATTGAAATAAATAATTTCTCGGCCATAGGATAGAAAATTTTATACGGACACCGAATTGGCTAAATTAATAACTTTTTAAAATCGTCAATTTGAAATTTATTTAAATGTTTTGATTTAAAAGTTATAAATAGAAACCAATTTATAGATATCGAATTTATCGAAAAATTTAGTTTGGAATGTTGAAATAAATTTTGGTTAAAAGAAATTGTTAAATAATTAAAGTGGAGACTTTGGAAATTAAAAATCGAGATATGATTGAATTTCGAAAATTGATTTGTTTAAAAGATTGAACCTTAATTCTAGCTTTGAATATCACCAAGTAAAAGTGACATAAAAATGATATTTTGAAAGCGAGCTTGGAATTGAATCATATTTGAAATTTGGATTTAAATTTGAATATTGAAGGATAATTTGTTAAGTGTTATAAAGTGATATTTTGAAAAATCAAGCTCTAAATCGATATAAATTGAAATTGAATAAATTAAATGTGAACGTAAAATTGAACTAATTTGAAGTCAAAGTTGACATTGATTTGAATTGAAATCGAAATTGAACCGGTAGAATGGAAATTGAAATTGATTTGAATTGGGAAGTTATAATTGAAATGGATTGGTTTTGAAGCTGTTTTAATTTGTTTTCCAAATTACTCTGTTATATAAACCATTTTGAATACTTAAACTATTTTAATCTATTTTTAATCTACTTAACCCAATTTAAATTATTTTAAACTAATTTATCTATTTCAAATCCATTTTTAGATTTTAAGTATTTTTAACTATTTTAATTATTTAAAACTACTTTTAAACTCCTTAAAACTATTTTCTAAAATTCTAAGCTGGTCGTTACAGTTGGTATTAGAGCTTTGTTTTGGCGATAACCTTAGCTTTGTGGGGTCTGACTCTTTATAAATAGGGTAGTAATACCCTATGATGAGTCGCTGAGTGTATATATATGAGAGAGCATATTTGTTAGCGATATAAAATGTTTTATATTGTGTCGGTTGATTTGTTGAGTGGCTTATGGATTCTGGTCAATACAAGTAATTAACGTCATTGATAGGGATCTCTAAATACTTAAACAGAACAATTTGATATAGTATTGTTTTGAAATTGGGTAAATGAAATAATTTTGCCCTAATTATATTTTGTATATAAAGGATTTATTTTCAGAAATTATTGTGACTTATCTAGATTACCTGGTTGTTAGGAATGAAAATATTGGTCATTATCATTAATTTGATATTGTAATTTAATAAATAAGGTGAATTACAAAATGAACAATGATGAAACACTTGTGGAATGTTTTAAGAAAGAAGATCCTATAAGAATATTTTATAAAGGTGATTTATGAATTAAAATAGATTTAAATTGGAAAATATTGAATTTAAGACTCGGAGATCTTGAAAGATGAATTTCAAAGCTTTGAAGAAAATATATTGTGACATTAGTTGGAAAATATTTATGAGAAATATTTTGAAAGGATTTTAAGAAGGAATGAATTCAGTACTCCTCTCTTATGTCGCTGGAAAATAATTTCGGTGATGACTGCGCAGCATCGTCGACGTTCATTTTCGAGTCTCAAAGTGGGGGAGACTTCTAAGAAGCTTTGTTTTATCGAAATTATTTTGGGTAAATGGGTTTTGGTTTAAACTCCAAAGGTATGATTTGATATATTTAAAAGGATATAAGTATATATGTTTATTTCAAACGATTTGGAAAGAACCGGGCATTTAAAATTCTAAGTTCTGTTAATTAATAATTTTCAAATTATTTGAATGAAATGTGAATAATCAGAATTTATAAAATAAGAGGATTAAGATATCTAAGCTATAGTTTGGGAAAACTTTAAAGTTGAAAGGTAAAGAGGATTTAAACAAATTAAATTGTGAACATTCTAAATTAGTAAAATGAAATTCTATAAATTTGTATAGTACCAAATTTGCATTCTAATAACATATAATATGACTTACCAAATATTAAGAAGTTAAAATGATGTTTTGGATATGTAATGAGATGTTGTACAAATAAATAGAACCTGAAAATAATTGAAGTATACAAGTAAGGAAAACTCAAAGGAATTAGAATGTATATAAATGAAAATTTGGTTGTGATAAAAATGTTATAAACTTAAATATAGAATGAAATGATGAATGGATTAATGGAACAAGTAAGTGAACTTAAGAAAGAAGACAAATGAATTGTATAATATCTTTTGTAAATTGGTTATAGAAAATAAATATAAATTGCATACAAAATTTTTGAATTTGTAACCTTTAAGATAACTGTAAACTAAGAAAAGTCATTTATGAGAGGTTAGACTTGTATAGGATGACTAACAAACTAAAGTGCTTGTTAATAAAATATTCCATAAATAAATTTGTTATTAACTAAAATTATGAAATTGAAGTAAATGAAAACAAGAGAATTTGGTATAGCTAAGAATCAATTGGAAAATGAAATTGAATTTAAATTAACTTATATAGAATGTTTAAAATGAACTTGAGTAAGCAAATTCTATGATATGATGTTTAAGAAAAGATAATGTTAAAGAACATGCTATGTAAAGAAATGTATATACTAACTGAATAATGGATTGTGAATAATTAATTGAAAAAAAAGAAGTCAATAAAATAATTTAGTATAGATAAATTGGATAGAAATCCATTGGAAGGTAATACGTGAGATTGTACGTATATTATTTTATTCGCATAACGATTTGATCCAAATTCGAGCACAAAATTTCGAGATGATTTATATCGATCCAAGTTAGGATTTTCCACTCGATTCTCGACGGCGAACCTTGGATATGGATTTTTAATTTGATTTTGGAATTCTCTATCATAGTATATGGCTATGCAAGGAGAGTAATAGTTTCCAATCAAGGAACCAAATTTGAGTCCGCACTAGAGAGTCGTGTGAACGATACTAGTTGGAAGTGAAACTGTGTGATCGAATAAGCGATTAGATTGATATTGCTCACGGATGATATATGTACGGCTTACGGGCTTAACTAAAGTTAATATTGGGAATTTAAGATGCCAAATATAAAATGATTCTTTTAAACCTATATAACATGATATATATACATGAAAGAGATAAACCAAATTGAATGTAAAATTAATAATTTGGTTATGATGGGTATGGTTTGGTTGTTATATGATTGTTAGTTGATTGTATGTAATTCATTAAGTGTTAATGAAATTGAAAGCTATAAATCATTGAAATCAAATTGGAAGTTAAATGAATTTAAAAGAATTTAATTTGATTCAAATTGGAAGTGAACTAATGTAAACATAAATTAGTGAATGTTAACTAATTGAATTGAGAATGAATGTTAGAAAAATCCAACGTTAATGAATCAACTGTGAAAAAAAAAATTTAAAACCCAAGTCAATAAATATTAATGAGAAGTGAATTTATATTGATTGGTTATGGATTCGTTGGATGATAGTTGATCTATGGTTACATTTGTTGTTTTGTTGCATTTGCTATGTTGGCACATGTAGTTGTTATGTTGCTATAGCGTGTATATTGATATTATTTTCATATATGCATGTTTCTCATGGTTTGTTGAGTGTTTAGTAGGTGCGGACTGCGCTTGCTTCGCATTCGGAGCTCGCTTTCGCGCTATATTAGTCGTATATGCTCGCTAATAAAATATAAGGTACATGTTTATTTTGTCATTGGATTTGGTGATTTTTGATGAGCCACTTGGCTTTTGATTTTCTTTGTTGGTTTGGGGACTGCAGAGGCGTTTTGTAGCTATACCGATCGAGCCGCGCAAAGGAGACTCTGCCGAAATTTTCCGTAAAATCCGGGTGTTAGAAAATTTTTCGAGTTTTAAAATTTTTTATAACTTGTTTGGATAACTAACTTTTAAAGTTAGAAAGCCGTTCGGAGTAACTTAGTGGAAGCGTAGTTATGACTTTATAAATGAAATTTCATTGTTTTATAAGTTGGTAACTTTGAATAAAATATAGCTAATGTTGAATTCTATACTTAGTTCCTTTTCCCTTCTTTTTCCTTTTCGGGGACGAAAAGTTTTGAGTGGGGGGAGTGTAACGACCCGTAAATTTTCGATAATTAAAATAGCTAATTTAATAAGATTTCGTGATTTAATGTTAGAAAAAAATTTGTAATTCCTTTGGAATAATAATAACTGGAATGAATTGCAACAATAATTATCCAAGTAATAAAAAAAAGTCAATAGTTGAATAGGATAATAAATGTGGGACTCATTAGGAATAATAGAGTAATTGATCGATATGTAAAATCTATTTAGAATCAAATATTGAATATTGAACAGGTAAATTGTTTAAATTAAATATTTGAAACTTATTGAAAACTGAATAACTGTAAAATGAAAATAGTGTTCTAAATTGTGAATTGGTTTTAAAAGTTGAATCTTATAAGTTAAATTTCAATATTTCAAAAGATAATGAATCCTTGGATAATCGAAATTTTTTAAATTTAATACTTGGAATTTATTGAATAATTTCGTAATGGGAATGGTTGTTCTATAATTTTAATTCGTTTCAAAAGTTAAATTTTTAAGTTCGTTTTGAATATCTCAAAAGATAGCGATTCAAGAACAATAAAAATTGTTTAAATTTAACATTACAAATGTTTGAATAATTAAATTCCGAATTTGATATGATTAATTTGATATTGAAATTTAATATATGAAAATAGAGTGAATAATTGAAATTTGATTTAATATGATTCAAATTGGTTTCCAAAGTGAACATAAAGTTATATTGGGATTATAATGGAGTTAATAAGATTTTAAATTTGGAATTTATTGGATAATTGAATAATGGGATTAATATGATTAAAAATGATTTGTAAAATTTTATTTTATCATATTAGAGTTATAGTGATGTTATAGAACTTTTAAAACGGAATTTAAAATTTATTCATGAAAATTGAATATTTTAATATTTAATTATCGACTGAAAAATAGCCAATTTTCGAACAGTCTCAGAATTGGACGAAACTAGTTCCATTAGATCCGTAATAGTTTGTTATTATCGGATTTCAATTTTCGTAGCAATCGGAGTTTTCGTTTGACCGTGGCAGCTCGAAACGCATCGAAATTGTTTTAATATTAATTTGACGAGTTAAAATAGTCATTTTTCAAACGGTCTTGGATTTTGACGAAACCAGTTTCATCGGATCCGTAACGCAATATTATTGTAAGATTTCAAATTTCGTGTCAATCGGATTTATCGTTTGCCCGGGGCGAGCCAAAACGCATAGAAATTCGTTTAATCGGTTTAATTTAAATTTGATCGTTTATTTCCGTAACTCGCGCATACGATCGAATTAGCTTCCGAAACCTTTTCCATTGCATCCGGAATGGGGGTATAATATTATGAACGCCTAGCGGCATGCCCTGATAGGGGTTCGAGATTTCGAGTTGCGTAGATCGAGGTATTTTGAAATTTAAATAAATATTTTAATTAGTCAAATCTCCTTTTCAGCTGCTATCCCATCTTTTCACTGTACCTTTGACCCATTCAAACACGCAAAAGCCTCTCCTTTCCTTTTAATAACTGCACACGAGCTTCAGGCAGAGAGATAACATAAATCCAACTTCAAAAAATTCTTTCTCCTCATATACTCGATTAAAAATCACGAAACCTTCTCTAAAAATCGAATTTCATCGTTTGCTTCGATCCTATATGCTTTTGGCCTGGTGCGACTTGGAGTTTGGGAGTGCGACAGTGAAGGCGTGAGGGGTTTTGAAGCTAGGGTTAAGCTTCACTTTGTTTTCATTCACCGATTCGAGAAATAAAGCTCGTATTAGGATTCTCCTCGTCGAATAGCATCTGGACGCACGTTTTGGTGGAGCTCGGTGGTGTCTTGGGGCGTGCGACCTGTGCATGGTCGAGAGGAGGATGCATGTGTCGCGTTTCACTGGGGGTGGCCGAGCTTGCTATTTTGTGGTCGAGATGATGGAGGCTTCGAAGAGAAGAAGATTGGCGAAGACGGATTCGAGTTTCGTAAACCGGAGCTCCGTATCACTGGGATTGTGCACGCGCGTGAATGGGTTCTTCTCTGTTTCGTGTACAGGGAATGGCTACAGGGAGATTGGGGAAGAAGCTTGAGTGGGCTGGTCCTCTTTTGTTTTGGGTATGGACAAATTTTAATATATATATATATATATATATATATATATATATAAATTGCTTTATAAATTCAAATGTCGATAACTTATAAAATGTATAACTCTCACATACGAGGTCCGATTGAGACGAGACTTTTTGCGTTGCAATCGTTTTGACGAGCACTACGATATGGAACTAGTTTGGAGTCGTTTGGAGCTAGTTTGAATTTCGGGTAAAATTAAACGCTCGTTTAATTTTATTCGAAATAAAACGCTGAAACTGCGTTGAAATCAAGGTGAGTGTTTTATAACGCTCACAACGTACTAAATATCTTTATGCTAGTTAAATTTGATATTATGAAGTGATATGAATTTTATTTGTCGTTGTTTGATATAATTTAATTGTCATTTGAATTAACCGTCGAAAATTAAATTGACAGTTAAATTTGAAATTAAAATTGAAATTGAATTGCGATTTAATTACCTGACATCGATAACTATGAAATTGCCATGAATTTTATTGCCTATTGGATGATGTATGTCGGTGGATGCTATTGGTTGATATTTGAATGTTTGGATGTTTATTTGCTTATATATATCCTGTTATGCATACATATGATACTGTGATTTAATTTAAGTGATATATATTCATCCCTGACATTTAATTGAAATAAATAATTACTTGGCCATAGGATAGAAAATTTTATACGGACACCGAATTGGCTAAATTAATAACTTTTTAAAATCGTCGATTTGAAATTTATTTAAATGTTTTGATTTAAAAGTTATAAATAGAAACCAATTTATAGAAATCGAATTTATCGAAAAATTTAGTTTGGAATGTTGAAATAAATTTTG
This sequence comes from Allium cepa, assembly GCA_030765085.1. Classification (NCBI taxonomy): domain Eukaryota; kingdom Viridiplantae; phylum Streptophyta; class Magnoliopsida; order Asparagales; family Amaryllidaceae; genus Allium; species Allium cepa. The sequence continues at coordinate 576,215,997 of CM060941.1, forward strand.
GTTAAAAGAAATTGTTAAATAATTAAAGTGGAAACTTTGGAAATTAAAAATCGTGATATGATTGAATTTCGAAAATTGATTTGTTCAAAAGATTGAACCTTAATTCGAGCTTTGAATATCACCAAGTAAAAGTGACATAAAAATGATATTTTGAAAGCGAGCTTGGAATTCAATCATATTTGAAATTTGGATTTAAATTTGAATATTGAAGGATAATTTGTTAAGTGTTATAAAGTGATATTTTGAAAAATCAAGCTCTAAATCAATATAAATTGAAATTGAAAAAATTAAAGGTGAACGTAAAATTGAACTAATTTGAAGTCAAAGTTGACATTGATTTGAATTGAAATCGAAATTGAATCGGTGGAATGGAAATTGAAATTGATTTGAATTGGGAAGTTATAATTGAAATGGATTGGTTTTGAAGCTGTTTTAATTTGTTTTCCAAATTACTCTGTTATATAAACCATTTTGAATACTTATACTATTTTAATCTATTTTTAATCTACTTAACCCAATTTAAATTATTTTAAACAAATTTATCTATTTCAAATCCATTTTAAGATTTTAAGTATTTTTAACTATTTTAATTATTTAAAACTACTTTTAAACTCCTTAAAACTATTTTCTAAAATTCTAAGCTGGTCGTTACACATGTGGGAGAACTTTCATATTTTCTTGGATTACAAATCAAAAATTTAAATAATGGAATTTTTATTAATCAAGAAAAGTATTGTAATAATCTAATAAATCGGTTTGGTACGGAAAATACTTCTGCTAAACCAACACCTATGAGTATTACAGTACATCTCGATCGAGATAAATGTGGCAAAATATTGACCAAAAACTATATCGAAGTATGATTGGATCTTTACTTTACTTAACTGCTAGTAGTCTTGATATAATTATGAGTGTATGCTTATGTGCATGATTTCAAGAAAATTCCGAAGGATCACATTCGGGAGCAGTGAAACGAATTTTTGCTACTTATGCAAAACTAAAGACTATGGCCTCTAATACCCAAAAGAATGTCATTTTGGGTTAGTATCATATAGTGATGATGACTTTGGAGGATGTCAAATGGATCGAAAGAGTACAAGTGGTACTTGTCATTTCATTAGACAATGTTTAATACTGTGGTTTAGTAAGAAACAAATTTGTGTTTCATTTTCGACGTGTAAAGCAGAATATATTTCTACTGCTTTGGTATATGCTCAAGTAATATATATGCAACAAACTCTTCAAGATTTTGATATAAGTTTATCTAAATCAAAAATTTATTGTGATAATCCAAGTTCTATAAATTTATCAAAAATCTAATAAACCACTCAAGAACTAAACATATTGACATCCGACATTATTTTTATTGTGACAACATAGAAAAAGGAAACATCTCTCTCGATTTTGTGTCATAAGAAAATCAAGTTGCAGACATATTACTAAACCTTTAAATGAAAATATATTTCTTAAACTAAGACATGAACTAGGAGTTATGACATTACATGATTTATAATTTGATGGTAAAGTGTAAACAAAATAAAATAAATAAAAATATAATTGGACAAAAATTGGAAATGATGGCACTCGAACTCTACTTTCATGGGACATAGACATATGACTTTCCAATGTTCTATTTTATTAATTGCATTAGGGCCTTTCCTTCTTTCTGTTTTATATACGGTAATAATCTTTTTATACCTTTTCAACTTACAAACTTATAACTATTTATAACATATAGATGCAATAAAAAGATTGGCTAAAGATTAAAGATTAATGTTAACTAGAGAATTTCAACTTTAGAAATAGCAAATGAAATCAATATATATATATATATGTATACATGAAGAGAATATTTTAAAATTCATATAAAACTAGCATCCATTCTCTTATAGAATGTTGTCTCAAGAAAATTCAGACCTCTCATTAATTGTTTTCAGCACTCCAACTTCGGATTCGTCAATTAAATCTACTCCAATGAATGTTCTCGTAAAGATTACTCCATCTCCTAATCACCATAACGGATATACACCAAAAGGGAAAAGAGCTAGAAGAAACTTAAAATTTGGATCACTTTCTACCAAGGAAAAAATCGATGATATTCATCACTACCGGCGTGAAACTTTAAGTGTACAACGTGAGATGTTTAAATTTTCTTGAACAATTTGCTCTCAAATTCAATGGAACGACTACTAAACAAAGTTGTGCACAATCCATCTCCTCAATGACCTCACATATCTCCATATTCTTAGGATCAAGTGCTCAAAGTAATTCTTGGTCTCCTATTAATCCATTACGAGATAACAAAAAAATTGAACCAAGCTCGTTTGAAATTTCCTCTTCAGACGAATCCAAAACTTCTGAAAAATAAAGTCTACCCTATTTTGGTTCTCTAATTGGGTATGATTCTAATACATTAAAAGCTACCCTCTTTTGATTAAACTCTTCTTTGCCAACATGAATCTTGATAATCAAAATCCACAGAATAGAAGTGATTGTATATGGACATTAGTTTGTGGAGTAAAAATGTAACACCCTATATTTTTATATAATTAAATAAAATCAATTGAATTAACATAATTGCAAAATAGAATATAAATGTCAAATATATGCATTTAAGAATTAAGAGCATACATAGATTTACGCAAGCAATGAGTGTGTGATTAATTGCCGCATCAATCAATTAAAAGAGGAATTAATTAATGAGATATAGAGGCGTCAATTAGTCAGAGAATATATCACTTTTATAACATTAATTAATTAAGGGATCTTCTAATAAAAGGAAATGTATTTGGGGAATAAATTAAATGATCACATACATATATTTATTTATAATCGACGTAATCAATTAATTAAGAAATTAATTAAAGACAGTAAGTAAGCTTCAATTAATAAAAGAAGGAAACTTATATGCCAATTAATTGGATAACGAATAGGCGATTTAAATGTATACAACTAATAAATGTGTTATTGAGTGACGCATAAGAATTAATTTGGATATCGATTAAAACGGGAAAATGTGTCAATTAATTAATTAGCAATCAGTTGAGCATTTTAAAAAGGATGTCAATTAATCAAAGAATATACCCTTGTTACAATAGCTAATAATATAAATTAATCATCTAGAAGAAAACGCCAGTTATAGGATTATTTGTTTCGAAGTTAAACATAATAATTGGAATGCGTACAAAAAGGAGTAATTAAGTTTATGATGAAGGTAAGTTGATAAGAATAAATTAAAAAGTATAACCTTTGTATACAATCAATTAATAGAGGTATTAATTGACGTGTATAAATAAGTAAGAAATTATAACCTATAAGAATCAATTAATATTGGATATACATATACATATACATATACATACATACATATGTATGTATATATGATCTAAATAATTGGAAAATTAATGGGAGAATCTTATTTAGAAGGAAACATGAATTAATAGGGTCGTATAACAAAGGAATAAATGAATAACATTAGAGAATTATACGTTATAAGATAACGTAAACAAATCAATAAATGATGGTGAAGATTGTTTTTAGGGTTAATCGGATGGTTCATTGTTGTTCACTACGCCTATAAATTAAACGAAACTTAACCCTAGCCCACACTATTTTCTCTAAATCAACTGCTGTCATTTAAAGCATACTCATATTCTCTTCTCACTCTTCCTTTCTCCTCTATCATTCAAATCTTTCTCCAAACTAAAAACAAAATTAAGTAAGGAATAAATACAAGAAAATCACAGAATTGTCCAAACAAATCAGGGAATTTACTGCGAATTAAAAAGGGGAAAAGCGGACAAATGTATAGCAAATTAAAAGGGATAGAGATTGAAGCTAAGGATGGCATCTGAGTGGATTTAATTATACTCTTCTATGTTTATAATATATATTATCGTTGAATTTCCATTAGATAATTTATTCCAGTAATTAATTCTATTAGTTATGCAAACACTATAAATTTTATTTATATTTAGTTAGGCTTGACAGTTAGAAAAGGCGTAGGCTTAAAGGTAAGAAATTTACAGTTATTTACATCTATTTTAAAAGTCATAATTTAGCCTTAATATCGGTTCCTTTTATTTCCTTTTTACATGAATAATATAGTTAGAAAGAAAAATTCATGGTTATGGATTAAAATACTAGACTTTATAGTAGTAGATGTAAAATAAGAAAATTGAAAAATTGGAATAAAATTAGAAATGTGGAGTTCTGCAAAAAATTACTCTGCACGAAATAATAAATTTATCTGATAATTTAATTTGGGGAGTAAGTAATAGATTAATTGGTTTTTTAGAAACTAGATACATTTCTATAATTTAATAATTAAAAGAAAATGATAAACATAACTGCAGGAGTAAAAAGAAAGAAAAAGCGAACTAGTGTAAAATAGAGAGACCACTGTATTTTACACTAGCCTAAAATAATAAAAGAAATATCTTGCAGCTACGAATTATTGTTTATAGCATTATTTAGTATTTAATTATGGAAGTAGATTTTAGTATAGCTTTCACAACCAGCCGGATAAAATAGAATTACTTCCTAATATAAAAGAAAATAAAGTAGAGTATGAAATGAACTAGATAAATTATTAGATAAGAAATTAAGGCTGTGAACAATAAATGAACCTAGTTCTGCATTTACCACGTAGACTATGTAAAAAGACAGTTATTATGATAAGTTAATTATATAATAAAAGAGAAATGAAAAAGAATTCTATATCGTAATAAAAGAAGACAGACTAGAACAGAAAAGAAACACTTGTAATTATGTACAGATTTAAAAAAAATAGTAACAATTACAAGTATAATCATAACATAAGTTATGATTAAGTAAAAGAATAGAAAGGCTTATTTAGGAATTTAGAATAAATAAGCAATGATGGCAAAGATAAATAGTAAAAGATTATTTTAGATTTCTATTAAATTAATAAGCAAATAGAACCAAAGATGCTTATTTGACAAACTTAAGACCTGAATTTAGTTAATAAGCAAGAAGTGGCAATACCAATAGCATTCCCTAGTAGATCAATGGTGGTATCATAATAGCCAGAAGCGAGAGGAGGGAAAGAATATGCTAATTAGGTAAATAAGTAGCCAACAGAACAAGAAAAGTAAACTAAACGCAAATCAAAAAATTAAACTTATGGTCTAATAAAAGAATTGAGATGCATTTGGAGCAGCCCAAAGGATGAAGCGCCTAACGAAGTAGTTCATCATGAATTTCAGAAATGGAGATGCACGTCCAACTTAGTATTTTTAGGCTTCAAGGAAGTATGAGACTTCAACGGGACGTGAGGATACTCTAGGATGGCACTCTGGGAAGGCCTAACGAAGCTGCATCCCTGAACAAAGTCTGTAGGTGTTCCATCAAGAGAGTATCCTTGACTGTATTTGCATTATAGGCCTAACGAAGCAGACCTTTGTAGGCAGTCAGAAGGGCTTGGTGTTCGAAGTAGGGTATTCATATGTCCAGTACTTGCAAGTAAGTTTAAGGATAGTCGTATGTGGGTATCGGCCAGCATCAAGACCAAGAGCAATTTCAAGAAAGACTAGAGTTAAACCAACATGCGAATGATTCTTTCACCATCGAGACATTGGATGAGGGGCATTACCAATTGGATTTTATATTGTTTCCAATAGGGCACAGCCACTTGACTCTTTAGATGCCTTTCGATTTAGTTAAGAGGTGGTTGGGTGGGACAATAGCCACGACGAGAAAAGAGATAGACCAACTAGAATATCTGTATTATAGACCTAACAAAGCATTCCTTTACAGATATAGAAAATCCCCGACTGAATTCCATACAGGGTAGACCTTGTTAGCGGGATTTGGAGAGAACGATTACGTAGTCCTTAATGTCTGCACCGGGTGGTACATTGCGGCTTTCCGAGCACTGCCATAGACTAGTGTATACACGATTTATGTTTTCATAGTAAGTAGTGGAGCATTTGTATTGTAGACCTTACGAAGCAGTCCTTTACAAATGTAGCTACGGAATGCTTGCGGAGCAAGACGATGGAGTATCTGTATTGTAGGCCTTACGAAGCAGTCCTATACAGATATAGCTACATAGCTACACGATGGAGCCCTTTTCGAGGAGGATACGGAAGGTACCATGGGTGGCACCTAGGACCAATATAGTCATTGGGAATATAGCTACATATATGTATACGATAGTTATTAGGGTTTAATCTACTATGGAGTAGATGAGCACGGTTCACCAATAGAGGCGAGAGTATTGTAAACCTAATAAACTTAATATAACAGTAAACGAAAATAAAACAGTATATGTAAAATTAAATATAGAAGTGTATAATTTATCCATTCACCAGAACTTTAGTTCTGACCCCCTCCTCATAACAGCCTACAGGTTAAGTAGATGGCAGAGACTTCCCAGCTGTAAGACACTTATTTAAAGAGTGTTATTATACTGGTGAGTATTTACTTACTATTATATTTTACTTAGTCCCGTTGTTAGATAAATTATTAAGCTCCGATATATTTTTCTTTATCTATTTGCAGGATACCAGATACCCAACTTAGGATTCAGTGGGATTGGTTTTTAGCATTTTGTGAAAATCCGCACCATTGGAATTTAGGTTGTTACATTTGGTATCAGAGCCTAGGTTTAGGGTTGCAAGGTAGATGGTGTGTAAACGTATTTGTATTTTTGAATGAAATATAAATATATTATGTACTATAATCCAAATAGTCCCCAACCATACATTTTAACATGTGAAAGTTTTTACAAGTATATTTGTGCATAGTTTGCTAGTGGGGTTTGGGATGACCCAAGTACGTCGAGCTCTATGTTAGTTACCAATTTCTAGCATACAAATAAGCTATGTTTTAAGAGAAGATTGGTATCCATATGTTATAGGAAGTAGAGAAGTTCCCTAGGGATAGTAGAGGAGTGTTTTTATTTTTAAAGAAATAAGTGGTTATAGTAAGAAGAAAATCCACTTTATGTCTAGCCCAATAAAATGAAACTTTTGGAATTGAAAAGTTTAAAAATATGATTGTTAATATATTTGAGGAAGTAAATATTGGATTTCTGAGAAAAAAAGTGGTACGAAATTTAAATTGGTTTTTATATGATGTAAATTTTGTTAAAAGCGAAATTCTTTTTGAAGAATTATAGAGCGTGTATAGCTCGCTAGTTTCCTTGTAGGTAAACAAAGATTTTAAATATAAAAACCTAGAGTTCTTAAGTTTCGAAAACATAGGTTACAACATTTATTGTTGTAATAGATGTTTTGGTAAAAATAAAGAAAGCATAGACTATGACAATATTGTTATAGTAGGTAACTCCCAAAGGAAATGTTTTTAACATAGCATATGGGATTTATTAATAATTATTTTAATTGAATTCATAAACCAATATTTTGGGTTGTAGTAACGGTGTTTTACACAACATCTGTTTTGACCCAAATGTGTTTAGGAAATAATTTCTAAAGTGGTTTGTATGCACACTTATTATTTAAATAAGTATATGAAAATATTTTCTAGTTGTAAAGCAGTTTTGAAAATGAGTTCTTTTGAAAAAAAATGTACAATAAATTAATGAATTTAGTAGGAAATATCTTATCTAAGTGAATATGGAGTAAACATACTTTAATCTATTGGAATGAAATGAATAATGACATGATCTTCTATGAATCATAAATAAAGATATTTTTGCAAGTTATAAGGAATACTTGAAAGAGATTTACAAGGTATGGAAAGCACCATATTTTGTATAGCCTATTTCGCTAAAATATAAAATAAATTCCTTATAATTTTACGTAAACATGAAATACTCCCCTAAAGGATTCATAGAAGGTTTTAGCATTAAGGGTTTCTCATAATAGCAAGTTATTCCAATAAATTAAGGTATAAAACCATTCAATGTAGTAAGTTAGAAACTCCTACAAGGTTAAGTAATTGGAAGAGTAGTAAAGTTAAGAGATTTTTTATAGAATAATTGTTCTTATCTACTCCATTTTTAGTAAATTTGAAAACACGTGAGGACATTTTTTTTAAGTCAAGAAAAAAAAGAGAAAGATGGTTTGGTGGAAAAGTAAATAAGTTTTTGAAAAGATAAAATTTTAAGTAACCCAACACCTTTGAATTTAACAAAAAATTTCAAAATAACACTTTCTAATGCAAGAATTTTAGGATTTGACGTTTCAAAAATTTAGAAGCTTTAATTTTTGAAATAAAATGATAAATACCAAACCAAACTAGACCTTTAAATATGGAGTAGATAGGAATTATTTCCTAGGTGTAACGGGAAAAGTACAAGGCTATAACAGTAATTTCTCCTAGTCATAATAATAAAAGTATCCATAATGTATATAGGACACTAGTTAAAACCTAGAAATGTTACTTTACGTGTGTAGACTATGAAAGAATAGTGAAGTAATATTTGTAAGATAGTAAGACATGCGTGATGGGAAAAGTAGACCTTAGTTGGGAAAAAATGAAGAGTAAAGAGAAAATTTCCCCAAGCTTAGTTTCCTTTTTAGATAGAGACTACATAGATTGAAACCCTTATCCATTGTAGTAAATGATACTTAGTTATTCCTTTTTGAGTATAGAATAGAAGAGATGAATAGATCTTATTCATCATGAGTAATACTGCATATGTTGGTAACAAGTAACAGGCGGCAAGAAGAACATATGAATTACTTGGATTCCTAGAGTAGGACCTTACTATATCAAAGTGAACATGGTCCTAGACCTCCTTGCCCTAGACGATGGCTGTATTTAGTGGTTGTATGAAAAAAAAAGTAAAAATGGAATAAGACAACTAAAAAGAAAATAACAAATTTAAAGAAAGCAACAGAAGAAAATTTTAAAAAGAGATATTTTCTTATATAAACTGTGCTTGGGGAAGTAAATATTTTTTTTAGAATAGTATCCTAAATCCCAAGTACGGAGGAAGATGTGTGCAAAAGAAAATCGGAGAAATATATTTTTTCGTTTTCTACCTTCTTTCTGACATAAGAGATCGAATTCAGAAAATTATATTTTTTATGAAATTCGAACATATAAAGTTATATGGTAGGTTTTGCATGCAAAATTCGTTGAACTACCCCCTATTAATTAGGAGTGAGGGAAAAATTGGACGAAAAATGTTTTAAATTTTCAGAAGATTGCATTCATATAGAAATTGCAAGTATATTTAGATGTGTGCATCATGTTTCAAAAATAAATTTTTTAGGAAGCAAAGTATTAATATAGGAGGTAACACTTAGATATTCATGTACAAGCATATATTTTGTTAACCTTTTGCGTAAGAGCATGGATGGTCAAAAAATTGGATGTACACAAAATGGATATGATTGATGTGAGGAATTGCATAATTTCACCCTTATCGAATTTCGAGGACGAAATTTCCTAAAGGGTGGGAGAATGTAACACCCCGCATTTTCATATAATCAAACAAAATCAATTGAATTAACATAATTGCAAAACAGAATATAAATGTCGAATATATGTATTTAAGAATTAAGGGGTTACATAGATTTACGCAAGCAATGAGTGTGTGATTAATTGACGCATCAATCAACTAGAAGGGGAATTAACTAAGAGATATAGAGGCGTCGATTAGTCAGAGAATATTTCACTTTTATAACATTAATTAATTAAGGGATCTTCTAATAAAGGAAATGCTTTTGGGGAATAAATTAAATGATAACATACATATATTAATTTATAATCGACGCAATCAATTAATTAAGAAATTAATTAAAGACATTATGTAAGCTTCAATTAATAAAAGAAGGAAACTTAAATGTCAATTAATTGGGTAGTGAAAAGTCAGTTTAAATATATATAACTAATAAATGTGTGATTGAGTGACGCATAGAAATTAATTTGGATATCGATTAAAATGGGAAAACGTGTCAATTAATTAATTGGCAATCAGTTGAGTGTTTTAAAAAGATGTCAATTAATCAAAGAATATTCCCTTGTTACAATAGCTAATAATATAAATTAATTAGATAGAAGAAAACGCCATTTATAGGATTATTTGTTTCCAAGTTAAAAAAAAGGATTGGAATGCGTACAAAAATCAAACGAAGTAATAAAGTTTATGATGAAGGTAAATTGATAAGAATAAATTAAAAAGTACAACCTTTAGATACAATAAATTAATAGAGGTATTAATTGATGTATTCAAATAGGTAAGAAATTATGACGTATAAGAATCAATTAATATTGGATATACATATACATATATATATATATATCTATACATATATATATATATGATCTAATTAATTGGATAATTAGTGGGAGAATCTTATTTAGAAGGAAACGTGAATTAATAGGGTTGTATAACAAAGGAATAAATGAATAACATTAGAGAATTATAAGTTATAAGCAAACGTAAACAAATTAAAAAATGAAGTTGAGGATTGTTTTTAGGGTTAATCGGGTGATTCATAGTTGTTCACTATACTTATAAATTGAACGAAACTTAACCCTAGCCCACACTATTTTCTCTGAATCAGCTGTTGTCATTTACAGCAAACTCCTTTTCTCTTTTCCCTCTTCCTTTCTCCTCTATCAATCAAATCTTTCCCCAAACTAAAAATAAAATTAAGCAAGGACATACATACATGAAAATCAGAGAATTGAGCAAACAAATCAAGAAAGTAACAGCGAATTAAAATGGGAAAAAGCAGAGAAAAGCATAGCAAATTAAATGGGATAGAGATTGAAGCTAAGGACGGCATGTGAGTGGGTTTAATTATATTCTTTTACGTTTATAATATATATTATCGTTGAATTTCCATTTGATAATTTATTCCAGTAATTAATTCTATTAGTTATACAAATACTGTAAATTTTATTTATATTTAATTAGGCTTGACAACTAGAAAAGGCATAGGCCTAAAAGTAAGAAATTTACAGTTATTTACATGTATTTTAAAGTCATAATTTAGCCTTATTATCAGTTTCTTTTATTCCCTTTTTATGCGAATAATATAATTAAAAAGAGAATTCGTGGTTATGGATTAAAATATTAAACTTTATAGAAATAGATGTAAAATAAAAAAATTAGAAAATTGGAATAAAATTAGAAAAGTGGCTGCAAAAAATTACTCTGAACAAAACAATATATTTATTTGATAATTTAATTTGGGGAGTAAGTAATAGATTATTGGTTGGTTTAGAAACTTGATACATTTCTATAATTTAATAATTAAAAGATAACGATAAACGTAACTGCAAGAATAAAAAGAAAAAAAATGAACTGGTGTAAAATAGAGGGACCACTGTATTTTACACTAGCTCAAAATAATAAAAGAAATATCTTGTAGTTACAAATTATTATTTATAGTATTATTTACTATTAAATTATGGAAATAGATTTTATAATAGATTTCACAACCACCCAAATAAAATAGAATTACTTCCTAGAATAAAAAGTAGAGTATGTAATCAATCAAATAAATTATTAGATAAGAAATTAAGGCTGTGAACAATAAACGAACCTAGCCGCGTCGACTATATAAAAAGACAGTTATTACGGTAAGTTAACTATATGATAAAAGAGAATTAAATAGAATTCTATATCATAATTAAAGAAGATAGATTAGAACAAACAAGAAACACTTGTAATTATATACAAATTTTAAAAGAAATAATTTTGTAACAATTGCAAGTATAATTATAACATAAGTTATGATTGAGTAGAAGAATAGAAAGGCTTATTTGGGAACTTAGAATAAATAAGCAATGATGAAACGATAAATAGTAAAAGCTTATTTTAGATTTCTATTAAGTTAATAAGCAAATAGAATAAAAGATGCATATTTAACAAAACTTAAGACTTAAATTAAGTTAATAAGCAAGAAGTGGCAATACCAATAGCATTTCCTATTAGATTAATGGTGGTCTCATAATAGCCATAAGCGAGATGAGGGAAAGAATATGCTAATTAGGTTAAATAAGTAGCCAACAGAATAAGAAAAGTAAACTAAACGCAAAATAAAAGATTAGACTTATGGTCGAATAAAAGAATCAAGATGCGTTTGGAGAAGCCCAAAAGATGAAGCGCCTAACGAAGCATTTCATCATGGATTTCAAAAATGGAGAAGCACGTCCAACTTAGTAATTTTAGGTTTCAAGGAAGACTTCAACGGGACGTGAGGATACTCTAGGATGGCCCTCTGGGTAGCCCTAACGAAGCTGCACCCCCGGATGTAGGTCTGTAGGTGTTCCATCAAGAGAGTATGCCTTGATTGCATTTGCATTGTATGCCTAACGAAGTAGACCTTTGTAGGTAGTCAAAAGGGCTTGGTGTTCGGAGTAGGGTATTCGTATGTCCAGTACTTGCAAGTAAGTTTAAGGATAGTCGCATGCGGATATCGGCCAGCATGATGACCAAGAGCGATTTCAAGGAAGACTAAAGTTAAATCAATAGGCCAATGATTCTTTCACTATCGAGACAATGGATGGGGGCACCGCCAATTAGATGTTAGATTGTTGTAGTAGGGCACGACCACTAAACTCTTTAGTAGTCTTTTGATTTAGTTGAGGGGTGGCTGAGTGTGACCATAGCCACGACAAGAAAAGAGACAGACCAACTAGAATATCTATATTGTAGGCCTAACAAAGCAGTCCTTTACAAATATAGAAAATTCCCGACTAAATTCCATACAAGGTAGACCTTGTTGGCGGGATTTGGATAGTAGACAGAACGATTACGTAGTCCTCAATGTATGCACTGGGTGGTACATTGTGGATGTCCGAGCACTGGCATAGACTAGTGCCGATGCGATTTACGTTTTCATAGTAAGTAGTGGAGCATCTGTATTGTAAGCCTTACGAAGCAGTCCTTTACAGATGTAGCTACGGAACACTCGTGGAGCAAGACGATGAAGTATCTAAATTATAGGCCTTACAAAGTAATCCTTTATGGATATAGCTACGGAGCAAGATGATGGAGCCCTTTTCGAGAAGATACAGAAGGTACCATGGATGGTACCTAGGACCAATATGATCATTGGGCATATAGCTATATATATGTATACATTAGTTATTAGGTTTTAATCTACTATGGACTAGAAGGGAACGGTTCACGAATAGAGGAGAGAGTATTGTAAACCTAATAAACCTAATATAACAGTAAATGGAAATAAAATGGTATACGTAGAATTAAGCTTAGAAGTGTGTAATTTATCCATTCACCAGAACTTAGTTGACCTTCTCTTCATAACACCGTACATGTTAAGTAGATGGCAGAGATTTCCCAGCTGTTAGACACTTGTTAGAGTGTGTTCTTATACTATTGAGTATTTGCTTGCTATTGTATTTTAGTTAATTCCGCTGTGAGATAAATTATTGAGTTCTGATATATTTTTCTTGGCCTATTTATAGGATTCGAGATACCCAACTCGGGCTTTGGTTGGCTTGGTTTTTAGCATTTTTGCAAAAAATCCAGACCATTGGAATTTGGATTGTTACTTACGCCTTCAAAGGTTAGGGCACATTCTATGATGTCCATCCAAGGGGCTGGATATTGATAATACTGATGTCAATATGGATCATCGCAGTGATGTATCACACAATTCTTGTCGAACAATTTAACCATTTTAAAATCTAGTGCTTTACGTCCAAAGGCAAGATTATCGATCTTGCTCTTATTTGATCTCTTCAGCCCCGCATCGGAAGTTATGAGAAAGTTTACAAGAGAGATTTTCAAGCTTTGTATGCTATTTACTCCACTTAATGAGTGAACTGGGATAAAATAATTTTGGATGAATTTTTTAGTGTAAAAAATAAAAGAAATTATCGAAGCATTCATTATAGAGAATATATCATGAGGATCTTGCAGAATTTGGGTGTTGCTTTACCGGATGCCGAGTTCATAAAAATAAGTGAACTTAACTCCAAGATGCTTAGTCTCATAGGACGTCCTTAATGACCCATGACTCAAAAAATAATAGGTTATCAAGAGTGGGTTACAAATCGAAACCAACGTATTCCGCAACCATGTGACACTAACGTAGCTTCATCCTCACAACCACCTTAAGAAGAAGAAGAAGATGAGGATGAGATTAGTGAATTAAATGTCAATATTGGCCTTAAGGAAGCTCTTGTAACACTCTGTCAAAATCTAAGCAAACTAAATCATCAACTGGCTAGAGTGGAGAAAAATATTACAAATATGAACAAAAAGCTTAATTCGGTGGAAGGCTTTTTGAATAAAATTTAGGAGAAAGTGTCATGTTCAACTTCCACCTCAATGGCAATCATTGAGAATTCGGAGTCGTACACATGGAAATCTTTCGATAAAGAAGATGATGATGAATAAGAGAAGGAGGAGTAATTTGTTAAGTTATTGCTTTTATAACTCTTTTTATCATGAACTATTTTATTTGGAAAACAATTGTGTAATATGTGTGTCTTGTAGGATTGTCTTGTGACTTTTAAGTTGCCTTAGTTGCATTTTGATGTGACAATTTAAAATACTTATTTGTGTTGTCTGGTAATGTGTTATATAGTTTATGTTTACGTTCTTGTTTTAATTGTTTATGTGTGAACGTCTCGTATGTAAATTCGTTGTTTTGAATGTTTACAAGTGATATGTGATATGTGATGTTATATGTAGGTTGCTTGTTTCTGGACATGTTTTGGGACTATACTAAATTATTACTATTTTTGAACCATATTATTCTATACACATAAACATTATTTCAAACTATAATAAGTTGTAAATTTCTACTTTTTAAACATGTTTCAAAGATTATTATTTTTGAGCAATTTTACACATGAACAGTATTTCAAAGTTGCCATTTTCAGTTTTTTTAACAAATTCTCTTCATATTTGTCTGATTTGTCCTTTTTAATCATATCAACATTGCGTATATTATTAATATTTCTCCTATCTATTAAGTTTTCCTTTTTATCGATGATAAAGGGGGAGAAAAAGGTACGTCATAACCATAGGAAGAGTATTAAGATAAAGGAAGTATAAATCTATTTTTATTTATATACCTTACATAGTAGTCATCATCAAAAAGGAGGAGAATGTTAGAACCTCAAATTTCGGTGCTTTGATTATGACAACTATATAATTAAATGTATCGTTTTGATCTGACTAAACTTGTAGGAGAAGATATTGTTTTTTTACTCGAGAAATATTCTAACAATTTGAAGACCAAATTCCAGATTGAAGCTTCAACAAAGTATTAAGTTTAAGGTTTGAGTTTAGTAGTAAATATATAATAAAATCTCTCTGAAGTGGTATACGCACACACACACAATATAAAGTTCATCAAAACAAGTAGAAAACCAAGAATACACTAACTCAACTGGCTGAATGTCATGAGTCGGCCGGCTGGCTGCTTTGCATGTGCATAAATGTGATTGAATATTTAGACGGCTAAATATGATAATTCGGCCAGCTGAATTTGATGCTTTTTGCATTATCTACTTGTAGGTTTTATTTTTAATCAATTCAACCAGCTGAGTTGCTCCATTCAGTCGGCTTATTCTTCATAATGACTAGTTTTTCATGGGACACTTCATTTTGATGAACAGAAACAACTCTTGATTGAAGAGTTGCTTTCATATCTTTTCATGGCTATCTTTCATGAATGAACACAACTCCTAATCTCTATAAATAGCCATGAATTCCATTGTTTTGATAATCAATTCTTATTTCTAATTTATCTTGCTATTTGAACTCTAAGCATTCAATACTTAAAAATTTTATTCTGATCACTTGTTCATTCAAGAATACTTCATTAGTGACCTAATAAACTTCATGTCTTCACAAATTACACGATATAGCATAAAGAAGAAGATTATAGGAAGGGTGTCCCCCAAAGACTTATCCGTGCCATTAAAAGAGCACATTCGGCTTGCTAATTTTCTATATTGTTAAATTCATGTTCGGTAGCTCAGTGGTTGAAGTCCTATTCTGTTGCTTAGGCGGTTGAAGTCCTGTTCGGTTGCTTAGGTGATGTAATACCTGTTCCTCCAGGTTAAGTGAGGGTTGATAGTTAAATTCCAAAAGGAGTCTGGGACTGGACGTAGAACGCGAAGTTCGAACCAGTATAAAATTCTGGTGTCATTTACTTTATTGCTTTACTTTTACATTTACATTCTATATAAGTAGATAGTTTATTTAATATTCCATATTGCATGATCCTTAGTCACTTTCAGGCTATGTGGGTCGCACCCATCAGGGTATTGTAATCGCCCTTCTAGATTACTATTTATGGATATGGTTTGGCGTGAGAGCTATAGGGAAAAGGTTGCAAAGCTGCCAGGGTGATGAAGTATTTGGTTACTATCAAGTAACGGGTAGTCCGGTTCTAATTCACAGAGGTCGATAAGTTTGACATCGGTACGTTTTATCTAGAATGTACTGTGCGAAAGGTAGACTCTTAACTTATCATGTTGGAAATCCAAACTCCAAGAAGTGCCTTCAGACTTAGTTGTATTTCTATCATGCTGGAATTTGATTAATGTAACAATTTCGGCCATGATTCCATATTTATTTTGAACCTTAGACATTATTATAATATTAGAAGATTTTCCTATAAAGTGGTTTGGTTAACGTAAGGTAAAAACTCGTTCGTGTCTATGTGTGGCATGGTCTTACGAGACACCTTAATTTTGAAAGGTTTTATAACATTAAAATCCATTTTTGGTGTGTATCTCAGGCTTATTTACTAGACTGATCCTGGTGTTATTTTCTTATAATGCTTAAGTCAGACCAAGCATATTTTAGATCCAGTTATGGATGCTTGGGAGATTCGAGATATGAGTTGGATGCCTCCAATACAAATTCACGTATATTTTTATTTCCGCTGCATTTTTTGTCTGTATTTATCAGCAATTATGAAGACAGGTTGTTATAACTGTCAGCAATTATGAGGACAAGTTGTTATAATTGTCCAGGCTGATGATAGATAGTTACTTGATTGATGTATGTATATTACATTTTTCCTTTTTTAAGGATTTGTTGTATATTATATATTACTCGTCAAGATGTGAGATTTTGTTCTGTCATTTCTTTCTTTTTCCCCCAGCAATCTGTCTTTTTAGCACTTGGATGCTTGGAATGTGAATATGTGGATGTATTAGTATTGACATATAAGAGTCGAAAAGGTAGGTCATCACACGGACCATGATATTCTTTTAAATTATCAAAAATGATTTAACTTAATAAAAATGTACGTTAAAACTCTTCTTTCTAAAATCTATTTTATAAATAGGAAATTTGCACGAAAGCGAATTTAATATTATTATTTTTTCAAAGAAAATGTATTAATTTTAACTCATTATTAGTATTATTATTTTAGGGATATAACAGAAGCACTTATAAATAGTTTCAGATACATAACTATTTCTTATTTACAAATGAAATTAAAAAGTTAGGCCTTACATACTCTTCAGTTTTTATTTTTATTTTCAAACGTTTTATTGTTAAATGCATAGCACATTGAATGTAAGTATAACAATGTGTCTAAATGACAAAACAAAAGCTTTATAACAGTTATTGAAAAATCATTTTTCATCTGATTCTCCAATTTTCTTTTTAAACACAATTTATCTGATTGTTCTATATAAAATTGTAAACAAATTTTTTTTTAGATGTCAGATATCCACTATTTATAAATTTTTAGAAAATGTTTTTTATTGGTTTATCATTGAAATTGGAATAGACAATAACAACCTAATTACCTATGCTCACTTATGCCTAACAATGCTTTAAGTGCATGAGGTTCATGTATTTCTTTTCAATGATGGTTAATTCAAGTTTATTTTCACATGTAGTGTCCAACTTTTATATATAAATACTTTAACCAATCCTTTAAGAGAATAGGGTCATCGCAACTACTACCAATATGAGAATAAGATATCTACTTTAATTAGGGAATCTGCCTTAAATTTGTAAAGTACTCCTCATGCTCCACTTATGTGGTCAACATATATTCCTATTATATGGGTCTCATAGTACTATTCTTCTTCATCCACCCTTAAATCCATACTTCAAATGCTACTGCTAGTTGGTATAAAAAAACATCTACTAGCGTTTCTAGAGCCATTCGCCTAAAACTTGTACTCACTATATGATTTAGAATTATTTTCAACTTCCCAAAGAGGGTACAGGCTATGTATGGGTATTTTCAGTATCCATTTTTGAAAACTTTGGAAACATTTTGGAAAACCATTTGAAATATCAATTTTTTCCATAAACCATTCAGATAAGTTCTCTCAATACATGCCTAAGTCCTAGAGAATCCTAAACCTAAGCTCTGGCACCAAATGTAACAACTTGTACCTCCTGACACATTGATCCAAAGCCTAGTGTTACTTTCGGACACTTGTCATGCCAAGAAATATGAGTTTTTTGGATTTTAAAACCTTAGAGAGCATAATTACAAGGGTAAGTTCCACAACATTTTGCACTTCAGATCTCATAGCGGAACGAATTAAAATATAAGTGTAGAAAATAAACATGTCAAAAAAACAGTCTATATAAATTTGATTTACATATACACTATTTTCCAAAGTATAATATAGGTTTGAAAAAAATTTAATACACTAGGTAATTACATGATGAACAATAAATGATATAAGAACTCCAACATGGAACTCTTTTCTCCACTGCAATGACAAATCAACTACTAACCTGTCATCCTATAGTAAGGGAAATGAAAAGAAGAGGGTGGGTCAGACAAAAAGTTCGGTGAATAAGTACAAGTTTAATATGTGATGATTATGTGTAATTTACTTTAACTCTACTCTAGATGACATAGGGTGTACTGTAAGTGCCTAAGGACCGTTACCTAAGGGTTCTTGTCTAATACATTTTAATACCTCAGTTATTGATTTTGATGATAGTAACCTTGATATTAACAACATACATTCATATAAAATATATATACTAATGTTTTGCCATGTTATATAGTATATACTGCAAGATATTACATAGGTATACAATCGAAGACTGTACAGTATAAAGACTTAAGAAATGGACATGAAGACTCAAGAGTATAAAGACCAAGATATAAAGATATTGAGACTATAATATAGTGTATAGAGTGATAGAATTTTATTAAAGTCCGCTGCAGCAACTTTTGATCTCTATCTCTCATTTTCATATCTTTTGTATTTTCAAGCAAAATATATTTTCAAAGATATTCAAAAATATTTTCAAAAGTTTAAAATGTTCATAAACTATTTTCAAACTATTTTACAAAGTATCAAATTCTTTTACAAAGCAAAGGATTTTCAAAACATTTTAAAATAAACAAAATTTCAAAAATACACATGCATATGTCGACATATAGGCACATCCGCTTACACACTATATATAGGAGGTTTCAAACAAATTTCAATTTGTTATTATCTTATTTTTCTCCCTCTTCTTACTCTCTTGAAAACTCCATTGAAATTATACCTTTTCTCTTTAAAATAAAATAGAATCATTTCAAACTACTTTGTATTGATTCAATATTACTTTCTATTGTTTTGAAATCATCTCTCTCTCTCAAATCGAAGATCAAAGTGTTGTCCATGTGGCTATAGGATCCATTATATCCAAAGTTCAAGAAATTGCCTTTGGAAAACCCATCAAATTCTATTTTTATTTTATTAGGTGTGATTATATCCTATTCAAATCAGTTGGGTGTGTCTGGTAGCCTAAAATTTGAGTGGGTGTGCTTGTAGCCGGTCCAAATAAAGTGGGTGTACCCTGAGCCTGGAAAATCAAGGGGGTGTGTCTCGTAGCCTTGGAATTGAGATTTTAATTTGGTTTGCCTTCTACCCGTTTAAAGATTAGCATTTAAAAAGGAATCTGTACAAGCAATTGTACATAACTGGATGCAGGAGAAATCCGAACCGGTATGAATTCCTTGGTGTCATCTCTCTAACTCTCTGCATTACTTTATTACTTTATTTTTATCTGTGATTGCATCTGTGTTTGATTGTTCATATAATTCCGTGTTGAAAATCTGTTATTCAATATGAAAGTTAAAAGAAATTTAAAAGGATTTACAAAAGTTAGAAAACACTATTCACCCTCCCTTGATTTTTAATTATCCCTAAGATCCATAATTCCATAGCACCCATTAAGTATCAGAGCACTAGGTTTTCAAAAACTCATAATTTTATTTTTGAAAAGTTTTAATGGTTAACAAAATAGTTAGTACACTTGTTTATACTTTTATTGAAGGACAATCTCCTACTGGACTCTCACTTTTTAATGGAAGTAATTACACTTATTAGTCATGTAGAATAAAAATTTATTTACAGTCAAATGGCCTAGATATTTAGAATGTTACACAAAATGGATACATTGAACCCCAGACTAACTTTGCAAAATGAACTGCTAATCAAAAGATACTTGCACAAAATAATTCCAAAGCCATAAATATTTTTTTGTTCACTAGATAAAAATGAATTTAATAGAGGCTCTATTTGTAAGTTTGCATATAAAATTTGGAGAACGCTGCAAGTTACACGTGAGGGCGCTAGTAAAGTTAAATATACCAAAATTTCCATGTTAACTAAGTAGTTTTAATTGTTAAAATTGAATCCAAATGAGTCTACCTTTGACATTTACTATAAATTTCAGGATATAGTGCATTCTTTAATAGCATTAGGTAAAAACTCTTCTAAAGAGGACCAAGTTAAAAAAATCCTAAATTCACTCTCTTTAGTGTGGAATCAAAAGACACTGGCATTAAAAGAGGATAATAATATTAGTACTATGAAAATTGATGAGTAAATAAGCAATTTAATTTTTATGAAGCACAATTGCAGGGCAGAAGGGAAAGCTAGAAAATAGAAAAGAAATCCATCGCTTTCAATGCAATCACTGATGATCGAATTCAAACGACGGCAATAATGAGGTAATTGCTTTCATGGTCAAAATTTCAGAAAGTTCCTAAAGTGTAGAAAGATGAACAACTTTCGAAAACCAGAAAACAAGACTTCGAGAACTGGAACTGGGACTAAATGCTTAATATGTAATGAACCCAGCCATTTTTAGAGAGACTGGCCACATATAATAAATCAAATATCTCACAAGTTCTTGATTCATCCAGAAGAAGAAAAGGAGCTTACACAGTAACATTAGATGATTCATATATACCTCAAGCGACAATGAACCAGATACTGAGAATGTGAATATTGTTTCACGGCTATAGAGTAGTCAGAACTGATCAACACAAAGCAGCAAAAACAGTACCCTTTATCTAATAATTTTTATTCCATTTTTTGGTTGGTTTTGATTTTTAGGAATAACCTATAGATTAATAATAATATTAGAAAATATTTGTACGTAAGAATATATATATGTGTATGTATATATATTGTCTTAGTTTTATTTTTGATATCTCGGGCTATATGTCGACATACCCCGAGGATATATGTTGTCATACATTGAAGTATCTTTTCAAATTTAAATTTCGAATTTCCCACTCTTTTGCATTTACTTCAAAAATCGAAAAAGCATCTTTTCAAAACTGAAATGTCAATTCTCTCTTGATTAGTTCATCATATACCTATCTATTCAACCACTCACTTTATTTCAAATTTCAAATATCTCTTCATACTTATCTCCTCAAACCAAAAAATGGCCTCCTTTAGTCAATATCCTAAGACCATAAGGCTCTCTAAAAGAACCAAAGGCTTTCTGTTCAATGGAAAAGAAGCCATTGAAACCTATATGGAGTATGCTACTTTTGGAAAAGTCTTTCCCTGAAGATTTGCTAAATTCGAAGATTTTTACTCTTATGGTTTACAAGATTTTTGTTTTGAAAATGAAATTTTTGTTTAATTGATTCCTCTCAAATGATTTTGTTTAAGATTCGATCAAAATGTTTTATGCGAATTTAAATGGAAACAATTTTCAAGGAGAAGAGGAGAAAATTTGTAGTGTTGATGTCACTCAAATTGTTTTAAATTGTGAAATTTTGGGTCATATACTTGGTTGCAAATCTAATGGAGTTGACCTCTCCACTTTTTAAATTGATAAATAAAATCGTAAAGTATTTCACAACATTTTGGAAAGTGATCAAGAATTTGATTTTAAACACAAGAATCTTTGATGAAAATCGAGACTTATGAGTCTCATTTTAGAATGAACTATCACTTTGACGATGGGCAATTATAATAACCCTACTCAAAAAGTTTTCAAAGCTCTTTTCACTAATTATGGAAAATACGTCAATGGGACACAAGTCATTTTAAATGACTTTGTTCAAAACAACATTTCTAGACACAAGAACACACTCTACCATGGTGTGTATCTTACTAGAATTTTCATATAATTTGGTATTGATTTAAGAGGAGAACAAACTCTTCCTCGAAAAAATTTCAATAAGGCCAACATTTCTCTTATGCACATTCCACCTTATTTCGAACCATAAAAGACACTTCCTGAAAAGGAATAAAGGTTGGCATATGAAAAGGAATAAGAAATTCAACAACAAGAAGAAGGCAATGAGAAGGATGTGAAAGAAGAAGAGGAAGAGACAGACACTTCTTTGGAATGTTTTGACAAATTGTCTCACCCTTCCAACAAAGAGATTCTAAAAAGCCAAGAAAGACTTCTTAAAGACCAAAAGAAGCTTAAGCATTCATTGAGTAAATAAAATCACTTTTCTTTCCAACAAAGTGGATAAATACTTCGCAAAGGTCATTTGCAAGTTTGGTGGAAATCCATCATCTACATCTTTCTAATCCTATCTAGTTATTTCCTTATGATATCTAGCTTTCTATTCCTTAGTATTGTGTGCTTTTAGTTTAAGTTTATGTCATTTTAATATATTCTTTGAAATCTATGTATCTTTCAATTCTAAGTAATGAAATATATTTCTTACTGTCATATATTATTTATTTGTCTCAGAAAGTTATAAATATATAATGGTATAAGATAAAAAAAACTATAAAAAATACATTAGTTTTGAAATTTCAAATACGTATATTAGACAAACATACTATAGATATGTCGATATATAATGGCCAGTTGGGAAAAAAATTCAAAATTAAAATAATTACCACCTATTCAATCATTCTAAATGAATTTTTACTTTTATATAAGCCTATTTCTTCCAAAAAAACTCATTCACCATTTTATTCTATACTCTTTATTCATTCTTAAATATATTTTTACAAAATGTCTTCTCGAATCAGAAATTATGTGAAAATCTTGAACAAACTTATTAATCTTTCAAAAATATTCGCTCTTTTATCTTAATAAATCAAAGGCATTTAGAGTTAAGTAAAATGTAGAAAATCAAGGAACAAGAAAAAAATTTCAATGCCCTTTGATGGATGATTTCTTCCTTAATTAAAGATGAACCATCCAACAACCCAGAGTTCACTATTAACAGGGATAATTTTAATGATCCGCAAATTTTAATGATTTTTATAACGTAATTAACTAATTCTTTCTTGAAATTAAATAATTAAATTTTGCAACGAAAATTTGATATTTGGTATGCGTCTATTTAAACATAGCAAATGTCAGATTTTCATCGGCATATATGAAGGTTAGTTCTAATACGTAATTTTCAATTTCAATTTAAAATCAGTTAATTTGATAAATAAAAGTTTTCGAAATATAAATATTTTACGTAATGAAAATGAAAATCATTTTCTAAGTAAGACGTCATATTTCGTTTCGCCAAATTTGGAATGCTATAGCCCCGTTTATCTTATTTTTAGCGAATTAGCAGCAGTTTGGCAGCGAAATATCGAGTTTTGATAGGGTGATCGTATCGCTGATATCGTCGTGCTGACCCACGTAGTATATTCATTTGTGTGTTATAGTGTCCGGTACGCGGTGAAATCCGTGAAAACGGTTAGCCATATCGGTACCCATTTTGGAGCTTTTGAAATTCTGTGTCCATTCATTTGTCTAACGGCTGAAATAAATGGCCACTTGTTTAATATTCCTAGAAATTTAATGTGACTTTTACGATTCCCATGATTTCATTTTTCTGATTGGTTCAAATTTATTTGTTCGTTTATCTTCAGTGTCTTATACTTTCATTTATCTTCGTTCTTTCTATTCTTCATTGCTCAAGAATTTTTTTTGTAATGTGTCAATTTATATATATTTGAGAAATGAACTGCTCGTCCAATTTTCCAAGCGAAGCATGCTTGACCTCAACTCCGCCCCTTCCTCTTCACCACCGTGCCGACCAAGCAAGCTTCCACGTAAATAACAAACGTAGCCTAACTCCCCATCACCCTCATCATCCTCCACCATCGCTTCGTCCCTTCATTTACCATTTGAACTCCTCATGCAGCCAAGCTTATGACCGCCACATTCATGCCTTCCACCGTCCAAACCCAAACATCACCTCCAAATGGTCGTACACCATTCCCATTTCCACTTGACAACACCGGTAGCGCAACAACCACAACCGAAACTATCTCCTTCTCTACCTTCAACAACCCGCCACCACCCTTCCCCTTGCAACTAGCCGCATGCAAAGCCTCCACGTCATCCTCGCCTGATCCTCAGGTGAAGCTATCCCTTGTCGATCATCGGCCAACCATATTTTTCCCCTCCAATGCAGCAGCCTTTGCCACAGCCGGTCCACCACAATGATAGCCCATGTCTGCCTAATCGACTGCCGCAGTCCGCCTCCTCCATCATGTTTGCAGCGCATCGATGCAAACCTGGCCGCAAACCTACGCAGAGCCCCTGTCCTCCTCTTTAACCTCCACGTCTCCACCCGCCAATGACAGAGCACGGCCCACCTCACTCCCTGATCTACCATCGTCACAGCCCCGATCCGCCGAACTCCGCCCATCATCAGATCCGGAAGCCTTCACCTGAACCGCCCAAAGAGCTGACCTTCACCAGACCCGCCATGTGAACCACCTTCATCCGAGGCTCTCCAAACCTATGTTTGCATCATTTTTGCTCACTACTACACAACCCTGACCAGCTTTGTAACAACCCGCATATTTTACGATTATATATTTAAATATTTTTATTCAAATATAGCATCGTTAGTTGGATTAAAGTCCAAAATGCTACTTTTTGCAAACAGTCGAATTAGGACTCAAGACCACTTCCATTGAGTCCAAAATGGCGTTTGCGACCTTTTTGAGTATACACATCGATATGTTTAGAGTTGACTAGAATTTTGCTATTTTTCTATTAGGCTTTGGGTTTGGGTTTCAGCCCATTAACCCAACATAATACCCTAACTCCACCCCCTCTCCTCTTCATTTATTTTCATTTCCTAACACTTTTAGGATAAAGTCAAAATGAGAGAAAGAAAGGGAAATTAAAATTCCTAAGCCCTAGTTTACTAGGAAATTCAAATTCAAGCTCCAAAATCAAAGAGAAGCTTAGATCGAAGATTCTAGAGGTGTTGTTGAAGAGAAATCAATCTTTGCTTGTTTTAAAGCTTCTCATTTCTATATTTAGGTTTAATGGTGAGTTTTTGAACTCACATCTATGTCTATAGCTTTCATTGTTGTTAGGTATGAATTCCTGAAATCTATTCATGTTCATTTGCTTTTGATTTGAATTGATTTGGTGAATTTTCCAATTTTGATGTTTTGAAGTCAAAATCATTACAAATCCTATCTTGGATGTTTGGACATGTTATTTGTAGTGTATCGAAGAGCCTATAGGGCTGGTTTGTTGCTTGGCATAAATTCCTAGCAACCATCGCTCATTCGATCGCTATCGGTTTGGATTTTCCCTTTTTGAGCTAGGCAAACTTTTTCCTAGCAGGAAAATCCAAATGTCTGGTTAAAAATTCAAACGTCTGGTAGGGATCTCTGGAAAAGAGAAAAATTTGACAAATGCAGAGAACAGAATCAGACGTCTGATACAACCTTTCAAATGTCTGGTACACCCTGTCAAACGTCTGGACAACCTTTTAGAAGTCTGATACAACCTGTCAGACGTCTGGTTAAACCTTTCAGACGTTTGGAAGGTTTTTGGAAAAATATATATTTCCAAAACCCAAATCTAGACGTCCGGTTGAAAACCAGACGCCTGGAACTATTCAGTTTTTCCTATTTTGGCTGCTTTTGAGTGAATTTCCAATTTTTGTTGATCCGACTAGTTTTATCACCGTTTATCGACTTTGATGACTTCTTTTTTGGACTTTTGGGAATATCAATTTGATGGATTTGATATTGATTTTATGGTTTTAATTCACATCGTAGAATGTGAATTTTAAGTGATCGATTGTTTTTGCAATCGTTTTCTGTGACTTTTCACTTTAAAATACAAAGGTTTTTATACTAGTAGTAAATATCCAAACTCTTTCACAAAAATGATTCCAACACTATATTTTTAATACAAAGCTTGTTTTTAAAACCGTTTTTCGATCTATTAGTATACACAAACCTTCACCTAATTCGTATGAGAAATCTAATTAAACGGCCTTGCAAAACAAGTGGTATGAAATGCTTGCATTTACTTCATTGGTTAATTCTTGAACTTGTTCGATTGAAACCCTGTGACAATTTTCGAGTGGAAATGTACATTTGTTCATAAATACTTAAGTTAAGCCAGTGGTTATGGGACATGAAGCTAAACTCGTTTATTTACTAGCTTAGTGTAATTTACACTTATCGATCAATGATGATCATTTTGTGATTTAGACTAGCGATGTGCGATGTCTCGTTGTTTGTGTGGGGGATTAAACCTCGTTTGTGGAGTTTCAGCTCAAAATTGGTGGGGTAGCGACCCATGGTCTTCGGGCCGTTTGTAGAGCCTCGTCTCAAAATTGATGGTAAGCGACCATGGAATAGCGTTCCGTTTGTGATGCACGTGTTGGTGAGTTTTCATGTTCCCGTTTGAGATAGGCCTTCCCCTTTGTGTTTTTTGGATTTCTAATTGATGATTTCTAGAATTTATGTTTCACCAATTTTTGTGATTTACATTGATAAGTTTTATCAATATTTGTGGTTTGGTGAATATGTTAAAGAATGTGACATTCTTTTTGGTGTTTTGAGAATATTTGAGATATTGTACGATTTTTGTTGTCATCTAATGTATACTTGTCACGGTATGGCATTATTGTTATCATACGTTTTTGTCATATCTCTTATCCTATCTCATTTTGTATGATATTTATAGCTAGACTGATCCGTTTATTATTTTCTTCCTAAATAATACTTGGGTTAGACCAAGGTATTTCAGGTGCTTCTACTTGACTTCTTATCTGGGTTCGTCATCTGACTATTGGCTAACTACTTAGCTTAGTAGTTTTTGTTGTTGTTATACATTCAAGATAGAGACTCCTTGATGTATACATATTCTTTTGTCTAACACTTGTACCTATTCTTTTGTGATGTAGTGGATTTTGTATGACCACTACTTTGATGTATACTTCTATGTATTATATTCATATCTATTTCCGCCTTTGTGATATGAATATTTGTGACTGATTTGTTTTTATGCTTATTTTATATTTGTTTCCGAAGGCTACATAGCCACTGTGTAGTAGCTATGAGTTTGTATCGGTATGTCAGATTTCCTCTTGAAATGAAAGTGATATTTTATCTGGCATATTGGTACTCGCACAAAACAATTACACAGATGGTTGCTCCTCAACAGCCTTATTCTTTGCGCTACTCGACGACATTACTCCGTAGTGTCCTTGGCCAGTGTAAGTATAAAGGTGGGGCATCACAGCTTGGTATCAGCGCCAAACTTCGGAACAATATAGAATAATTTAGCAAGGATCATTGTCCTAAGTCTTTCTTAGGAATCGTGCTTTAGGATTTATCCGAGTCTCAGTACCTGTTTTATCCTATTTTCTTTTATGATACCTTATTTTATCAATCAAGTTTGTTTGATATTCATTCTGAGAATAACTTTTTCCTCTTCTTTCTTTCTTTCTTAAAGAAGAGAAATGGTTTGACCAGGCCGTCCCAGCGTCGGTCAATCCAGTGCTACTCCTCGGGATGGAGTATTTATGTCTGTCCAACAGCTCTTACATCTCGTAAAGAATATTGCTCAAGCTGTCGGACCCATTCCAAAGCATACTCACCCTAAATCTGGGTTTGCACGCGTGTAGTGATTATACCAATTTGGGTGGAAAGCCATCCAGGGGTTCTGAAAGCGTTATAGAAGTCCAAGCTTGGCTTAGAACATGCGATCGCATCTTCTCTCGCATGAATCTTGTTGATCTACATCGATTCAAGTGGCTTTAGCATGCTCCAAGAAAGAGAATTAGATTGGTATAAGCTTTTGATTTCGAAAATTATTGAAGCGGATCTTACTTGGGAGAAATTCCGAGAAAGTTTCAAGTTAAAGTTTGTGCCGAAGGCCGAAAAAGTTACTTTAGCTCGGTGCTTTATTGACCTTGTTCAAGGTGAATCTTCTATGACGGATTACGTTGCATCTTTTGAATCTTTCTCTAAATATGGGGTCGAGTATATTAATACCCCATTGAAGAAAAATCAGAGGTTTGTCTATGGGTTGAATAAGAACATCAAAAAGCCATTACTTCTGAAATTAGAAGTTTCTTTCGATCAGCTTGTTGATATAGCTCTTCGACTTGAAGAGGCCGATAAAGAAAGTGATGTTGAAGTTGTGGGTGCCAAACAGAACTTCAACATCAACAAGAAGAGGCCTACTAAGTTCAAGCCTAATCCCAAAAAGAAAGGGAAACAAGCAACTTCGGCAACAAAGACTCCTACTTCTAGTCATGGAGAGTGCTATAATTGTGGTTCTAAGGACCATTAAGCAAATAAGTGTTTGAAGCCCCTTACTTGTCGCTATTGCAAAAGTTAGGGTCATTTCTCATTCTTCAAAGCAAGAAAGAGGGAAAACTAAATGTTGTGCAAGCTCCTAGTAACACTTCTCTTGGTCAAGGTATTTCTCATTCTATCCTTGATGGCTTTATTATGTTTTGTGATCATCCTATTTGAGTTCTTTTTGATACGGGTGCATCTCACTCTTTTATATCAAAAGAACTTGTTAACATTTTGTCTTTAAATGTTATGTGCTTGATGACTTCTTTGAGAATTACGAATCAAGTTGGTGGATCTGCAACACTCGGTTTTCTTTGTAAAGATGTCGAGATTATTTTATGTGATTATTCTTTCTGAGCTGATTTGCATGTTATGCGTTACTTAGGCTTTGGAATGATTTTGGGAATAGATTGGCTTAACCGTTATGAAGCCCATATCCTATGTCCTGAGAGGACTACTCATCTTCGACATCCTCGATCTGTTAAGCAAATTTCTATTGTTCTTAAAGATTCATATTCTAATTCGGTGGCATCCTTATATTCTCTAAACCCTCATGATGACGATAACGATGATAAGGAAAATGTCATTTCCCTCATTCACGTTCGTGAATTTTCTGACATATTTGAGCCCGTTTTAGGATTACCACCTAAGCGAGCAATCAAGTTCAGAATTAGTCTAATCCCTGGAGCTATACCTATCACTCGTCCTCCTTATCGCATGTTTAATAAGGAAAATGAGGTGATGGGTAAACAATTATCCGAATTGGAAGCGAAGCAATTTATTCATTCTAGTTCCTCTCCTTGGGAAGCTTCTGCTATTTTTGTGAAGAAATCCGATGGTATACTTAGGCTTTGTGTTGACTACCACAAGCTTAATGATATCACCATCAAGAATAAATATCCCTTACCTCAGATTGATGATTTATTTGATCAACTTAGTGGTTCTAGAGTCTTTTCACAGTTAGGCTTAGCAACCGGTTTTCATCAGCTTCATATTGCAGAGGATGGCATTCCTTTGACATTGTTTCGTACTCGTTATGGATCTTATGAATGGCTTGTTATGCCATTTGATTTAACGAATGCTCCAGCTTATTTCGTTGACCTTATGAATCGAGTTTTCAAAGACTTCCTCGATCGATTTGTTCTCATCTTTACAGATGATATTCTTGTTTATTCTAAAACCGAGGAAGAGCATGAAAAACATCTTCAGATTGTGTTGGAAACTCTTAGGAGCAATCAATTGAAAGAAATAGTTTCTAAGTGCCACTTTTGGTAATTTCGTGTGAAATTTCTCGGACATATCATTTCTGAATCCAGAATTTTCGGGGATTCCTCAAAGACTGAAGCGATTCAAAATTGGAAGAGACCGGAGAGTGTGACGAAAATTCATAGCTTTCTTGGATTTGCGGGCTACTACCTTCGTTTCGTAAAGGACTTTTCTAAAATATCCATACCTCTTACTAGTTTGACAAAGAAGGGAGTTAAGTGCATTTGGTCAGACAAATATAAAGCTTCTTTTCAGAAATTAAAAGAACTCCTCTCTGTTGCTCCTATTCTTGTGATTCCCAAAGGGAACCAAGACTTTATTGTTTATACCGATGCAAGTCATGTTGGTTTGGGTGCCGTTCTCATGCAAAGGAAACGTGTTATCGCTTATGCTTCTAGGCAATTAAAGCCTACCGAGAGTAGATATGCCACTCATGATTTAGAGTTCGCGCTTTTATTTTCACCCTTAGAAATTGGCATCATTATCTTTTGGGGGAGAAATTTTTTCTCTATACCGATCATAAATCTTTGAAATATTTATTTTCTTAAAAAGAACTTAATTTGCGTCAAAAATGTTGGCTCGAATTCCTTGCATCTTATGATCATGATATTCTTTATACTCTGGAAAAGGGGAATCGTTTTGCTGATGCCCTTAGTCATAAGCAATAAGCAGTTGTTTCAATGATGATATTTGAATGGAATAATCTAGAGATTTTATCCACCTGTGAGATTCGAGATCATGAATCCGGTTCATGTTCATCTCTTGTTATATGTAGCCTTGAGGCTCATCCATCTCTTTTAGACCATATTCTTGATGCTCAAAAGTATGATCCCGAATTGGCTCATTTTAGCCAAAGTTGTAGGGATAGAAATACTAGTGGTTTGAAAGACTTTGAAATCAATGCTCGTGGTGGCCTTCGAATATTTGGTAGACTTATCGTGCCAAATATTAGTGATATTCGTAAAGACATTTTAAAAGATTCTCATCATTCTAAATTTACCATTCATCTTGGTAGTAGTAAAATGTACGCGGATATGAAGCGACTTTATTATTGGGATGGAATGCAATCTGATATAGCTAACTTTATTAAGCGTCGCATGACTTGCCACTCATTAAGGCCAAGCATCAAAGGCCCGATGGGTTATTGCAACCTTTGGACATTCCTGTTTGGAAGTAGGATCAAGTCTCTATGGACTTTATTAACGGTTTTCCTCATTCTCGTTCGGGTCATGACAGTTTATGGGTGATTGTTAATAGACTTACAAAATCCGCTTATTTTATTCCCGTTCGGTCCTATCGGATCGTACCTCTTTTGGCCAACTCTATGTTAATGAAATTGTTAAATTTCATGGAGTTCCTACTTCTATCGTTAGAGATCGTGATCCATTGTTTACTAGTGGATTTTGGAAGATTCTTCAAAAATCTTTGGGAACTAAGCTTAATTTTAGCACCGCTTGTAATCCTCGGTCCGATGGACAAACCGAGCGTGTGAATCAAACTCTTGAAGATCTATTTCGTGCATGTGTTCTTGATTTTGGTGGAAGTTGGAAAGATCATATATCTCTTGTTGAGTTTTCCTATAACAATAGCTTCCAATCTAGTATTGGTATGGCACTTTTCAAGGCACTCTACGGAAGGCCATGTCGATCTCCTTCTTGTTGGCTTGAGGCCAGTGAGAAGCTGGTTTTAGGTCCAGATTTATTCGTGATTCCACAGAAAAGATTTACCTTATTCGTCATAGGATGAAAGAAGCTCAAAGTAGACAAAAATCCTATGCCGATAACCGAAGAAGGAATTTAGAATTTTTGTGGGAGATTTGGTATTTATTTGTGTTTCGCCTATGAAGGGTGTTGTGCATTTCAATCGATCGGAAAAATTAGCACCTCGATATATTGGTCCATTTCCCATCACCGAACGTATTGGTTCCGTGGCTTATCCTCTTTTATTACCGGTTCAATTTTCTGCTATTCATGACGTTTTCCACGTCTCTCAACTACGGAAATGACTTAGGGATTTCGATTCTATTGTTGAGCCCGGTATTATTGAAGAAATTAAAGTTTCATCTAATTTGACTTATGAGCAACATCTTATTCGTATCATTGCTTTGGAGGTTAAACGCCTTTGAAATAAAGATGTTCCTCTTGTGAAAGTTTGATGGTCCTCAAATCCTAAGGATTGCTCTTGGGAATCCAGAGAATTCATCAAGCGAACACATCCCGGCTTACTCTCTCGTGCTCCTTAAGGTGAACTTCTCATTTCAAAATTTCTTTTGTGTTGATATGCTTTTATGGTTGTTGCTCTTTGTTTTCTTCTTAAGTATGCGAGGACGCAATTTATTTAAGGAGGGGAGTCTGTAACAACCCGCATATTTTATGATTATATATTTAAATATTTTTATTCAAATATAGCATCATTAGTCGAATTAAAGTCCAAAATGCTACTTTTTGCAAATAGTCGAATTAGGACTCAAGACCACTTCCATTGACTCCAAAATTGAGTTTGCAACCTTTTTGAGTATAAACATCGATATATTTGGAGTTGACTAGAAATTTGCTACTTTTCTATTGGACTTTGGGTTTGGGTTTCAGCCCATTAACCCAACATAATACCCTAACTCCACCCCCTCTCCTCTTCATTCATTTTCATTTCCTAACACTTTCAAGCTAAAGTAAAAATGAGCGAAAGAAAGGGAAATCAAAATTCCTAAGCCCTAGTTTATTTGGAAATTCAAATTCAAGCTCCAAAATCAAAGAAGCTTAGATTGAAGATTCTAGAGGTGTTGTTGAAGAGAAATCAATCTTTGCTTGTTTTAGAGCTTTCCAATTCTATATTTAGGTTTAAAGGTGAGTTTTTTAACTCACATCTACGTCTAGCTTTTATTATTGTTAGGTATGAATTCCTAACTTCTACTCATGTTCATTTACTTTTGATTTGAATTGATTTGGTGAATTTTCCAATTTTTATGTTTTGAAGTCAAAATCATTACAAATCCTATCTTGGATGTTTGGATATGTTATTTGTGGTGTATCGAAGAGCCTATAGGGTTCGGTTGTCACTTGGCATAAATCCCTAGCAACCATCGCTCATTCGATCGCTTTCGGTTTGGACTTGCTTTTTTTGGGCTAGGCAAACTTTTGCCTAGCAGGAAAATCCAGACGTCAGGTTGAAAAATCCAGACGTCTGGTAGGGATCTTTGGAAAAGGGAAAATTTTGACAAATGCAAAAAAATGCAGAGAATAGAATCGGACGTCTGATACAACCTTTCATACGTCTTGTACACCCTATCAAACGTCTGCTACACCCTTTCAAACGTCCGATACAACCTGTTAGATGTCTGGTTAAACCTTTCAGACGTCTGGAAGGTTTTTGGAAAAAATATATTTCAAAAACCCAAATCCATACATCTGGTTGAAAATCTAGATGTTTGGAACTGTTCAATTTTTCCTATTTTGGCCGCTTTTGAGTGGATTTCCAATTTTTATCGATTTTTATTGTTCGACTAGTTGTTATCACTATTTATCGACTTTGATGACTTCTTTTATGGACTTTTAGGAATATCCATTTGATGGATTTGATATCAATTTTTGTGGTTTTAATTCACGTTGTCAAGTGTTAATTTTAAGCGATCGATTGTATTTACAATCGTTTTCTGTGACTTGTCACTATAAAATACAAAGGTTTTTATACTAGTAGTGTATATCCAAACTCTTTCACAAAAATGATTCCTACACTATATTTTTAATACAAAGCTTATTTTTGAAACCATTTTCCAATCTATTAGTATATACAAACCTTTACTTCATTCGTATGGGAAATCTAATTAAACGGCTTGGAAAAACAAGTGGTATGAAACGCTTGCGTTTACTTCGTCGCTTAATTCTTGGACTTGTTCAATTAAAACCTTGTGGAATTTTTCGATTGGAAACGTAAAATTTGTTCGTAACTACTTAAGTTAAACCAGAGGTTATGGGACATGAAGCTAAACTCATTTATTTACTAGCTTAGTGTAATTTACACTTATCGATCAATAATGATCATTTTGTGATTTAGACTAGCGATGTGCGATGTCTCTTTGTTTGTGTGGGATTAAACCCCATTTATGGAGTTTCGGCTCAAAATTGGTGGGGCAGCGACCCATGGTCTTCAGGCCGTTTGTGGAGCTTTGGCTCAAAATTGATGGTTAGTGACTATGGAATAGCGTTCCGTTTATGATGTACGTGTTGGTGAGTTTTCATGCTCTCGTTTGTGATTGGCCTCCCCTTTTGTGTTTTCTGGATTTCTATTTGATGATTTTTAGAAATTGTGTTTCACCAATTTTTGTAATTTGCATTGATAAGTTTTATCAATATTTGTGTTTGGTGAATATGTTAAAGAATATGACATTCTTTTTGGTGTTTGAGAATATTTGAGGTATTGTACTATTTTTGTTGTCATCTAAAGTATACTTGTCACAGTATGGCATTATTATTATCATATGTTTTTGTCATACCTCTTATCCTATCTCATTTTATATGATCTTTATAACTGGACTGATCCTTTTATTATTTTCTTCTTAAATAATACTTGGGTCAGACGAAGGTATTTCAGATGCTTCTACTTGACTACTTATCTAGGTCTGTTATCTGACTTTTAGCTAACTACTTAGCTTAGTAGTTTTTTTGTTGTTGTACATTCGAGATAGAGACTCCTTGATGTATACATATTCTTTTGTCTGGCAATTGTACTATTCTTTTGTGATATACTGGATTTGTATGACCACTATTTTGATGTACACCTCTATGTATTATATTCATATTTGTGTATGCCTTTGTGATTTGAATATCTGTGACAGATTTGTGTTATGCTTATTTTATATTTGTTTACGAAGGCCACATAGCCACTGTGTAGTAGCTTTGAGTTTATATTGGTATGTCGGATTCCCTCTTAAAATGAAAGTGATATTTTATCTGGCATATCGGCACTCGCACAAAGAAATTACACAGATGGTCGCTCCTCAACGGCCTTATTCTTCGTGCTAGTCGACGACATTACTCCATAGTGTCCTTGGCCAGTGTGAGTACAGAGGTGGGGTGTCACGCGCTTGCATCTCAACCTTCTGACCTTGCTCCGCTCATCGACCAACCCTCCATTCAGAGCAACTTCTCAAATTGTTTTGATGTATCCATATATATATATATATATATATATATATATATATATATATATATATATATTTGGTTTTTCCATTTTGCAACTTTCTCCTCTTATATTTATAAAAAAAAGAATATTGATTTTTAAATATTATTTTAAGTGTTGTTTTTTAAATATAATATACATAAATATTTTGAATTTTAGAGATGTGTTTAAATTCAATATTGATTTTAAATATATATTATGAAGATTTTATTTTAAATATGTGTTTTTAAATTTAACATTGATTTTAAGAAAAAAATATTATATATATTTCATTCAGTTTATATCAAGCTAGTTTTGATTTGTTTTCCATTGATTCCAAACTACTAGTTTTTCTCTGATCGTCAAATTCGTGTCTGTCGTGCTTTGCTTTGGAATTTGTGCTTGGATTCGTCACATCTTGTTCTTGTTATTTCTTGGGCCTCGAAAGGTGAGCGATCACTAACGATTAACATTCTTATATTTAGTAAATTTAATTCATATCAAATGACGATTGAAATGTTGTTAAATTTGAATTATTTAGTAATTAAATTGTTAAGTATGATCTTTTATTATTTAAACTTGTTAACCTATATTAATTGACATATGACACCATGACTTATTGAGTATATATTTAAATTGTTAATCATGATCATATTTTCCATTGATATGCTACGTCATTTTATATTATTATCCTTTTTTTCCACACACTGCAAGTTCCTTGATAGTTAGGATTTCCCTATTGGTTGAAATGATACATACCCGAATGAACTTATAGAGTGAGGAAATCATTATGGGTTGAAATGACAAACTCAAGCGATTTCATTTGAATTTTGGAATTACGGGTTGACATGATATATACCTGTATATATTAAATTATTATGGATTGAAATGATAAATATCTGTATCACTTGACCATTGGATAGAAAATTATATACGGACACCGTTGGCCTATTTTGAAAATTTGATTTCCAAATTATTGAAAGAAATATATGGGTTTAA
The DNA here is from genome assembly GCA_030765085.1 of Allium cepa. Lineage (NCBI taxonomy): Eukaryota > Viridiplantae > Streptophyta > Magnoliopsida > Asparagales > Amaryllidaceae > Allium > Allium cepa. The sequence continues at coordinate 576,252,129 of CM060941.1, forward strand.
ACAAATATTGATTTTTAAATATAATATAAAGATTTTATTTTAATATATTTATAACATTTAGATTTTTAAGTTACATGTTTGAAATTTTAAATTCATAAGTTAAGTTTTGAAAATATAAATTTTTAGATTTTACTTATAATTTTATTATTCTTAAATATATAAAATAAGATTTTATACAATATATTTAGTAAAATAAGATTTAATTTAATTGTAGTCAATATAATAAAAATTTAATAAGAATTTAATTTAACTAATATATATAATTTGTTTTAAGTATTTATTTACAATTTATATTAATATATTTAAATAGATTTCTGTAATAACTTTAATAAATAAATGTTCGAAAGATAAACTGAAGTTGATTGGAAAATTAAATTTGGTTAATAATTGAATTTAAATAAATATTGATTATGAACTTATTGATTTTGAGATTTAAGATATGTTTCTATGACTTGATAACTTGATTTTGATTAAAGGTGATTAAAACGAATATTTCAAATTTAATTAAAATTGAATTTGAATATTTAATTTTGGTTTAAATTTTTAATTTGATGTTTTATTTGAATATTTGTAAAAGTGATTAAATGAATATTTATTATTGAAATAAAATTGAAACTGAATATTTAGTTTTGATTTAAATTTGAAATCTGAGATTTTATTTAAATATTGATTAAGTGAATATTTTCAAATTTAAACAAAATCAAAGTTGAATTATTGAATATAAATGAAATTTGTCAAATTGGGTTATTGTAAATTGTTTGAATATTTAAAGTTTGAGACCTATAGAATTGGAAGTGGTTTAGAATTTGTAGTTCAAACCTAGATTTGAAATCGATATAAATTAGAAATGGTTTAATAAGAATTTGAATTAAATCTTTAACTTTTTTAATTGAAATTGTTGAAGTGAGAATTGATTTAAATTGAATTTTGAAACTAAAAATGATTTAAATTGATTTGTGAAATTGGAAGAAATAATTCTAATTTGAAACTATTTTCGATATATACATATTAATATATAAACTATTTTAATATATAAACTATTCTATCTATAATCTATATTTTTGTTATATAAACTATTTCTAATTTATACACTATTTTGATATTTTAACCTATAACCTATTTATATATATATAAACTATTTTAATTTATAATTATTTTAATATATAAACTATTTTCATTATTTAAACTATTTAAGTCGGAACGGTTATGATTTAGATTTAGTGGATTTAAATGCGAATATTTTGATATGATGGTTAAACTATATTGTGATTATGATTTTGGAAATGAATATGATTTCGAAAGTGAATATGACTTCGGAAGTGATATGATTTTGAAATGTATATAATATTTTGATATCAAGTATGAACTATTTTGAAAATGATCACGGTGTGAAACAAGCGTTTGGTTGTTAAAGAGACTGGGATCGAAAAGTGTCACACTCTCTGCCAATACCAAAAACCACTTTAACAACTGTATACATGGTGAAGAATCCTGTAACGAACCGGATTTTTGAACGGTTAATTTGCAATATTTAAATTGGATTTAAATATTTAATTTGAACTTTAATTTGATTTTAATATGAACAATTTGGTTTTATATGATAGAATGGATTTAGAATTTAAATATAACGACCTGTTGAATTAATTAATTACTAAAATAGTAATTGAATATCTGGTAAAATATTAAATCGGGGGTAGTAAGCTTGTTTAAAATATTTTAAAGGCTTATAGAATTTATATTGATAATGCTGAAAATAATAGATGAGTTAAAATTTGAATTTAGTAGTGGTTTGTTCGATTTTAAAATTACATCGTTTGAATTGACGATTTAAAAATAGCCTTCCAAGGCACAGTCTCAGAATTTGACGAAACCAGTTCCATTGGATCCGTAATATTGAATTATTACCGGATTTCAAATTTCGTAGCGTTCGGAATCATCGTGCGATCGTACGAGATTAAAACGCCTCGATTATAATTAGTCGTTTAAATTTAAATATCTTACATCATTTCACTAGTCAAATTGATTTCTTTTCAGCCGAAAATTTATCCAATCTTTTGCCGCACTCTTGAAGCACTGTCGCTCATCCCAGCATGCAACTTTCTTTTCGAAATTACGTTTGCTTTTACAAATCACATCGTTTTTATATCTCATTCCCTTTCTTCATTTACAATCGAAAAGCATTAGAGAGAAATTTAAATGGCCGATGAATAAATCACTTATCCTATCTTCATTCCTCTTTCCATTCGGCACGAGCTTAAAATCAAAATACCCATTTTCTCAAATGAAATCAAATTTTCATTCTTCTAAAAATAATGGCCGCCTCGTTAAACTTCAGCCGCGATTTTAGCATGAAGAGAGAGAGAGAGAGGCTGCTTGTTTTGATCGCGAGCGATGAGGTATCATATGTGGGCGCGAAATGAGGGTGTCGCGATTTGGTGGCAGCGGCTGTGTGATGAGGAGGGCGGCGGCGTTGTAGTCGTGGATACTTCGACTGTTGAGATGGTCGCTCGAGGTCGCGTCGTTGCTTGGTGGTGACGTGCGCAACAGGACTTGAGGCACTGTACTGATGGCCGATGTCGACACCCGAGGGGAGGTCGTGATCGATGGTGGTTGCGGTGAGGTAATTGTGATTTTATTTATGATTTTAAATCCAAAATGCATATGTATTCACAGCTAAAAAAAAATTAAATCGTGTACCACTGTAAAATTTAATGTAAATATTTTTAACTTACTGCAAATGTTAAGAATATATCGTAGGCAATTTAATTTCATAACATTTTAATTTGATGGTAAGTAAGTTCAAAATTTTAATTTAATTCGATATTCACAGTACGGTTTTCATATACAGATAAGCTTTGAGAAAATATATATATATAAAGATTAGATTTTTAAAATAAATATAAGTCATTTGGTATAAGTAGTTTCAAAGAAGAAAACTGAAATAAATATTCATGTTTTAAATATTATTTTAAATAGTGGATTTAGTGATTAAATTGTTTAATTTACTAAAGGATTTTTTTAAAAGGAAATTATTAGATTAAAATTTAAGTATTTATTTAAATTATATCACTTGTTAAAATTAAATTTTAGATAAAAATAAGTTTATTTAAACGATAAATAATTATTCGATTTGTTCGAATATTAATAAAATCATATAATTGTTTATACATGGTTTAAAAGTCGAGAAACTAAATCGAGATTGAAGTGGATTGCAACTTAAAAGCAAAGGTGAGATTTTCTCACTCATTTGGATGCCATGGTTAAAAATTTAAATGTTAAATTTAAATCATTGGATGTGTTTGGTTGATTTATAATAGTTTATTCACTGAATGATATTATAAACCCATATGCCGTGATATCCCACTTTGAAGTGGAATTGATATGTTATTGTGCTAACATTTGTGGATGCAGGGAAAATAGGTTGGAGGGATCCAACAGGATTCCTCAAAGATATTTATTTATTATATATATATGTTGTCATATGACAGGATGGATGAATTGATATGAAATTGTAGGCGAATTGAATTATTAAGCGTTAAATAACATGGAAATTGGAATTTGGTAGTTTTCAAATACCCTAAATAGTATAAATTGAAGGAAGTTAAAATGAAACTTAAATTAAAAGAATATTTATTTAGGATTTGGATTTACTTCTATTGAGAATAAAGTAAAATAAAATGAATATTTATTACTTTGGTTATACTTAAAATTAGTTAAAGTTGAGTTTGGAAAAATTTAAATTATATACGAGGACTCTAAGAAATATTGTAATCGATGAATGAATTTGAAGTAAAGCAAAATTTTATTAAGAAATTAAGTAAAAGGAACTTTATTAAGAAATAAAATAAAAGGAACCTTATTAAGAAATGAAATTTTGTTAAAGAACAAATATGGGATTTTATTGGAGAATAAAATTATAAAGACAGGATCTTTGAAAAAAATTGTTTTATAAATAAAAGGAAAACTCAGGGGAGTTATAAATTTATAAACGGAGTTTATAAATGAGATAGAAAGTAACGGTGGATACGTAATGAGATAAGTCATGGCGAGAGCTTAATTTGAGTTATGAAAATTTGTTATGAAAAGTAATGGTAGAATATTTCTGGAAGTAAGAAATGCGGACATGGTCAAGAAGAATTTATGAGTGAATATTGGATCTTCTAAAAATATAAATTTGTTTTAAAGGAATATTTAAAAAAAATTACTATATTATATAATTTGTATAGAACCATTATCTAAAGTTTAGAATATTCCAGTAAAGTTATTTTAATGCTTAGTATTTATGTAAAATAAAATTCTAGTTTTCTAAATCATCTTTGTAAATTCATTAATAACTGGATATGAATTTTAACATTTATGTTTAATTTTACCTTAAACCATAATTTGAAATCAAACCATTTTTCAAACTTTTATAAGTCTAGATGTTTTCAAAAATATTTTTTTTCAAATCCAGTTATAAATCCTCTTGAGAAGTAAAGCAAGTGTGATTAATTTGAATAAGATCTTTAGGGAAGATTTTAAAGAGGGTTATGAGAACTTGAATAAATCCCAAGTTTAAGATTAGTGAATTTCTAGGTGAGATAAAATTCTCAAGAATAGCAGGAATGATACCTGAAATATTAATAAGTTAAATGGCTTTGGAAAATTTACAAATGAGACTGTAAATGATTTTTGAGGAAAGAAATAAGAGATAAAGAAATATTTTCCAAGTTTTGAGAACTATTGAAGTGGGAAAATATTATAAACGGTTGGCAAAGACTTAAATGGTTCCACGAGAAATAGAGTGAATTGAATCTAATTTCAAGGCATTGAAATATGAAGATAATATCTTAAGTAGATATTTGAGATAAATAATTTGAGGAAATTATTTGATGGTTGCTTGTGTATGATTAATTGATAGTTAAATCACCGACTATCAATATTGGACAATGCGCTGATCGTTTCGAAGAGTCCGGGATCGGATTTAATTATTCGAAAACCACTTCGATTCGGTTTGAACGATTACGGATGAAGACCGTGAAGAGTTGAAGACGGTGATTCGGTTTGTCTAGACCTAGGGCAACTTGTATGGATCGAATGCTTTCAGAACATCGTCAGGGGGACGATGAGCATTCTAATTGGGACTCGTTCTTGAAAAGGTAACGCTTAGCCTCAAGCCTCATCAACCGAGAATGGCTAAAACAGGTGAGGTGCAGCAAGGCTTCGTGGGTAGCCCCAACTGGAGAGTAAGGTTTCCCCTGTCTAGATGTCCTTTTTATTTTCGGCTTAGTGGGTGGTTGGTCGCTCCAACCATGGGGTGATCTTGCTTTGGACTGTCCAGTAAGGGATGGTTCCGGTCTTGTGTTGCAGGGGAGTTAGGATGGCTCCTCAGTACTCTGATCTAGACCAGGTACTGTGATGGACGGTACCCCGGTAGCCCTGCCATTGTATGGAATCCAATCTACAATAAGCGCCTGTACGGTTTTGATTGTGCCCAACTATTGCTGAAACGTGAGATGCGAGCATTTCAGCTAGATTCTATTTTACTTTCTATAGACACTATTATAATATCAGACGAATTTAATAAAATATTTTGGCTATCGTAAGGTAAAAACCCGACATGTTTATTTGTGGCGTGGTCTTACGAGATGCTTCTGTTTTTCAAAGGATTTTTGAAAATATAATAATCCAATTGTGTGTGATTTCTCACGCTGGTTTTCCAGACTGACTCGGGTGTTGTTTTATATGATGCTCGGGTCAGACCGAGTTAAACAGGATCAGGTTAAAAGCTAAGGAGTTCAGGAGACGAGCTGATGATAGAGCGTACTTCCGTATTTGACTATTATTTCCGCTGTGTATGGACAATTACTAGTTGTCTCTGTATGGATGTTTGATGTACTCTGATGATGGTATGTATATATATGTATAACAGTACAGATTTCTTGTATTTAAACTGTATTCTATATATTATATTTTATTCCGCTGCGATGTGAGATTCTGATGTTGTTTTTATTTCTTCTTCTTCTACCTCTTTCTTCTTTTACCCGAAGACTCGTACATTTGTGCCACTTTGGACGGAACTATGGTGGAATTTTGCTAGTTCAAAGGGGTACGGATTTGCGGGCTTTTACACTTGGTATCAAAGCCGAAAGGTTAAGCGAGAACCTTGGCTCTGGTGGGGATTACTCATTAAAAATAGAGTCATTAGTACTCAAGAATGAGTTGAGCGTATTAATATATATAAGTGCGTATTTGTTAGTGAATATAAAATGGTTTTATATTGTGTTGATTGATTTATTGAGTGGCATATGAACCTTCGTCAGCGTAGTCTGTACAATTGGGCCGAAGGGGTTTCTAAACCCTTGAATAGAACAATTCGACATAATATTGTTTTCGAAAGTGGGTAAATGAAATAATTTTACCCAAAATACATTTTGATATAAAAAGAAATAATTTTCTGCAAATTATTGTATATAATTAAAGTGTTTGGATGATAGTATGATAGACAAATAAGATCATAAGGATTTAAAATGGCTTATATAACCAAGGAAAATATGAGACTGAATTTTTGAGTTAAAATTGAAAATGAAGTAAAAAGTAAGGATTTGACTTGGACTAAGTTGAAAATTTAACTTTTGAAATTTAACTAATTATGGAAAATAATAATAATATAAGTAAATTGGTGAAGTAAATAAAATTTAGAATGTTGATGAATTAGATTAAGAAATTTAATAGAAATAAATTAATAAATTTTGAATGTGATTGAAATGGTAAAATAGAAATTAAATGTGAATTGGGAAGACAAAATCCAATTGGGTTGAAATTAATTTAAGCTAAGTAAATGGAGGTAAATTTAATTAATCTGGAATAAAATTCAGTTGCATTTGAATTAAGTTCGAATCAAATTGAAAGGAAATGAATGGAGATATGGATGATATTGAATGAAATTAAGTTCTTATTTAATTAAATCCAAGTGAATTGGTGGATTAAAGAGTATAGTATGATGTTAGATTTAACTGAAGTTCGGTTAAATAAAATTGAATTGTAATAAAATTCAATTGAGTTGTAAATAATATTGAGTGGAATTAAATTCTTACTTTAACCAGTGAAAGTAAATTGAATAAGAGATTGTTTGGGGTGAATGAATTTAAAATAGCTCATAAGGTTTAAAAAGCATTGAAATAAAATATATATACTTGACTAAGTAAAATATATAATCCCTAATTAAAAATAGAAGGTGAATGGGATTTATTGTTAATGGATGGAAATATGAATATAAATAAGTGTGTGACTTATAAATCTAAGGAGTGAAATTCCAACCCAGATAGAATAAATGAAATATGAATATATTCAAGCTTAAGTGGGTAGAAATGTGAGAAAATATAAATGTGTGACTTGTAAGAGAAATATATGAAGAAGTTAAATAGTAAGCCAAAATAAAATTGTTTTGTATTTGGAGAATGAAATAAAAATCCAAACTTGAATAATAAATAAAATTGAACTCAAGTAAAATAGTAAGATGATTTTTAAAGATAAAAATCGAATATGGAATCGAAAGTGGAAATGAATTAAATTAGATAATTAATTATTTAATGAATATGGAAACGGAACCTAAGTTGGATTATGAGATGATAATGGAGCTGGGAATGAACTCGAGTTATAAATAAAATTCAACTGGGATTGGTAGTGAATTAAATATAAGTGGAAATGTTGTGGAATTGGATTGAAATAAAAATGATTTGCATTTGCAAATAAAATCCAGTTTGGGTATAAATAAGTTAAACATGACCTTGTTAATAATAAAATAAATTCAGATGATTTGGGTATGGAATTTGAAATAAAATGGATTATGAGAATGGCTAACTGAATTTAATGGAATTTGATTAGATGAGAATCAAATAAAAATGGAACTGAACTTAAGTATGAAGTTGGAATAAGTAAATTAACTTAAGTTAAAAATAATAGAAGCTTGGCTTCGAGTAAGAGTGAAAGCCCGTTAAATGAAAGCTTGGGTGAATTTAATTTGGGAAATGATTATTAATTTATAAGCATGAAAGTGTCGAGCTTAATAAAATGGTTTGAATGAAACCAAGTGAATATGAAATAAAATGCAAACATATAGAATGTAAATAAAATAGAATGGAATTAAAAATAATTGAGTTGAAATCAATTTTAAAATGGTTATGAAACTAAAGGAATTGTTTGTTTAAATGAATATCGTCGAATTGCTTAAATTAATCGTTCGACGTAAACAGAATTAAATAAAAAATTCTATGGAATGATTGAAGTAAATAAATTTTGACTTGTGAATCAAATGCAATGAATATGTGTTGGTTAGTTTAAAAATGAATAGAATGTAAGAAAATGATGTTAAAAATCATTCCGAATTGGATATGATAATATAGAAATCAAGCAAAGCAATTGTGTTAATATTGAGGCTTTATTAATTGCTTATGGAAACTGGTTGAGTATATTGTTTATAAAAAATATAAACTTGTGATTATTAACTGATAGAAGTAGCATGGATTGATTTCGAAATCAATTAACTTTGAAGTGAATTGATTGGACATAATTATGAATTGAAGATAAGCGAATGAGTTGTTAATCACTTGTGTTGAATGCAAATGGTATATGAAACAGTTAAAAACAAATTGAACTAGTTGGAAACTTCACAGACGGCTTATGGAAGTATTTCTAATGCATTTCATGTGTTATAGTTGTGTTGTAGCTGTTTAAATGAATGAAATGTTATAAGTTTCATAAATATGTTACTTATGTGTCTAAATTGAGTAACTACAGGTTCCGGAAGACCGTTTAGCGAGATTTTGGATGCACAAATGCTTAAATAAATACGCTGCTTGCTTAAAATGCTAAATAAGGTACGCCTACGCAATACAAACTAGGAAATATGAACTGTTTTTTGTTTTTCCGACCGTGTGGGTCGATGTATATATATTTATATCTATTGTCAAATTGCAAAAGCTCCTCCGTACAAAAGGGGACTCTGCCAAAAAAATTCGAAAATTTTGGGAGTTAGAAAATTTTAGAAAATTTTGTTAACGACAAACGTTTTCAAATTGGAAATTGAAATAAATTAGTGAATGAAACTAATTTAAAATAATGAAATGAATTTGTTATAAATGAAAATAGAATTTAAATATTCTGAGTTAAAGATAAATTGAATTCATATGGAAATGAAAGAATCAATTTGAATAAGAGAATAGATACAAACTAAAGTGGTAAGATGGAAATAAATATAAGAAACATATAAAATGCTTATACTAACTTAAGTAAGGAATGATGCATTCTCAATTGGGAATTGATATTTCAAATATAATCTAAAATAATATTTGAATGAATAGATATTGACATTTGTAAGAAAGTCGATAAAATGTTTTGAATATTGTGATTGGACATATTGCTGTGTAAGATATGCAGGTAATATAAGGGAAAGAGAATTGATTTTGATTTCAGAAGATAAATTTGAAATGCTCGACAGAAAGGTATGTGTTTAAATTTCTATATGAAAATTGATTGGGATTTTGATCGAGCCACTTGGGTTTTTGTTTTCTTTTGGGATTTGGAAGGCCGTAGGGCCATTTTGTAGTTGTAACGAGCTAGCTGCGCAAAGGAGACGCTGGAAAAAAATTTCAGGAATTTAGAGAGTTAGAAAAATTTTGAGAAAATTTTGATAATTCAAAATTTGGTTTTAAATTGAAACTTGAATGGTTAAACAAATAGTATAGTTTGAAACTAGGGAAAAGTTTGGAAAGTTAATAAGAAGAGTAATACGTCTTTTATTAAAAAGATAGTTGGTAGGATGTTGAATTGTTGGTTGTGGAGAAATAGTAACGGGTATTGGACCATTCTTCCTAACTAGTAATTTCGGGGACGAAATTCTTTTAAGGGGGGAGGAATGTAACGACCTGGATTTTTGAACGGTTAATTTTCAATATTTAAATTGGATTTAAATATTTAATTTGAACTTTAATTCGATTTTAATATGAACAATTTGGTTTTATATAATAGAATGGATTCAGAATTTAAATATAACGACCTGTTGAATTAATTAATTATTAAAATAGTAATTGAATATCGGGTAAAATATTAAATCGGGGGTAGTAAGCTTGTTTAAAATATTTTAAAGGCTTATAGAATTCAGATTGATAATACTGAAAATAATAGATGAGTTAGAATTTGAATTTAGCAGTGGTTTGATCGATTTTAAAATTACATCGTTTAAATTGACGATTTAAAAATAGCCTTCCGAGGCACAGTCTCGGAATTTGACGAAACCAGTTCCATTGGATCCCTAATATTGAATTATTATCGGATTTCAAATTTCGTAGCGTTCGGAATCATCGTGCGATCGTACGAGATAAAAATGCCTCGACTATAATTAATCGTTTAAATTTAAATATCTTACATCATTTCACTAGTCAATTGCTTTCTTTTCAGCCGAAAATTTATCCAATCTTTTGCCGCACTCTTGAAGCACTGCAGCTCATCCCAGCACGCAACTTTCTTTTTGAAATTACGTTTGCTTTTACAAATCACATCGTTTTTATGCCTCATTCCCTTTCTTCATGTACAATCGAAAAGCATCAGAGAGAAATTTAAATGGCCGATGAATAAATCACTTATCATATCTTCATTCCTCTTTCCATTCATCACGAGCTTAAAATCAAAATACCCTTTTCCTCAAACGAAATCAAATTTTCGTTCTTCTAAAAATAGTGGCCGCCTCGTTAAACCTCAGCCACGATTTTAGCGTGAAGAGAGAGAGAGAGAGAGGCTGCTTGTTTTGATCGCGAGTGACGAGGTATCATATGTGGGCGCGAATTGAGGGTGTCGCGATTTGGTGGCAGCGGCCGTGTGTTGAGGAGGGCGGCGGCGTTGCAGTCGTGGATACTTCGACTGTTGAGATGGTCGCTCGAGGTCGCGTCGTTGCTTGGTGGTGACATGCGCAATAGGAAGCTCGAGCTCGAGTCCTTGAGGCACTGTACTGATGGCCGATGTCGACACCCAAGGGGAGGTCGTGATCGATGGTGGTTGCAGTGAGGTAATTGTGATTTTATTTATGATTTTAAATCCAAAATGCATATGTATACACAGCTAAAATAAAATCGTGTACCACTGTAAAATTTAATGTAAATATTTTTAACTTACTGTAAATTTTAAGAATGTATCGTAGGCAATTTAATTTCGTAACATTTTAATTTGATGGTAAATAAGTTCAAATTTTTAATTTAATCCGATATTTACAGTACGGTTTTCATATACAGATAAGCTTTGAGAAAATATATATATATATATAAAGATTAGATTTTTAAAATAAATATAAGTCATTTGGTATAAGCAGTTTCAAAGAAGAAAACTGAAATAAATATTCATGTTTTAAATATTATTTTAAATAGTGGATTTAGTGATTAAATTGTTTAATTTACTAAAGGATTTTTTAAAAAGGAAATTATTGGTTTAAAATTTAAGTATTTATTTAAATTATATCACTTGTTAAAATTAAATTATTAGATTAAAATAAATGTATTTAAACGATAAATAATTATTCGATTTGTTCGAATATTAATAAAATCATATAATTGTTTATACAAGGTCTAAAAGTCAAGAAATTAGATCGAGATTGAAGTGGATTGCAACTTAAAAGCAAAGGTGAGATTTTCTCACTCATTTGGATGCCATGGTTAAAATTTTAAATGTTAAATTTAAATCATTGGATGTGTTTGTTTGATTTATAATAGTTTATTCACTGAATGATATTATAAACCCATATACCGCGATATCCCACTTTGAAGTGGAATTGATATGTTATTGTGCTAACATTTGTGGATGCAGGGAAAACAGGTTGGAGGGATCCAATAGGATTCCTCAAAGATATTTATTTATTATATATATATATGTTGTCATATGACAAGATGGATGAATTGATACGAAATTGTATGTGAATTGAATTATTAAGCGTTCAATAACATGGAAATTGGAATTTGGTAGTTTTTAATACCCTAAATATTATAAATTGAAGGAAGTTAAAATGAAACTTAAATTAAAAGAATATTTATTTAGGATTTGGATTTACTTTTATTGAGAATAAAGTAAAATAAAAAGAATATTTATTACTTTGTTTATACTTAAAATAAGTTAAAGTTGAGTTTGGGAAAATTTAAATTATATACGAAGACTCTAAGAAATATTGTAATCAATGAATGAATTTGAAGTAAAGCAAAACTTTATTAAGAAATAAAGTAAAAGGAACTTTATTAAGAAATAAAATAAAAGGAACCTTATTAAGAAATGAAATTTTGTTAAAGAACAAATATGGGATTTTATTGGAGAATAAAATTATAAAGACAGGATCTTTGAAAAAATTTATTTATAAATAAAAGGAAAACTCAGGGGAGTTATAAATTTATAAAAGGAGTTTATTAATGAGATAGAAAGTAACGGTGGATACGTAATGAGATAAGTCATGGCGAGAGCTTAATTTGAGTTATGAAAATTTGTTATGAAAAGTAATGGTAGAATATTTTTGGAAGTAAGAAATGAGGACATGGTCAAGAGGAATTTATGAGTGAATATTGGATCTTCTAAAAATATAAATTTGTTTTAAAGGAATATTTAAAAAAAATTACTATATTATATAATTGGTATAGAACCATTATCTAAAGTGTAGAATATTCCAGTAAAGTTATTTTAATGCTTAGTATTTATGTAAAATAAAATTCTAGTTTTCTAAATCAGCTTTGTAAATTCATTAATTACTGGATATGAATTTTAACATTTATATTTAATTTTACCTTAAGCCATAATTTGAAATCAAACCATTTTTCTTACTTTTATAAGTCTAGATGTTTTCAAAAATATTTTTTTGAAATCCAGTTATAAATCCTCTTGAGAAGTAAAGCGAGTGTGATTAATTTGAATAAGATCTTTAGGGAAGATTTTATAGAGGGTTATGAGAACTTGAATAAATCCCAAGTTTAAGATTAGTGAATTTTGAGGTGAGATAAAATTCTCAAGAATAGCAGGAATGAAACCTGAAATATTAATAAGCTAAATGGCTTTGGAAAATTTACAAATGAGACTGTAAATGATTTTTGAGGAAAGAAATAAGAGATAAAGAAATATTTTCCATGTTTTGAGAAATATTGAAGTGGGAAAATATTACAAATGGTTGGCAAAGACTTGAATGGTTCCACGAGAAATAGAGTGAATTGAATCTAATTTCAAGGCATTGAAATATGAAGATAATATCTTAAGTAGATATTTGAGATAAATAATTTGAGGAAATTATTTGATGGTTGCTTGTGAATGATTAATTGATAGTTAAATCACCGACTATCAATATTGGACAATGTGCTGATCGTTTCGAAGAGTCCAGGATCAGATTTAATTATATGAAAACCACTACGATCCGGTTTGAACGATTACGAATGAAGACCGTGAAGAGTTGAAGACAGTGATTCGGCTTGTCCAGACCCAGGGCAACTTGTATGGATCGAATGCTTTCAAAACATCGTCAGGGGGACGATGAGCATTCTAAGTGGGACTCTTTCTTGAAAAGGTAACGCTTAGCCTCAAGCCTCATCAACCGGGAATGGCTAAAACAGGGGAGGTGCAGCAAGGCTTCGTGGGTAGCCCCCACTGGAGAGTAAGGTTTCCCCTGTCTAGATGTCCCTTTTATTTTCGGCTTAGTGGGTGGTTGGTCACGCCAACCACGGGGTGATCTTTCTTGGGACTGTCCAGTAAGGGATGGTTCCGGTCTTGTGTTGCAGAGGAGTTAAGGTGGCTCCTCGGTACTCTGATCTAGACTAGGTAATGTGATGGGCAGTACCCCGGTAGCCCTGCCATTGTATGGAATCCAATCTCCAATAAGCGCCTGTACGGTTTTGATTGTGCCCAACTATTGCTGAAACGTGAGATGCAAGCATTTCAGCTAAATTCTATTTTACTTTCTATAGACACTATTATAATATCAAACGAATTTAATAAAATGTTTTGGCTATCGTAAGGTAAAAACCCGACATGTTTATTTTTGGCATGGTCTTACGAGATGCTTCTGTTTTTCAAAGGATTTTTGAAAATATAATAACCCAATTGTGTGTGATTTCTCACGCTGGTTTTCCAAACTGACTCGGGTGTTGTTTTATATGATGCTCGGGTCAGACCGAGTTAAACAGGATCAGGTTAAAAGCTAAGGAGTTCAGGAGACGAGCTGATGACAGAGCGTACTTCCATATTTGACTATTATTTCTGCTGTGTATGGACAATTACTAGTTGTCTCTGTATGGATGTTTGATGTACTCTGATGATGGTATGTATATATATGTATAACAGTACAGATTTCTTGTATTTAAACTGTATTCTATATATTAAATTTTATTCCGCTGCGATGTGAGATTCTGATGTTGTTTTTATTTCTTCTTCTTCTACCTCTTTCTTCTTTTACCCGAAGACTCGTACATTTGTGCCACTTTGGACAGAACTGTGGGGGAATTTTGTTTGTTCAAAGGGGTACGGATTTGCGGGATTTTACAAATCCATAACGAAGTAGGATGGTTTGGCAACATCTATATGAGGTATGAACGAAGCTCTGACTTCCATGAGTCAGCTTTATGTGGCTAAAACAAGAGCCATGCCAGGCCAAGTGAGGTTGCACCTCCGATCGAGCATGCTTCTTCCATATCATTATATTACTTTGTGATGTGATTGGGTGCACCTTTGATTATGGGAGTGTGTCTCGAGGTGGGCGGTAGTAGCTGCTATGTGTTACCACCAGTCCGGATCCGCAAAATGGTAGAATCCTACCGTGGCATTTCCTCGCGTGCCTTGTCACACGCCTTATCGTGCCTTCTACTAATTTGGTTTATACTCTACCTATGAAGTGCCCTCTGATAGCCCTCTAGTTTACGGAGGAATTACGGTATTGTATAGACTACGGGTATATATAAAAATGTGTAAAGAGAGATGTGGGTAACGCCTTAACGCTATTTTAATAGTTTACTTTACTATTGGCATTATCTATGTAGCATATTTAACTATGTATATAGATAGTTTAACGGATCCTTAAAGGATGGGGATCCCAAACATCCTTTAAGTTATTTTGTATTTCAGTTGACATTTCACTTGAGTTGATTTACATGCATAAGAATGTTAATCCTGACTTAAGTGTTTTATGTTTTACTTTATGCTCGAGTCAGACTGAGTGTCATAGCATTTAAGACTCGCCTTTGGAGCTTGGATCTTTTCTTGAAGATCAATCTTTTATCTATTCAGCTTCATTTATTTCAGTCCTTTCCAGTTGTTTAAATGTTCATACTTGTCATTTATTGTTGTATTGGAGACTTCTATGTACTTAGATTACTATTATATTTTATTTTAGACTTGGATGTTTTGTAGTAGCTTCATGAACTACTATTTATCTATTCTACTGCTTATTGTTACATTACTCTGTATCTGTGATTCTATGATTGATTTATTTACTGTATATGCTAAGTTTTGCCAAATACAAATTAATAATATATTTTTTGAGCAATTTAAGTCCGACGTGTGTGGATGATTGTCAATTTGAATAGTTTGAAATCCCAGATCGTTACAATAATGAAGATTGAAATGCCATCAAAGTAGATCCAATCTTTGGACTTGACCGTTGGGTTGAATTTCCATGAAATGTCTAGTTATTAGGTTTGGATTTGATATGTGCACGTGTGCATACATATATAGACACACAACACACACACTCTCTCTCTTTTAGGATTTGACTTTGGTTTTGTTTGGTGTGTACATTTGGATTGGATTTGTTATCGTAAGTTTGGATTGTTTATAATTTACATGTTGATTTGTGTGTTTTAGATGTTTGGATTTATAAGATGGTTTTAAATTAATAAAAATAGGTTGTGTTATCTAATTAAATCATGCATCATGTTTAGTATAAGATGATATAGTTTCTAAGTATATCATTTAACCATCATATCTTATTTATCGTATACATATCATAATCATCATATATATCATGTTTTATATACTTAATCATTTCAGTACTTAGTTATTGATTTTGACTCTATAGTTTCTATGTATTTGATTTAGGGAAAGCTTTTTATTCTTTTCCCCCATATTTGTTACTGACAAAAGGGAAGAAAAATATAAAATATATATACACATACATGCAGGGGGAGTTATTTAACTCGGGGAGGTGGGTTATTTCATAATTTATACACCAGTATAATTAATGGTTATCATCATCAAAAAGAAGGAGATTGTTACTACCTCTAATATTGATTTTGATGATAACAACATTGATAATAACAATATACATTGGTATAAAATATAGTACTAATGTTTTGCCAAGTTATATAGTATATAGTGCAGGATATTACACAGTTATTGAATCGAATAATGTACAGTATAAAAACTCAAAAAAATAACATGAAGACTCTTGAGTATAAAGACCAAGATATGAAGATATCAAGACAATAATATAGTGCATAGGGTCATAGAATTTTGTTAAAGTCACTGGTAGCAATCTTTGATCTTTATCTCCTATTTTCTTATCTTTTATATTTTCAAACAAAATATATTTCAAAATATATTTAAAAATATTTCCAAAATTTTAAATGTTTATAAACTATGCTTAAACTAATTTACAAAGTGTCAAATTATTTTACAAAGTATAGGATTTTCAAAACATTTAAAAATAAACAATATTTCATAATACACATGCATATGTCGACATACATGCAAATTGTATGTCGACGTACATGCCACAAAATAGTTTTCCAAATTTTGAATTGAAGTGTCTATTCGTCATAACTCTTCGTGAATGGACACATCTGTTTACACTATATATAAGAGGGTTCAAACGAATTTTCAGTTAGTTATTATCTTATTTTCTTCCTTCCTCTTACTCTCTTGAAAACTCTATTGAAATTATACTCTTTTCTCTTTAAAATCAAATAGAATTAATTCAAATATCTTTATATTAATTCAATATTACTTCCTTACCGTTTTTAAATAATCTCTCTCTCAAATCAAAAATCAAAGTGTTGACCAAGAGGCTATATGATCCATTGTATCCATAGTTGAAGAAGTATTGTCTTTGGAAAAACCATCAAACTTTATTTGTATTTGCTTGAGTGTGATTGTAGCCTGTTCAAACCAGTTAGATGTGCTTGGTAGCCCGAAAATCCAAGCGGGTGTGCTTGTAGCCCAACAAAATCAAGTGGGTGCACCCTGAGCCCGGAAAATCAGAAGGATGTGCCTCGTAATGCCAGAATCAAGAATGTAATTGGGTTTGCCTTCTACCCATTTAAAGATTGGCATTTGAAAAGAAATCTGTACAAGCAATTGTATGGGACTAGATGTAGGAGAAATATGAACCAATATAAATTCTCTGGTGTCATAGCTCTAACTCTCTACTTTACTTTACTGGTTTATTTTTTTAATCTTTGATTGCATCTGTGATTTATTGTTGATATAATTTTATGTTGAAAATTTGTGATTTAATATTAAACTTAAAAGAAACTTAAAAAGGTTTACAAAAGTTAGAAAACACTATTCACCCCCTTCTCTAGTGTTTAATTAGACTTAAGATCCATAATTTTGCAACCCACAATACATTCCTACAATACAATTCATGTAGGCTAATACGAAGGATCGAGTAAGGATCATATCTCATATCTTACAATTGACCACTGCTCCTAGAACTACTCAATACGTAAGGAATCGGTCTCATAGCTACTAACTACGGAAAGCACTGCAACTAGGCAGCTATGGGAATAATTTCCACTACTATCACCGCCAATAGGCCAACAGGAACTGATTCCCATCACTACGCCTAGAGAGGAAGACCCCAAGATGCCGACTTATTGGTATGTCTCATCATCTGCATTTTCTTCCACCTCTTGATCATAGTGTTATCAACTTATCACACACTCCAAGATCCTCCATTTAAACTATATAACGTGCGTCAAAAATCGTGCATACTAGGACACTCGATGTACAGGACCCACTCCATCAGGCATCCTCATCAATGTTGTACGCCCACCGTGGAACCTCCTATATGTGCATTGCGAAAATACATCGCCTCCAATAGATTACTCGATCTTAAATTGGGTAAACATTATCCAAAACCGCCATGACCTAGCGTTCGCTCCTAGGAAACTAGCATCATTACAAATATTAAAATACATCTAATCGATCTTAAATAGGCCCCTAACAGTTAACGTGTGTGTGTGCGTGCGCGTGCATATGTGTGCATATATATTGATAAGCATGGGTCTTAGGTCGAGGTTTAATTATGCAATTTTCGTCCAGATTGGTTGATCATTAGACCTAACCGGTCGACCGCTACCGGCCGACTGCCACCGGTTGATCGTTACGGTCCGTGGGTCAACCATTCACATATAAAATTTTGGGTTTCCACATTTTCTTAACCATTGATTTTAATATTGGTTAATCCATGTCCTTGGCAATTATTGTTGAATACTAATTACTAGATGATCAGTTAATATTTCTAAATTTCATAGATTTTTAGAATTGCAATTTCAGATGTTTAAATCTAGGGTTATAATTAACTAAATTAAAGGGGAGTGCTAGATCAACATCGGGTTTAACAATTCGCTATAATTTCAATTCTACACTAGAATACAGATTTCAATTTTAGGGTTTTATAATTTAATCACAAGAGAGATATGCTAGAATCAAATTAGGTTGAGCAATTTACAGTAATTTCCAGTTCTATCTGGTTACAAGTTCCAACTTAGGGATTCTAACATCATCCTAGGTCATAGAAAAACAGATCGATTTTAACTATAAATAATCACCTAATTAAAGTTGTTGCCACTAACCTTTTTAAAAGCTACCACCTTTTCAATTGCTTGGAATCATCTTTGTCTATGCGTGTCGATTTCCCTTTGTTGATTTGACCAAGTCCCTTCTTTAAATTTTGATCTATCTCTCTACTTTTATTTTAATTTATATTGGAAAAATTATGTTAGAGGAGAGAAGAAAGTGATAGAGTTTTGGTGTAGTAAGCTTTATGGAGAATTTATGGTTAGGGTAAGGGTTTATTTATAGAAATTGTTTTTAATCCTAACCGTTAACAAAAAGATATGTCCCATTAGCTATATTCAAAAAGTTACGATACATATCCAAGTGTTCATCAAAAGATATACTCAAAACTCCTGTAACGACCCGGAAATTGCGATCCCGAAAATTCCAGATAGTTAGAAAAGAAAAAGAAGAGAAAGAAGAAGAAACAGGAACAAGACACAGAAACCTCACATTCGCAGCGGATCAAAATATAATATCTCATAATAACAATTTACAAAAGAAGAACTGTATCAATACACTTATATTTATGCATCAGAGTTACAACCATTACTATTCACTGGATAGTTTTAAACATGTCCTAATTATACAATAATATGTCATAGTGGTAAATACTCCATACGTTCCATACATCCAGCTCGCCTCTTGAGCTCCAGAACGTCCTTACCTGAAAATATGTAATACTCGGTCTGACCCGAGCATTACATCAAAGTAACACCCGGGTCAGGCTGGAAACCAGCGTGAGTAAACTCATCTAACATGGAATACAAAAACATATAACTTATTTAAAACCCGGGGTAACTCATATAAATTTCTAACTTCATAAGTTGTTATAGAACCCACTTATTAACACATATCAATTTCTAAGTACCAAAACTTAGATTAAATGGACCAATTCACTTAAATCGTTCTATTTTAGCCTATTGGTTTCACAGATCAATTCATAAAGAATTGAAGTGGTTTCGGGTATTTACTGATATCTGACTCTGGTCCTTTCGAGTCCCATGTCATCCTACACTAGCTATTCAAATGAAATACAATTCAAACTTAAATACAGGATGTCACTTTCACAACAATTCATTTCGATGGTTACCCACGTTATCACTGTTCAACCCAACAAAACATTCCATATCAGAAATACCAAATAATTCCAAGGCTTTAATTACTATCATTAATTACAATAATTAATGATCCTACATTTACTTCCATTAATTAATCAACTATAGTTAATTGCATTAAACCTTAATTAATTACCATTAATTAATCACACTTAAATTTATTACTTTTATTAATCAACCTTGATTAATCCATTAATTATATTAACTAATGGTCCTTATTAATTAATAATTCCTTTAATAAATTACATAATTAACTTGTAATTAATCATCTTATTAATCATAAAAAGTAATTAATAACTTGTAATTACTTATCTTAATTAACATCTTAATTTATTATATTAACCTTTGATTAATTATTCTAATTAATCTTTAATTACTTCATTAAGTAATTATTAATCAATTAAATAAATAAATAATCCTTAATTAATAACTTTATTAACTAATTACATTTTTAATTAATTACCCTTAGTAATTAATCTTAAATTAATCACATTTATTAATTTATTAATCACATTCATTAATTGACTAAATTAGTTAAGTAATTAACTCTTAATTACTTACATAAGTAATTATCTTCTAATTACATCATTAGATGATTACTCTCTTAATTAATTACTTAACAAGTAGTTAATCCCATCATTAAATAATCCTTCATTCCTTAATAAATTAATTACTCCACAATTAATTAACTTCCAAACAATTATATTAACAATTCCTTAATTAATACCATCAAGTGATTATCCATTAATCACTTTCATTAAATTACTCCCATCTTTCCTTAATTATATTCAATAATTAACCATTAATTACTTCATTAAGTAATTACACTTAATTAATTCATAATTAAGTGATTATTCAAAATTAAATAAACAATTAACTAATCATTTAAAATTAATTAAATAATTAATTAACTAACTTCTTATATTTTTAAAAAAAACTTAATTAATTAAGAAAAACATTTATCTTAATTAATTCTCTTACTTATTTCAAATCATATTAATTAAGTATTCTTAAGTTCATAACAAAGATAAATTAACCATATTTATCTTCATAATTTAATTATTTGAAATTAATCAAATTTTAATAACTTAAAACAAATTTATTTAATTTGGTTTACAAAATTATAACTTAAACTTTATTTGAAAACAAAACATTTAGAAATCAATTACAAATTTAAAACACTTTAAATTATCTAATTTTAAACTTATTCATTTCAATATAAATTGAAACTTAGTTTTAAATCATTACTTTAAAATTTACTTTAAACTTTGATTTAATATTTAAATTCAAACATTCTTTTATACTTAAATTGAAATTTTAATTAAGATAGTTACTTTCAAAAACAAACTTCTTAACAATTTGAATTTAAAATAAATTCAATTAATACTCTACTTTCAAAGTAAATCATCTTAAACATTTTAAATTTGAAATTGAATTCCGTTAACACTTTTAAAAGTTGATTAACTTTTACTTTTCCAAGAACAAGTTTTAACTTGTAAGTTTATTTCTTTTTGTAAAAACTTAAACCTTCAATTTATTAAAAATAACAAGTTCTAACTTGCAAACTTTATTTCATTACACAGAACATAACTAAAAAGCAACTCCTTAAAAATACTCGAGTAAAACACTTCCACAACTCGAGCTTTCCCCGAAGCAAAACTCAGTCGCCCAACTTCGAGTCAATGACTATGCTAGCACGAACCACAACCCGAGAATAACCTTTCTTCCCCAACTCCTTATTCCCAGTGCACACACCATACTCTCGTGCATGTGTCCTACTACCTCCGGCAACCGTAGGTCGTCGCGACCTTCGTCGACGATCACATGAATGCGTGCGAGACCACAACCAAACCCAGATCGAACAATAAACGAACGAATCGAAATTCGACCCAACGTTTGAAAATCTGCAGAAAGTTCGACCACCAAAACCCCACATCACCGACACCACGACGCCGTTAGTCCCTGGCCGTCCTCACCACAGAAACGCCACATCACGAGCTTCATTTTCCCCCAAATGCGATCACCTCCGGTCACGAATCCAAATCGCAAATCCCTCTACAGTCAAACCGAAACAAAACATGCTAAAACCCTAATTCGATCGATCCCAAATAAATTGGCCATTGGAAAAATCCAAAAGCATTTTTCCGAACATCAACGACTCACAAGCTAGCTTCGATCAGGATTTCAAATCAAATTATTGAGTGGATAATCGAAAATTCACCCAATTGCCGAAACCCTTCAACACCAACTTCCCAATTTGAATATCCATTTAAAAATTATGCAATGCATGTTAAAAATCATCATTTTTAACTACTAATCCATATATACAATCCAAAACAAAAATTAAGGATATCAATTTTTGAGCATGTAGCAGTGACATTACTGTAAATTCCAGTTAAAAAAAATTATCTGTATATTCAAATTTACAGAGACTATTTTTAAAATTTCCATCAGACGTCAACATACAACTTTCATTCGATCATCAAGTTCAAAAATGATCTAGTTTGGAAGATTTGAATTTTTGAAGAAAATTCTAGTTAAAAAAAAGTAAACAAAGTTTCATATGTATACAGACCTATACACATATATATATATATATAGATCTGATAAATTCAATAACATAAATACTGAAAGGGATTTCGTGGAATCACCAAACTCAAATCAGAGATCATTCATGCATGTAGTTAAAATAAAATAGATCAAACTGTTTTAAAAAATATATATTTACTCACCTCTAGTGAAATCAGTGAAGGCCTGAGATGGAAAAAAAACTGCAATTCTTTTTCTTTGATCTTGTTACTTGATTAGCCTACTGATCTGGGTTGTTGAACTCTTAATGAATTTGCTTGGATTAGAATTGCTGAGTTTCAGGTTGGATCGCAAGGATGATTGTAGTTTTGAATTTGGTTCCACTGATTTTTTCCATAAATCTTTGGTTTAGTTTACAGTTTTTTTTTCTGGTTTTGAAATGAAGATTGAAAGGAAATAAGATAGTAGAGTAGAGAAGTTATATTTTTGTTTTTTATTTATCCTTTACTAATTAAAAATCATGGGAAAGTAGGGACACTTGTCACAAAACACATCCTTTAGCTTATATTTGTAATTATATATATACATTTAACTTTACATTTGTAATTTCATTAACTCATAGGGTTTTAAATATATTTTATATTAAATTTTTAATTTGGTTATATTTTTATAAATGTCTTAAGTTTTTAACATTTGAACTTCCCTTATAATTACCTATATTTATAAACCCTTTAAAGACAATGATATAAAATCAATCATAAACTAAAAAAATCACATACACGTATTATTATTATTTTTCTTTAAATCCAAAATATTTTAAGATATTTATCTTAGAATTTTCAATCTCAAATCCATATTAAATTTAAATTTACTCATATATGTTTTTAAACAAACACACATTACATTTGTTTGAAAATAATGATTTTACAAAATTTTAAATAATTATACTAGAAGAACATCAAATAAATATTTATCCAAGTATAAATATTTATCATCATGTTTATTTGTTCAATCTATAAATCAATATTCTGTTCATTAACCCAATTATTTATCGATTACAGATGTCTAGAATTCCGGGATATCACAACTCCAGATTATTTACCTTTACTTAAGAAAAAATTATCTCCTTTTCTTTTAATTTAATACTCTTCCCTTTAATGTCATTAATTGTTGTTCATTTAAATTAGTCAATACTATTCATTTATATTTTTCACTTTTATTATTATTAAATGGCAAAGAATCATGCATTGGTTTTCAAAAGTAAACCTGTATGTGTGTGTGTGTGAATATTTGTTTGCCTTTTATTTATAAGTGGAGTTTAAGTGAAGTTTATTTCTACAAAAATCATTCATTCATTCATGTCCTCTTATATATATATATATATATATATATATATATATATAAACTCTTTCCCTTTTGCCTTGTTAATATAACGGTTACGTTGCCTTAACTAGTGCTACTAATTATAATACAAGTCAGTTAATTAAAAATTATAACCCCAATTAATATCCTTAATTGATATTCTATACGCACATACACACAAAGATTGTTAGGGAATCTTGGATTTCTGTTCAAATGTGTAAATATGTTTATTAATTAAAAGCCAAATCCTTTACAATAAATAAACAATATATTCTTTCTTTCCTTTTAAATAATGATTTATTTCAGTATTTCGTTACCTTTGTTTTTACAAAATTGCATGCATTCTGTAACGACCCACTTTTCCTTACAGTTTAAGCTGACAAAATGCCACACATATGCCAACCCGAATTAAATGGGAAAGCAGCTAGTTAGGGAAAGAATGAAGATAAGAAGAAACTAACCAACACAAAATATCAAAACGAAACAATAATCTATATTATATAACAAATTTTTACACAAAAACAAAACTGTAATTCATGTATATACAGACATCAATCAGAGTATCTAACCTATTCTGCTCAGATAGTTATAAAAACCTGCCCTCACAATTGCTGATAAACACAACCATGTATACAACGGAAATATAATCATCTACGTGAATACGTCTCTGGGCCTCCAGCTCCTTTCATGAACATCAAATCGCCAAGTAAACCTAGAAATATGCCGGTCTGACCCAAGCATTATAGGAAAACAGCGCTTAGGTCAGTCCGGTAAAACCATCTTGAGAAACACAACCAGTGGATTCTTAAAGTTTAAATAATTTTCAAAACAAAGGTATCTCGAAAGACCATAACGCACATAAACACGGATGGTTTTTACCTTACGATAACCAAAACCTTTATATCAGAAAATCTAATGATATTATAATATTGTCTAAGGGAAAAAATAATAATAATCAAATAGTTGGGATGCTCGTGAGTGTACATCACAACAATATTAGATATAAAATCGAAAACCGATAGGGCACATTTGTTAATTGTGTTGGATTTCCATGGAGGTGCCCTCAGTACTTCGAGGAACAATCCACCTGCATAAGGATCGGAGATATCCTTTCGAAGCAGCATACATCCCTAGCGATGTAATATAGGAAAAACATAGCTAGTATCGCTAAGACCGAATGCATCGCCCCATGCATGCATAACAATTGTAAGTGACATCTAAGAGGAGCCGACTACACCCTATGGGTTTGCCAACCCTACTTGCCATGCCTCCTATCTCTGGTTTTAGTCATTTTCATTAATAAAGCTACGTCCGACATTCCAGCTTACGCACTGCCACTAAATGGATCATGGAACCACACGTGTATTCCAATACCCTAACGGTTTTCGGAATCACATATAGATTCTCAAATCTCAAACAGATCTTGGAATCACACCTGGATTCCCATACCCCAATGTGTCTCGGAATCACATATGGGTCCCAACGTCTCAATATATCACAAATCTCCTCCATAGAACCATATATGGTTTTCGGAGTGGTCATGGGCTCGAATCATCTCTTAGAGTACACTCTTCCATGTGCTGCACAAAACCAAACATCGATTTTTGGAATGCTCCGTACTGGTTCTTTAGGAAATAATCAGACAATACATAAGAGCGGGAATCACCTCCTAACCATTTAAGTGGACGGAGCTCCTTATCATTTATCTTAGAAGATCGAAATGAGTTTATACGTACAGCATAGCACCACCAATGATAACTGTACCATATAATCCTCGTGTTTCCCTTAGATATTTCCAGAGTTAAATTCCTTCGGTGTTAAGTAGGGAATCATTTCCTTACCACCAAAATTAAGAAGGATTACATATTTAGGCCAAGATATGATAGTCGGTTATCTAACTATCAAATAAACAAACATTCAATCAAAGGTTATATTTCCCACTGAAATCACTAAGCCTTATTTAATTCAGTTTTGAAAAATTGAATATCTTCATCAAAAACAGTTATATACTTATTTCACCGGAGTAAGTATATTCACAAATCATTCCTTTTAAAATTACTTGAAAACATTTTAAAATAGAGATGGAAAGTACCATTCGGTATTAATCATGAATCGCAGCTCAATGGTTACGTCCCAGAGAAATCCAATCTTAACTGCAAGCAACCTCTGCTTCTCGAATTACGCCATGAAATTTCATAAATCGTAGTTGTACAATGGTTACGTCGCTATCGCAGCGATAAAAATAACAAATTGTAGCAGTCTCCGCCCCTCGAATTATGCTATGAAAATATACCATTACTTCATGAAATCTTTTATTTTAATAAATATGTAAAAATAATACTTATAAAGTTTCTATATAAATTCCCAAGTTTAATTTAGGAAAATACTCTTTTATAAATCTCAGACCACTTGTAAAACTTTCTTTTTTAAATCCTTTCGTTTAAAACCAATTCTTTAGAACAAAAACATTATTTAACTGTAGTAAAATAAACTTTTAATATTATAAAAATAACTTTAAATATTTTAAATTAATTAACTTCATACAATATTAATAAAATATATTATTTATAAAATAGTATTAATACTTTAACAAATTATCTTTGAAATAATAACATTATAATACTAATTAACTCTTAAATGGTAATTAACATTTAAATAAAATTATTATAAATTAACTTTAATTAATAATTAAAATATAATTCAAAAACATTTTAAATGAATAAATAACCTAGAAAACAATAATTAAATATTAATAATAACTTTAAAAAATCATAAAATAATTAAGTTTAAATCATTATTAAATAATTATTAATTATCTTTAAAACCTTATTAATAAATAATAATTATACTTAAAATAACTTTGATTCAAAAATCAACTTCCAAATTTGAAAAGAGGCTAAGTAACTCTAATGGTATTTAATCAAGTCACCGTTAATTCCATTAATTCGTTCAAGTTATAATCCAAGTATTTACATGACATCCAATATGTAAATTCACTTCATAATCAATAAGTAGTTGTTACTACATCACTTAATAAAACCAACTGGAATGTAATTATGTGTTACATTAATATAATAGTAGAACGAGGTTTATTTCTACTAAATAAATGTCCAAGTATGACCTATCCAGTTAATAATAGCATATTAGTGATTTATTCTGCTAAATAATGTCCCATTTAAAATTAATTAGTAAAACGGTGTTTTATTCTGCTAAACATATGTCAATTACCGTATTTAGTCCAAATTTTACTTAACAGTATTTTGTTTGGCCAAATAATATTAACGAACGCATATAAATTTAAACGACGTTATTTACTGAAATAACATAATTTAAATTCTATCCGTTATAATATATCATAAATTTTTACTTTGCTATGGCTGTCAACAAGTTATTCTACCATGTTTTACTTGTAAATATGGCTCCAATGCAAAAACTTCTTTGTAAAACGAATGTCATGTAAGCAAGTTATGATGGTTAATAAGTAATACACATTTATAGAAATAAATTAACATATATTTATATTTCTCATCTTTACCACGTGGGCTGAAGCCCAAACCCGCTACCCACGCAGGCATACAGCATTCTTCTCCTCCCTTTTCTTTTTTTTTCTCCTGGAAGCCAGTCCATCAACGTGCATGTGTATGTGCACGAGCTTCTGACGCCACCAACGACCAAGCGGAGATCACCAGAAAAATTCACGTCGCCATCTCGACGCACTGCCATCATCCCTAGCCATCTGATCGACTACATCGAGATGCGACCTTCTAACCGAGTCCAACGATACAAGAAAATGAAAATACGACAATAAAGCTACTTCCCACCATCATCTTGCACCGCCAGAACATGCGCCATCACTTCCACGGTGACCCCCACAGCCACCACTACCTCCACGCCAAACGCAACCAAGCTCAATGCCACCATTCTTCGCCAGATTGAAGAGAACCGAACGCCAAAATAAAAGGGCCTAAAACCCTAATTCGAACCAACCACGACAAACCAAAGCCAAAATCAAAATTCGGTCACGGTCACGACCTCGGTCTTGATCCCACGCTCCTACCCGACTTCTCCGCTCGACCCCTCGACCACCGGTTCGCCGGAAATAATTTTCGAACCAAAATCGATCAACTCCTCCTTCGTGATAAACCGAGCTACTAAAAATCTTGTGAAAGCTTCTAAAAATCCCCAATCGTCGATAGGAATCCGACTATACCCTCCGTTCGCCAATCCATGATCATCAAAAACAGTCATTTTATCGACCATCTTCTGTAATTTAAAGATATCTCTCTGAATACTCGATGAAAATCCATGAAACTAATTTTAGAGTAAACCAACTTCAATGTCGAAAAACTTTCATGTTGGAAGTTTTGGACGATTTTGCTTATATTAGGAAATATTGATTTTTGAATGAGTTGAAGAGGAATTTTTCCTCTAAAAATAAAAGAACAGAGGAAGATGTTTGGCAACCAAAACCAAAATGAAGAAGGAGATTAAAGCTTCGTACATGATTATATAACCCCGGACTCATAAATGAAAGCACACTCGACAATGGCGGTTGGGGAGAAAAGGTAGACAAGGTGGAGGAAACAAGTGAACAAAATGGTGGCTGAGATGAAAATAAGGGTGCGGAGCGCAACTTGTTTGTGTACGTTGTGGAAAAAGGCTTATGCACATGTACGTGCTTGATTTGAATTGATTTGGTGTCCTGTTACCCTACATCACGTTGGCATACGAACTATGCACGATGGAAAATTAAGCATGATCACGTATAAGAACATTGCACGATCAAAAAAAAAATTAACATATACTAATTATTAAATTCTGTGAAGTTCCCAAAATGACAGCGTTTGGCGTAAAATATGTCAAACAAAAATTTACTTATTTTTCAAATTAAAAATTGTAGAAATATTATAAAAATTTGATTAACAATACGCCATTAGAAATCAAGTATACATTTGAAACATAGATTTTATTATATTTTAATTCAGATCCAAATATTAAAACAAATTAAATATTCAAATTCGAAGACCCAAAAATACGGGTCGTTACACTTTCTCCCTTTAAAAACAATTTCGTCCCCGATATTCCAGCAAATGAACACTCGGTACTATTCACAAGTCCACATGATGATCATAGATCATGCATATACAGAATCTGATTCGGTCACTATTCGAATACGTGACTCTGCTTCCAAACCAGCATCGCTCATCCGATTTTTTAGTGCGGACTCTGTTTAGTCTCCTTGATTAGGAACCGCTACCCTCCTTGCATAGTTATAGCTATGATAGAAAACCTTGGTTCCATATCAAGAACCTCATCAAGTGCTCGTCGCCTAAAATCGATTAATATTTTCTCATTTGAAACGGTTTAAAACAACTCAAAGCCTTGTACTTGAATATTAGATCAATTATATGAAAAGAGAAATGATCTATGTCCATCCTACGTACTTATTTAATTGGTTATTCCCAATACCAATTCGATTCCCATTAAAACATTTTATATAACTCCGTAGGCTTGTAAAACTTACAAAACACACTACCACATTACAAAGGTATACCCAACTATTAAATTCAAACTTCCATTTTAATTCTCTTAACAATTTTTTTAAATACCCGGGTTTTCATTCATAACACCTCTTGAAACCGCACCATATATTTTGGAAACTCAAGTGTCAAATATTTGGATATTTGTTTCAAAAACTTTTAAAGTGACATTATATATATACTTTAATTCATAACAAATACACACACAAACTCGAGTAATCCCAAAATTATATCAAGTAACTAGGTGCTACCAAATAGTGTCATATATTCCTTACAAGAAGGATAATACTTAAGAGACGTTTACCATCTCAGTGTTTCTCTTACTCATTTTTAGTTATCTTCGAGCCACTCGAACTGGTTAACTTAAAAACAAATTTTCAATTTTCAAAATCCCCTTCCTGAAACCACACAAATATATTTCTAAATAAATTGTTTTACCAAACTATCCATTTCAACCTATTTCGGATTTGTCCAGATTCAAACTCGTCCCGACCGTACAATGCAAAGAGAATAATTTACTAAGTGCATAATATTGTTCACCTAAGCAAACATCTAATAGTCACTTAGAAGATTATTCTGATCATCACAAAACAAATCGGAATTTATTTCCCAAACCAAATCCAAAGGAATACCCATTTTTCTATAAAATTCCTTTCAAAGGCATTTATACTTAGATATATTTTCAAGCAAGCTATTTCCAAATATTGATACACCAAAAACCCCTTAAGATCCAAAGTTATCTCAAGTAAATTATTATTTCCTTTCTCCATAATCATTTGAAATAATAATATACACCTTTCCTCTATAGTAAATCAGCCGTACTTTTGGAATCAAATCAAAATTTATTTTACCAAATAGTTATATAGCAAGGTCCTAATGGTAAAAATTCCCTATCAAGAAACTCAAAAATATTTTCATCTACTATTACTAACCTTTAAACCTTGAAAATCATTTTGCCAAAACCATCAGGATATAAGTTCTCAAATTCCTTTTATTTATAAGACACATTTTTATAAATCAAATTTATAAAATTTATTCCTATTTAAAGGAAATCATTCTCAAATATTTATTGCGAAAATATTCTTGCTCTCTTTATATAAATCATTCTTCAAGTATTATTTTAGAAATTTTTAAACATTCCTTTTAATAAACCTCTCTTATAAAACCCCCAATTAACTACAACCAACATTTATCTTCAATCATTCCCAAATATTATTTCAAAATATTCGAAATTTTCTTTAATAAAACAATATTTGTCTAAACTTAATCACATCCATCTTTATATTTCTAAAATATTCATACTAGAATATTTAAATTTTCTTTTTAAACAAACACTCTTAGAAATCAAATTTTAACTCAACCTTATCGACGAATGCCTTATATTCAAATTGTGAAATTTAATTCACAAGATACTTGTTTCGATGTTCTAGAAATTCCTATCTATACAATCTAGGTTTCAAAAAGGAAGATTCAAGATAGATTTATGGATAATAGTCAATGCTCAGAAATGGTCGAGCATGACTGATCAAATCCTAGATGATAATGGTGGAATACTATCATTTTTCTTAGATTAGGAGATACTGATTTTTAAATGAGTCGAAGAGGAATTTTTCCTCTAAAAATAAAAGAACATAGGAAGATGTCAGGCAACCAAAACCAAAATGAAGAAGGAGATTAAAACTTCATTCATGAATATATAACCCCAAACTCATAAATGAAAGCACACTCAAAGGGGACAATGGCGGCTGGGAAGAAAAGGCAGACAAGGTGGAGGAAACAAGTGAACAAAAGGGTGGCTGAGATGAATAAAAACGGCTGATGTTCACAACTTGTTTGTGTATGTTCGGGAAAAGGCCTGTGTACATACATATGCTTGATTTGAATTGATTGGATGTCTGGTTACCCTACATCACGTCCACCTCTGAACTATGAACGACGGAAAATAAAGCACGATCGCGTATAACAGCGTTACACAATCACAAAATAAAAATAAAATAGACAAGTAATTAAATTCTTGGAAGTCCCAAAATGACAGCGTTTGGCGTAAAATACGTCACACAAAAATTTACTTATTTTCCAAATTAAAATTTTTGGAAAGTTTCTAAAAATTAAATTAAAAATACGTCACTGGAAATCAATCATATATTTGAAACATAGATTTTTATTATATTTTAATTCAAATCCAAATATTTAAATAAATTAAATATTCTAATTCAAAGACCCAAAAATATGGGTCGTTACGCATTCTTATTCTTCTTAAACATATTATTGCACTTCCCTTTTAACCTAAGCTACTTATGTTTAGTAATAAATCTCATTATCAATTAATGTTTTGTCTATACACTTCCCATAAAATAATATTTTACTTTCATATATATTTATCTTTCAAACATACAATTTAGACATATCCTTCTTACTTCAAAATACGTAACTTTTACTTACTGCCTACTTTTTATACATATTTTTTTATGATGTCCTTCTTTTAATATACCTCTATACTTTTTTGCATACATTGTTATTCTTACTATTCAAATATATAAAAGTAGATATATTCTTTTTCTGTTTTAAATTGTTTTTCCATACTTTCTTCTTAATATGTGTAACGTATGTTGAATACAATTATAAATTCCATAAAAGGGTAATTAATGTCCTTTCTCTTTGCAATAAATATCATCTTCTTATTTATTAATGTTCATCGACAAAATTGCACTCTTTTAAAATATATTGATGTATTCTTTTTCTCGTTTCTTTGGTATACTCAACTTATTAAGTATAGCAGTAATTAAAGCACTTTTACATTTATGCGCATAAATGCACTACTCTTCTTTTCTTTTAAATGCACACTCATCAGTATACCTTCTCTATTTTCTTTACTTTTCTTAAAGTGATTCATACATATTCAGTTTATTTCTTATAAAATAAATTTTCTTTATTCTTACATTAATTCTTAAACTTTAATTTCAAAATATGCGCAAAACAAAAAATACGCGCTACGGTAAGCATTATATATCTTCTTCATGCGATATCCATTTCCGGTAATTAGAAAAATCTACTTGACACAATGGAAATGTCAAATTTCCTAAATTCCTTCATTTATAGAAATTTACTATTTTGTCATTTTTGTGATATTACGTTTTTACCTTTGTTAAAATTTTAATTTATTATTAAAATTTCCGGCATGTTACAGGTTTTGCTTACAACGTGAAGGAAGCAACCATTTTCTAGAGGAATCAGGTGGTACGGAGAAGATTCAACAAAAAATAGACAAAGTACCAGCTCGGTATCAATTTGAGCCACTCAACTCGATACCAATCCATGAAGCTGAAAGAAGGATATGGTTCGAAAGCATTGAAGTTCAGAGACCAGTAATGGAGGATAGTGATCCAAAAATACAAGTTGCCACCGATCATAAGAAATTAATTCAAGGGATGAAGTTCCAACGCTTGATAAAGATGAACTACGATCTATATATTCACTTCAAAAAGGTTGATCGGAGGATCGAACACCAAGAAAAGCACGAAGATGGAAAAAGAATGCCAAGTCCATGAAGAAATGAAATAAAAGGCTAAGAAAATAAAGCAACACATAACTCATCAGCAAATTATGGAGCACAACTCGGCACCGAGTTGACCACCACTTGAAAGTAGAGAACCTGTGTAGCAAATATCAAAACCTATTCCGTTGATCTATGTCTATAAATTAGAGGAGAGGGGCACCAAATTAAAATGATATTTTTTGCTTTGTGAATTATTTGATTTGACGTTGTAACTCTACTGGATTCTTATCGAGTTGTAATCACCAAGTTGTAAGAACACAGTTTGTAATATCTCTTCAAAAATCATAAACAAAGTTCAAGTAGATGTAGACCAAAACCTTGTCAAACCACTATAAATCCCCATGAGTTATTCACTTGTTTTTCCATTTAATTTCTTCATTTAATCTCTACTTAAATCTAGTCGTGTTTTTGCCCAACTTTTAGCGCAAACAATTTCAAAAAATTCTCATACATGCAGCGGATCATTTTGTTCCAAAAAAACATTTAGAAAAAGGATGGTAACTTTAACTTATTTCTTCCCATTAAAAATCGTTTTTCACATTTTAAATCCCACATAAATTCTTAGAATTCATATATTTCTTTTTTCCCCGAACTACCATTTTCATGGATCACTTGCTCATCATTATAATTTGGTTTAAATGATTCTAAGTATAAATCATTGGTTTTAAAGGTCTAACTCCTTTTGATTGTCCTTTAATCTTGTTATATGCATATATAACTCTTTTAATGATATGTAAAGCATAAACGAAGCATAGAAAATAACCTATAATTATTACTTGTACGAAAATACGAATTATGTAAGCATTTAATCGTACTGAGGTAATATTACTCACCTAATCATAAAAACAATAACAGATTGAATCTTAATGTGAAAATTTTGAATGAGCGAAATTGTATTTGATAAGGATCTAGTGTTGCTTATTTGAATACCAATGCGACTTAAAATCAACTATGAAATCACACAAGATTAAACAATGGAAAGAAAAAGAGAAAGAGGCATAGAAGATTTAACGTGGTTTAGATATAGGTATCCTACATCCATGGAGACCCAACAACCCTTTATTATTTCTACACTCCGAGAGAAAGTATAGCAAGAGAAGAGTATGAATCACTCAATAAATTTCACCCAACCTGAAAATTACGAAAGTATTGATCTTATTGAAGATATTATGGTGGAGAACACTCTTGTTAGTTTGTAACGAAAAGATGAGAAAATGTCTCCATATTTATAGGTGCAGGGATGAAGATTGGCTTTGGAGATAAGGATGAATATTTTTGGATTTGCTTGATTTGATTTCAACACAAATTTAGCATATTTGTGTTTGTTTCCATATATATCTTTATTTAATTGATTCCTTAAATCAATTAATATGTCTTCTAATTCTAATTGATTACTTTCCAATTTGTTCTCCATAATTGGTTGATTATGGGAATCAATATATATCTTCTTCCTTATAAATTTGGAATAGATTTTATTAGCACCGAAACTGGTCACTAATACCCTTAAATAGAATTGTGTAGAGAGATTAATGAAGAAATAAATTAAAGCAAAGAAGTAACACAGTTGAATGCAAACAGAACAAGAAAAACGAAAACACCATATTTATAGTTGTTCAGCGTAATTGCCTTTGTCCACTTTGAATATAATCTTTATTGCTTTTCCAATCACTTGAGTACAGATACATTCTGTAAGCCAACAACTTGAATACAAGTTTAATAGAAAAGAAGTGAGTGCCTCAAAAAGGCAGAGTATCCCTAGAGTTCTCGAAAAAAGGTCTTCTAAACTGGACCCCTGCCCCTCTATTTATAGGCGAAGATAGGCTGGCTCCCCTATCCAGGCCCATGACTAAGATAGCTCGGCCCATAGCTAATAAGTAGGGTAGACCGAACCAAGCATCCCGAACCTTCATGACCGACCCACCTATTGTTGATCCCCTCTTGCTAACTTGGAATCCTTTGAATGTTTACTCGGTGTAGCCCTCGTGCATGCTCGAAGTAATTCAGATAGCGACTCGAAGTAATTCATCTTATTCTTGTGTGGATCCTTTCTTCCAATCTTAAAACTAAGCCACACTAACTGATCCCATATGACCGAACCATCAAGGCCGATCCACATATGACCGAACCACCAAGATCGATCCCGTCACAGTCACCCATCATTGCTGAATGACTTATGCCAATCCTCCTTGGATGAACCACTTTGGACCCACCATGGCTGATCCCAATATGTTCTTTTATCATAGTCATCCTACCTCAACCGAACCACTATGTTAATACTCCAAGCCCGACCTACCTTCGATTTCGATACTTCACAAGCACACCGATGCCGTGTCAAATATGTCGAACCACACACACACACACACACCGAACCACATATATAAGTCGAACCACATATATATGCCAAACCACATATATATGCCGACCCAATCAAGTTACACCGATCCTTTATACTTCTAGTCTATCCTTGGCTTGAGCCCCATCAAGGTCCAACCATAGCCTCTGCAACTTTCGTCTCGTAGCCGGTCCAGGTAGCCAGGTAACATTTGCCTCCCAAAGTGCATTGTGTGAATCAACATGACACTCCTTGAATCAACGAGTAATCCTTACTTTTATAGGCTAGCTCATCCAGAATGATGACTGACTGTCGCTTTTTCATTGGCCTTCGACAAAGCTTCGTGTCATCTGAATTTATTAGCTCAGTCCCAAAGAGGTTCTTAAAGTCCTGCTTTAACATTTCAAAAGCTGAATTTATACAACCTTTCGAAGGCTGAATCACAATGGGTTTTTTAAATCCATGCTTTTCCACTTATTCAACAGTATCCTTCTTTTTATCACACTAACATCCTCAATTACCATTACACATGTATATATTCATATATACATTTTATCATATTATCATTTCCATTTATTTATTATATATATATATATACATTTTTTTCTTTTTTTCTTTTTTTAAAGGAGGGATCGGCATACTAAAGTCGATCAACTCGATCGGTTATCTAGGTTGGGTCGGCATGTCATTTTGCTGACCCATTGAAGCATGGTGACCGGGTCATCAGGAAGATGCCCGTTCACCTCCCCTTTACCATATATAAAAGTCCACGCTCCCTATTCTTTTTCTCACTTCTACTTCATGCCCACAAGCCTGCTAACTTACTTCCCTTCAAGCCTTGTTTACCACTCAGTCCGCCCTTCCTCCTCTCAAACCCAAAACGCCTACCATGCAACTCCAGCCCCCACCAAACCCAAACAATCCTCAGCTAGAAATCCCACAATTTCCACAAGTTTCAAACTTTCTATATAGGTATGAATCTCTCACTCAATTCATCCCCCTCGGATTGTAGTCTCGTTTGAAGTCTGAGTACATGAGTAAATGATTCTTAAATAGGAATCGGTAGGAGATGGTGAAGAAGAGAGAGACGAGTTGGAGATAGGAATGTATTTTAGGATAGAGGTTCGTCTCGGTCCCGAGGGATTAGAGGACAAATTACTAGGAGTGGTAGTGATAGCCTTAACTCTTAGGTCAGCGACATGGAGAATAAGAGAGTACGGTGTCTCTGAGAAGAAAGGTTGGTGATTTAAAGGGTTCGTTGTACAGGTTGCACGCTCTTACTTGGCATGTCAGTTGAGGGAGAGGGGTTGCTAGGTTTTTGGAGTAGATCTAGGTCGGTAAACCTTCAATGGAAGTACGAGCCGGTATTTCTAAGGGAAACTGGTCGGTACCTTGAGAGAGACAGTGGGTCGGTATTCCATATGAGAGTGGGTCGGTATTCCAATAGAGAATGGATCAGTATTCCGTAGGAGAGTGGATCGGTATCTATGTTAGGTCGATCTATATTGAGCGTTGGGATCGCCATTGGCAATCAAGACCATCTCAATTTGAACATCACATATATTAGGACCACACATTCCCACGCCTAAGCATAAAACAATGAATAATGACAAGGACCAAAGCATATAAGCTTATGGACTTAATTCGGATTAACAACTCCACGGCTTAAGTAATTCTAAACACGAATTTTACCCAACAAAAGCAAGTAGCAGCCTTCACAATATATGA
The DNA here is from genome assembly GCA_030765085.1 of Allium cepa. NCBI lineage: Eukaryota > Viridiplantae > Streptophyta > Magnoliopsida > Asparagales > Amaryllidaceae > Allium > Allium cepa. Next base: position 576,289,116 of record CM060941.1, read on the forward strand.
TGCCAAATTCCGAATCCAAGACCTCTACTACCAAACATAGGACAAGCTGTCGGAGACGGTCAATGATGACGGTCTCCAAAGATGATAGTTTATAGCTCAATCACGCTTTACCAGTCTTTAGAACTTTAATTCTGTTGTACTCATGCTTGAATGGTTGCACTAGTTCACACATCACACGGTGGAGGGGAGGATCTTTTGTTGTTATATTCTGATGTCGATCATCTTTCAAGTATAGCTTAAACAGGTATCTATTCACGTCAATCGCTTTTCGAAGATGTCTAAGAAGTCAATCTCCACCACTGTTTCTGACAAGCCCGAACAAAGTTCACAATAAGAGGCAGCAGGGACGTAAAGTACATCATTCGCCCATGTTCCCGACATTACAGTTCTTCCTGCTAAGGTTATCGGTCCGGCCCCTGATGCCATAAACGGAGCTATCATTTTAGATAACCTCATTGATTCATAGGCCTCTAAAATCGGAGAGGCCACTCTCCATCAATTGTGCTCTATCCATGGAATCCCTTTTGATGACATCCTGGTTCCGTCGGCTCAGGATCGGCCTCACTTGCCCATAGCTGGCTACAATGCATGCAACAAGTTCATGTGCTGGACCGGAAGCGTGCCACCCTTCAATTCATTTATCAATGAAGTATTACAATATGTAGGGATTGCTTCGGCAAAACTACACCCCAATAGACATGCATTTATTCATAGTGCATGCATTCTCTTCATGAGCTTCCTATTCAGACCTCCAACCCCTAAGGACATCCGTTACATCTACCACTTTAAGTGACATATTGATAGTCCATCCTACATATTCCTTAAGCCATACCCTAAATGTCAAATTCTGATGGGCGCATGGAATAAGCTTTCTCAGTTCAAGCAGGAGTGGTTCTACGTACATTGCCCTCCCGACTTTGCGAGAAGATGGCTAGAAGGACGTAGGTCTCATCCTTATCTCACTCTTCATTCTAAAACTTAAGGCACATTTTTTGAAAGGCTGAACTTCTTTTAATCCTTACAAGTATCCACTCATGACCCGAAGGCGCCAAGTACTCTGGGGCCGTTGAGGCTATTCGAGCTACCCCTGTGGAAGACCGGGAAATCAAATTGGTAGTTACCAACGAACTGCTTTTGAGGTTCGGATTACTAGAAGAGGATCGTAGGACTAGCCTTCTAAGTGGCACCACAACTATAAGAACAACCGTGGAAGCGTGTAAAGAACAAGCCGGTCCTTTGGTGCCCCCTTGTCGAAGGGGCTTTCAATACTACTGGGGAAGGAGAAATTAAAGAAACTGAGGTGTTAGTGGCGATTGATGAGAATATAAGTTCTGGCCAACACCAGTAGCCGCTGCACCTGGTGCCGACCAACCACCGCCTCCTTTAAAAAAGAAGAAGAGCTTAGCATATAAGCTAAAAAGGAGAAAAGTTGGCGGAACTTCAAAGGTCACGATAACCCCTATCGATAAGGATCATCTTCTCAAAAATTGGAAAGCTCGCTTAAGAGACTATCTGACTTGACCATCCCCGACGATCTGTTGAATTATGACTTTAATAATCTCGACACTATAGGATTTAACTCGCATGTGAGAAGTGATAAAGGCGCTCATCTTCATGATCAGGGAGAGAAAACTCCAATGAGTAAAGCAAAAAACACTAGTTCATTGGAGGGATGCACTAAGACACACATGAACACTTACACTTCACCGTGCACCTGAATTCAATTCACCATGTAACATCTACTAATTCGTTTTCGTTTAATCTTACATACAGGTGAAATGGGGCACACATATGGCATTGATCGTCCCCGAGGATCCTTTTCCTTTTATCATTCTGGTCGAGACTCGGGATCAGGTAAACGAAGAGATGGGGAAGAAGGCAGAGATAATGACTATCATTCTACAGAGTCATCCTCATCTTCCCAAAGAAGGACCCATGGCCACTCTTCATATCCAAATGATCCTCCCAATCTTCCGACGCGTAGTGGAGATAAGTCTGCTCAAAAAGGTTCCCAGTCCAAAGTCCTTCGCGACCAACATTCTGGCTCCTCAAGCACCAAGCAATCTCGCGTGCCTCACAAGAAATCCATGACTCCAGTAAGGCTGACTCCCCCAGCCCCCGCTCACAATCCGTCCATGGTAGAAAAGTAAGCCGAGCTCAGAGCTACATTTTCGAAGATTTGTTTTAACTGACTGAAATTTCTCCTCGCAATTCATTCTATTCCTGAGAACGTCAAACAGAGCACTATTTCTTGTAACAACGATGTGTATTTCCAACATGATTCATTCGTACACTTAGTGGAAATGGTCTTGGAAGTCTCCATTGAGTGTCAGCATGAAATCGATCGCCTTAAGCTCGAAGACATTCACGATGGAGATATTATAAAAGGCCAAGATGAGGAACTACTCTCATAAAAATCTCAACTCGAGACCACCCAAAAGAATGCCAAGGAGACAGCTGAAGCGATCAAATGTTTAGAGGTCGGTCATAAAAAAGAGTTAAACGACGTTGTTCAACACAGCGGTGCTCTAACTCTAGAAAAACACTTTTTGCAAAAAGAGAAAGATGTCCTTGCTCATCGGATCAAAGAGTTGGAGGAGATGATTTCCAAAGAAAAGGAAGAAAAAATCGTAGCACAGGAAGAATCAGAAAAATATTGCGATTAAATCATCGAGATGAGGAATTTTAAAACAAAACTCGACGAAGAGCTACTCAAGATTGAAGCACTAAAAGATGCAGCTCACAAAGAAGGCAGAAAGATGACACTTTCAGAGGTAGACTCTAGAATCGAGGAAGAGATCGAGGCCAGCAGAGAAGAGATTAAGTGTTCCTTTGACCCGCTCATCGCCGAGTACAAATGCAAGAGTTCTCATGCACCACGACCTATCTTTCTTAGGCAATGGTTATCTCGAATCGCTAGCTGAAGCATGGGATACTTTGATAAAAATTAAGAAAGTAGAATTGGGTGTTGAAGAGGTCGATGAAGAGGCTCTCAAGAGGGAAGTGCTCCATGGAAATGAGTCTTCGAACTTATCTGCGGCAAAAGCCGCCTTTGGAAGAGACTTCCCATTATTGAAGGGTAAGGAAGATATGCTGGCCCATTCGACACTGAGTCTCAAGTTCCTCCTCCCGTTCAATCGGCCGAGACTCCGTCAATTAGGCCTCATGAGCAGCATGTCGGTTATGACCTGGAGAAGCCCGTACTTAGCATTCACGTTTTATCTCTAATCTCTGAGGGTAATACTCCGAGGACCACTGAAAGTTAATTGGAAGCAATACGTAGCTTCACCTTCTAGAGTTCATAAAATCATCTCCTTTGGTAAGTAACAGATGTGTTCTAACCTTTGCTTTTCATGAATTCATATAGGTCACTCTGGTCCTGAGCCGACTCCAAGGAGTGATGTCTTCACGGAGTGGGAAGAAAAAGAGGCTGAGGCACCTCACATCAGAAATACCCCTGGTCTCGATGTTCAAGTGATCGAGGCGCTAGATGAGGATAAACCTGAAGACCGTCACCTGTAGAAGAGCACGACGATGTCAAAATTATAGGAGCTTCCTAGTACACTTCTCAGCTTAGCATGAAGGAGCAACTCGAGGAGGAGGACAAAGAGAGAATCAAAGTTAAGACAAAATCCAAGGTGGTGAAACTCGAGATCCCCTAAATAGGCCGTTGAGTGTCATTCTCCCCGGTAGGATCACACCTTTGGAAGTTCCCCCTCCTTCCTCGGATACCACTTTGCTTGGAAGCAAGGGGTCCACGAGAAAATGCTCAGCTGAGAAGACTTCGAAGAAGTCAAAGAAGGAAAGAAAGTCGAAGAAGTAGCTGTCATCCTGTCATGCCTCGTTTAGCTTAAATAAGTTAAAATCATGTAGTCATTTCCCTTTCCTTTTCTTTTTATTTTTTAGTCGTTGTAGATAGACTTAGCCTCCGAACTTTCGGAGAAGTTGTAAAGAAATTTTTTTGAGCAGTAAATAAAATCATGTTTCTATGCATTCACAGATTATCCTCGCTTAGCTTAGCTTATAATTTAATCTATAAATGAAAGTCGAAGTTTTACGGGTCATTTAAACCCCGGTTTGCTTTCAAAGGACTTGAAGATTTTTTGAATCATTTATACTCTAGTCCGCGCTTTGAGGGCCCAAATTACTATAGTCCGCACACTGGGGACTTAGATATTTTTGAATCGTTTATACTCTAATCCGCGCTCTAGGGGCTCAGAGCACTTTAGTCCGCCCTCTGGGGACATAGAGATATTTGAATCGTTTATACTCTAGTTCTCACAGTGGAGACTCAGAGCACTCTAGTCCGTACTTTGGGGACATAGAGATTTTTGAATCGTTTATACCCTAGTCTGCGCTCTGGAGACTCAGAGCACTCTAGTTCGCACTCTGGGGATATGGAGATTTTTGAATCGTTTATACTCTAGTCCACGCTATGGGGAGTCAGAGCACTCTAGTCCACACTCTAGGGACATGGAGATTTTTGAATCGTTTATACTCTAGTCCACACTCTAGGGACTCAAAGTACTCTAATCGGCTTAAGAGGCTTAGAGATTTTGAATCATTTATACTCTAGTCCGCACTTTGGGGAATCAGAGTACACTTGTCCTCTTCAGGGACTTAGAGATTTTTGAATACGTAGCTGGTCGACTTTTATTTTTGTGTGTGCATTCATATGCCATACAAATTAATGCAATTTGTCATGAAAGTATAAAACACGGAACACCAATAGTTCACAGAGAAATGCTTCAAATCTTTATTGATTGTAGAAAATAGGGACAAAATGAATTGTGTTATTACATGTCAGAAATAGAGAACAGTAAAAGAGGGGCATCTCACCAGAAGGACAAACTTTGCAGTCTAATTAGTTTCTAGGATACACATTCAAAGAAATTAATTTCAAGGCCAAAGTCAGCAAAATAATTACTTTCAAGGACAAAGTCAGCAGTCCAATTACTTTCAAGGATATAATTTCATAGGTTTTTAGGCCCTAAAAACTAATTATTTCATGTTTTGTCCTTGAAAGTAATTATTTCAGTTGTGTGTCCTAGAAACTAATTCCACTTGTTAAAAAGGCCCTTGTGGATAATTTCCACATAAAATAAACATATATGGGGAACAATTGCTACTAAAATGCAAAAGAAATAAACTAAGTATAATAACGGCATAAATGCTCGCTATTCCATGCTCTGGGGAGTGTCACGCCATCAACAATCGCTAGAGTAAAGGTTCCTTTTCCAAGCTTCCGTTCGATGACATAGGGACCTTCCCATGTGGGATTCATATGTGATGGGACCGAAAAAACTTGCTTCAAAACAAGGTCGCCCATACCGAAAGCTCTCGGTTGAACTTTTTCATTACAATATTAGGCGATTAGGTGTTGATGTGCGGCCACCTTTAAATCAACTTCTTCATGCTTCTCGTCGACAAAGTCCAAGGACTCCAGTAAAAGATCTCGGTTTGTTCTAGGATCATAATAGGACACCTGATGAGAAGGAACTTCAAGTTCCACATGTATAACTGCTTCAGTGCTGTATGCCAAGGCGAAAGGAGTGTGGCTAGTCTCGGACTCATGGGGTGGTTCTATGTGCCTAGAGTGTTGTTCGAAGCTCATCCATCCATTTGCTTCTAGCTTACTCTAAACATGTTTTCAAGATGGACTTGATTATCTTATTTAAGGCTTCAACTTTTCCATTTGCTTTAGGGTGAGCGACTATTGCAGTTCTTTTCTCTATGCAATATTTTTGACAGAACTCTTTGAATTCTCTACTCCCAAATTGAGTTCCATTATTAGTAATGATAGTCCGTGGGGGACCAAAGCGGCATATAATGTTTCGCACAACAAAGTTAACGACCTTTTTGTTGGTAATTGTAGCTAATGGCTCCGCTTCTGCCCACTTGGTGAAGTAATCGACCGTGAGAATTGCGTATTTCGCACCATCTTTGGAGATCGGCAAGGAGCCGATTATATCGATCCTCTATATCGCAAACGGCCATAGATTAACCATTTGCATGCGTTCCGTCGGTGGCGCTCTGGGGATCTTTGTGTAATTTTGACTTTTGTCGCATCTCCTTACATAGTCTGCGGTGTCCCGATTCATGGTCGGCCAATAATATCCATAGCAAAGTATCTTTTTGGCTAGTGTCTGGCCCCCAGTATGGTCGCTACACTTTCCTTCATTGACTTGTTTTAAACCCCGCTTTATCTCATCATGGGCGATGCATCTAAGCAAGGGAACAGAGAATCCTTTCCGATACATCATTTCATCCTGCATTATATATCGTGAGGCCTTGGGAATGACTTGAAGTCTGCAACAACCCACCCTTTTGGACGATTTAAATCTACGATAAACTACACACGTCAGACTCAAACCGTTCTAAAAGGAGGATTGTTATAGGGTAAATAAGAAAAAGCAAAGAAAGAAAGAAAACAGACCCAGAATCTCATAGAGGAATGGAAAATTATAATAATCAAATAAACAGTTCATGAAGCTGTTTTACAAATAACATTTGATTACACTTTTACAATACAGAATCAGAGTTACATACAAAAGAAATAAATAACAATGCAGCGGAATAACATGATGTAGCGGGATAAATAAAATAAATAATACAGTAATAGTACAAAATCTTCGTCTTCGTCCGCCAGAAAGCAATCTTCAATACATTAAAAAGCTCTGACTGATCCGAACGAATTGAAAAAAATCACTTGAGTCAGAGCTAAAAGATCTCGGTAAGTTAAATTAACAGTAAACAAATATAGCTGTAATGGCCTCGGAGATGTTACGGTGTTTGATATCTTCGATCCAGTGTTTAACGTGAGTGCAATATCTTAAGAGATGCTTAGGATTCAAATCTCCTAAGGATCCGTTAAACTATCTACATACATAGTACAACACGCTATTATAATAGTATTTACAGTAAAGTAAAGTATTAAAATAGTGTTAAGGAGTTATCTATATCCCCCTTAACACATTTTATATATTCCCACAGTCTATACAGTACCGTAATTCCTCCGCAAACTAGACGGCTATCGGAGGGCACTCCATAGGTATGGTACAAACCAAGCTTGTAGAAGGAGAGATGGGGTATGTGAACACGATACTCGAGGCAATGTCAGGTTAGGATTCTACCAATTGCAGATCTGAACTGGTGGTAATGCATAACAGCTACTACCGCCTACCTCGAAAAACACTCCCATAATCAGAATCAAAGTGTGGCCACCAAATCATCACAAAGTCATAATATAGTATCGAAGAAGCATATCCGATAGGAGGAATGACCTCACTTGGCCCAGCATGGCTCCTATTCTAGTCACATTTAAGCTGACTCACGGGAGTCAGGGCTACATAAATACCTTATACATAATCGTACACCAAACCATCCTACTTCATTCTAGATTCTCCATCATGTATACAGTTATCAAAGTGGTTTTCGGTATTGGCAGAGAGCATGAAAATATCTGATCCCGGCCTTTTTAACAACCAAACGCTTATTTCACACCAGATGGTTCTTTTACATTTCCAAATTCAATTCATAATTGATATCAAAATATCATATTCCCAAAATCACTTTCGAAATCATCACATTTGAAATCATATCACTCAAAATCGTATTTACTTTCAAAATCACACTTTCCGAAATTGGTTAAATCCTCATTTAAAATTATCATATTTACTCAGAACATGTTATTTCACTAGAAAATATTAATTCAAATCTCAACTTAGGTTATAACATCATTAAATCATATTCGTTGTAAAATCAAGGATGTAGATATAAACACTTCCACTTTACATAGTCTGGAATTTAGAAAATAGTTATATGTTTCATAAATAGTCTAAATAGTTAATAGTTTGATATACTTTAAAATAGTAAAAAAATGGATTATCATAGTTTTAAATAGATTTAAGATTGTTTAAACAAATTTAAAATAGTTTAAATAGATTTTAAATAGATTTAATACAGACTAAATGGATTTAAAATAGATTAAATAGATTTAAAATAAGTTATAATAAATTAAGTAGATGTAAAATAGATTTAATGAATTTAAAATAGATTAAAATTGGTTAATTAGTTTAAAATAGGATAAAATAGATTAAATTGGACTAAATAGATTAAAATTGATTAAAATATATTAAAATAGTTTAAACTGATTAAATGGTTTAAAATATTTTTAAAATAGATTAACTTTGTTTAGTAGTTTGAAAATCTTACTAATAAGAATTCAAAATAACATTTTCAACGGTTTATATTAAAACAATAAATTTGAAATTAACATCAAATTTAACTATTTCAACAAATCTGGACCATATCCAGATTTCAAATCAAAACCCAATTTCAAATCTTGAAGTATCAATTTAAGCTATTCCAATTTCAATAGATTTCAAGTTACAATTTCAAACGTCTTCAGTAGCTTAATTTCGATAAATTTAGTCTATACTTTAAATTCAACTTTAGAATTCAAATTTAAGCCCTTTAAGCAATTTACTTAATATTATTCCAAAATATCAAATTTAATCTTTTAAAATATTCATTTAAACAATTCAGTTTATATAAATCAAATTCTATTTCAAAATATCATTTAGCCGAATTCAAAACTAAAAGATTTAAAATCATTTAATTGAACCAATCTGGTGTCCGTATATAATTTTCTACCATATGGTCAAGTGATACAGATATTTATCATTTCAATCCGTAAATATTTAAACTTATGGGTATATATCATTTCAACCCGCAACCCTGAACTAAAATAAAATCCATAAAATTGCTCGAGTCTATCATTTCAACCCATAATGATTTTCCCTAATCTATAGATCGTTCGAGCATGTATCATCTCAACCCATAGGGAACTTGTAGTATTGTAACCATATAAAAATATAACATCCAGTCACCCAATATCAATAATCAAACATACATCACAATCACCATTCAATCAATCAATAAATAACATTAATTAACTGATTAACATCTGCATGTATTCAATTGACAATTAGCTCAATAATAAATTAAATGACGATTAAATGCAATAAAAGTCATATTTAACTAGAATGACAATTTAAATATACCAAACATCAACTAATTAATCTCTAATAGCATCATGAATTTAAATTAACTAACATAAGATAATTTAGTAGTTATGAGTAGGTTAAAACACCCACCTGTTATTTAAAATCGATGTGAAATCCAAAATAAGGCATAAATTTGAATAGTCTCAGAATTCGTCCAAACTAGCTCCATAGTGTCCGAAATTTCGATACGATCCTAATGAAACAAACCGCGCACAAATCCGACCTCGTACGTGAAAGATATGCTAGTTGGTAGATTATACGATTTAAATTAAAATAATTAAACAAACAAAATAATAAAAGACACGTCACCGTACCGGACATCGCTTGAAATCCTAACTCTCCTTCTCGTACGTGAATGTTTGAATAGAACCCTACATGCGGCTATCTTCCACCAATTTTTTGCTGCCACCACAAGCGATTCGACCACAATCTGACAACATCGCCCGCCTCTACGCTCGAGTCAACCCCGCCCTCAACTCGCGATCACTCGCGACGCATAGGATGGCCAGCGCCGCTGCTGAAAGTTTTTAGCCATTTCTAGCGAATTCCGACCACTTGACGACGAGCGACCACTACCGCATGACCTGCTCTCCACCCTCTTCCCAACGCCGCTTCCCGATCGTCGATCGAATGAAGATCCACCGTTGGATCGAAACCCTAGCAAATTGATGGACGAAACTAATTCATCGATTTTTGGAAAAACGGTGAGTCGATTACAAAAATGAATTTCACCAGTGGATTACACACATCGAGAGCTTCGAATCGATATATAATATGATTGGGTTTTGAGAAGTTTGATTTTGAAATTGAATTTGAATTGAATTTGGATTTGGAGAAAATAGAGTTTCTGCCATTGAAAAGGAGAAGCCGGAGAAAATTGTATGTACAATAATAAGGAATGAAAGGCGACTAGGGTTTATAAGGATCTATTTATATTAACGAAGCCTGATAAGAGAAATAAACACGTATCGAATTAGTACGAATGACAATAACGATCCACAAAGCCCGTTTCGCTTCTAAAACGAAAGTAGGTCATCCCACATATCAAAATAGATGTTTTCGATAATTTTAAATTCAATGGAGTAGGTTTTAAGTCCTAATTCCATCGTATAAAGAAGTTAGCTTTTAAAATCAGCTTATTTCAATAGAATTCGATTAAATTGATTTCTACGCATTTCGAGCCCGCATGATCAAACGACGAGTTCGATCGCTATGAAACTTGAAATCCTGCAACAATTCACTGTTACGGGTCCGATGAAACTGGTTTCGTCGAAATCCAAGACAGTGGCCAAAATGGCTATTTTCACGGTAATTAAACAAATTATTATTAAATTGATTAAATCACTTTTTAATTTCAAATTTAATAACTAACAATTTTCATCGTTTTTGATTACTTGGACATTTACAATAATTTAAAATAAATTTACATATCAATTCAGTGTTAAATATTACATGATTACAGTGTTTAATTTCAGTTGTAATTAAATCCAATTAATTAAAATTTAATTCCAATAAATTGATTTAATCGGACTTCAATCTTTTTATTCAATCAATCATTACTCTATGGGCATATTTAACATTTGTTTATATCTTATTACACAAATATTCTCCAATTGTCGTCCTAATTTACATTAACGTAATATTTAATTACATCTAATTGCAATTGATTTCCAATTTAATTTAATAGATTAATTAAATAGGTAATAAATCACAATGGTCACCTTTTACTTAATTTAATCACATATATGGTTTTATTATTTAGAAACAAATGTTGTAAATACTTACACAACACTGATTTCATCGAATTATAATTAATTACATATTTCTCACTAATTAATATAACATTTAAATTATTTCCTTATTTACAGTCTCTAACAAATTTTATGTTTACAATTATTTCAACTTATTGAAATTGTGTTAAGATAATTATCAATTACCTTAAATCAACATTATTAAATTTCATTCTAGTTATTATTCTCATTAAATAAATCATAAATTTTAATTTCTTCCAATATTAAATTATAAAATCTTATTTATTCAATATTTTAATTATCGAAAAAATGCGGGTTGTTACAGTCTCCTCCACTCAAAACTTTTCATCCTAGAAAAGGGAAAAGAAGGAATTAATATATTTTATTCAAAGTATTCAATTTATAAACAATTAATTTACATAATTAAATAAATTAAATAAAATAAATGAATCTATAAACAATCAAATCCTTTCACATTCAAGTTTAATAGAAGTTTGAAAACATTTCCACTTTCACAAAAATTTCTAAGTCAAAAATTCATGAAAAATTTCGGCAGAGTCTCCTTTGTACGGATAGGTCTGGGAGAAATAAAAGTATCAATAACAACAATATATATATATATATATATCATATATTTCAAAATAAAATATCATAAACCATGGGAAAACAATATAATACTACTAGAAACCGTAATCCGAGAAGTACATATTTCTCAGACAAACAATGCTTACTTATGAAACCAAAAACGGTAGCTATTGCTTCCATAAACCTGTATTTCACTTTTATAGTCCAATGAGTTATGCAAAAGAGAAATATTTGCGTTAATAACAAAACAAATTAACACAACATAACAATAGTCATTTTGCAAACACAACATAAAACCATCACATGCAATCAAAGTAATCAATTATCCATCCATAGCAATCAAATAAATGGTTTGTTCGGGTTTAGAATCCTTTAATAGTATAAAATGATAAATAAACTACCAAGTGTATCATACACTCAACAGTCTTAGATAAAACTTACCAAAATATTTATACATCTTAAGCATTCTGAAGTATCACCTCCCCAACATCCCTAAACCAAACAACAAAGGATTTGACACGTATTTTAAGTTTACTCTTATTAATTTCCATTCACATTATTTACTGTTCATTTGTTTCTTCATCCATACAATGCTTAATTTTATTAATTTACATTCTTTTTTAACAAAATTCATTGCTTACATAAGTTATTTCCATTTCAATTATTGGAATATCCATTAATAGGTAAGTTTCTTTACAATTTAATTCACCATTAGTAGATATTCCCCTTTCACATTCATTCTTTTATATATAGTATTATGGAATATCAAAATCTATTTCTAAATCTTTTCAACATTTTATGAAGCTATAATGAATCAATTAGTATAGTACTTACTTTAATTATAAATGGCTTCAACATTACTTAAGGTTGTAATTGTTTACTTACAGTATTCACCTTTTACTATTCAATCTGATTATAAATAGCTTAAAATGTTAACTTAAGTTTATAATTGTTTTCTTACACTATTCACTTTTCTATTACATTTGATTAGTAACATTTCAAACTATTAATCAAAGTTTATAACAATTTATAATATCAAAATTCTTATTCATAAAAGCAACTCTACTGAACCCTTTCATTACCTTAAGTTTACTTGTATAATATTCTGTCACATATTTCTATTTAAAATTTCAAAATTTAACATTTTGGTAAGTTATATATGTGTCTTTTATAATGTAATTGAATGTTACACAAGTTTATCTTATTTATTTTGATTAACAAATGTTCAATAAATCATCTTCTAAAATTCATTATTCTTTAATTTTACAAGTTTTCAATTTCTTATATATATCATTAATCACTTAACATCTAATTACTTATATTTTTCTTCATTTTAGAAACTTCCAATTATTAAAATAATTAAGATTTCATTCATTAAAATAATTGAAAACTATTAATTATCAGAAAAATTTAAGAACTAAACTTCGGGTTCATTTTAGTCACTTAGAAAATAATATATATATATATATATATATATATATATATGTATGTATGTATGTATGTATGTATATATCCTTTATAGATCAAATCATATTTAGACATTCAAAATTAAGGTTTATTCATCAAATAGATGTGTAGTAAAACTACTACAGTAGTCTACCTACTTTGAAACTCAAAAATTAACGTGGATGATGCGTGCACTCATCACCGAAATTATTTTCCAATGACATAGAGGGGAGTACAGAACTTATTTCCTTTAAAAGTTCCCTTTTAAAAATTTATTTCAAATCATATTTAAAATATTTATTCGAAAATATTTCCAATAATACTAATACTATATTCCAAAATCATTTGAAAGAAATCTTAAAAATCCTGAAACTTAAGTTCTAAATTTCCAATTTATATTTACTTTACTTGTAAATCCTATTTTACAATCAATATTTATAAAATTTCACTACCTAACATACACATATTACATCCAACTATATCATTTATAAAATAGTTCTTTTATATACAAAATATAATACTAGGCTAAATTATTTCATTTACCTACATTTCAAAACAATAATATGTCGGACTGCTCTATTTAGTGTTTAGGAATCCCCATCAGTGCCATAGCTTCCCATGTACAGATTAAAATTTATAAATACTAAACAGAACAAATAAACACAATACAAAAACTGTAACGACCCAACTTCCACACTCCAGGAAGTCGCATCGCTAAGAAGAAAGAAAGGGATAGAAAAGAGAAAAGAAAGAAAAGAAAGAACAGACAACATCAGAATCTCACAGCGGAATCGAATAAATTATAATATATCACATAAAACATTACATAGTATCATATACATCAGAGTAATACAGCTAATACAACACAAACTAGACAGTTATAAACATCTGTCTAGCAATTATAATTCAAGTACATCAGAGAAACATACTCAACTCAAACACAGCGGAACCACTAAATATATCTACACGTTGAAGCCTCCTGCTCCATTGTCTCCTCCAGAACTCGTCAAAGCAATCTTGAAACACTTGACTACTCATACGTAATATGAGTACCCAAGAGTTTAATAAAACAGAAAATAAACACTCAGGTCAGACAGGGGTCTGGTGTGTGTAAATGGGGATAAAAGTTGCTTAACTTTAGAAAATCCTTTGAAAACACAAAAGGTATCACATAAGACTTCCCACACATAAACATGGAAAAGTTTTTACCTTACGCTAACCAAAACATTTGATAGGAAATCCAGTGATATTATAATAGTGTCTAGGGTTTTCAAAATAAAATATAGAAATAGCTGGAATGCTTACATCTCACGTTCCAACATAGTTGGGGACAATCAAAACCGTACAGGCACTTATTGGATTATGGATTCCATCAATGGCAGGGCTACTGGGGTACCGCCCGTCACAGTACGTGGCCTAGATCAACGTACCGAGGAGCCACCCTAACTCCCCTGCAACACAAGGCCGGACCCATTCCTTACTGAATAGTTCCGAACAAGACAACCACGCAGTTGGCGCGCGATTCCAACTGCCCACACAGCTGAATAAAAAAAGGGACCTCTAGACAGGGGAAAATCTTGCTCTCAAGTGGGTGCTACCCACGAAGCCTTGCTGCACCTCCCCTGTTATAGCCATTCCCAGTTGATGAGGCTTGAGGTTACGATTACCTTTATAGGACATATCAAATCTTAGAATGCTCATCGTCCACCTGACGATGTTCTAAAAGCATTCAATCCATACAAGTTCGTTCCGGGTTCGAACGAAACCGAAGGCATTATCTCGTTACACTCGTATTGGAATCACCCTCAGAGTTAACGACGATAACCCTTGCACTCTAAATCACCATCTCGAACCTATAAGTACTATTCCTTCAAACTCATTACGGAATCACCCACAGAGTTATACTGACGTATAGCCCTTACACCTCGAGTCTTCACTTGCTCCACTTGGATTAACGACCTAACGTTTAATTGGAATCGATGTGGTTTTCGGATATCCAAATATGGAAACCCGATCCCGGTCTCACCGAAACCAAACGCCATCTTAATGTCCAAGTTGTACTTAAGGGTTTTAAACAATTAATTTATTTCATTATTATCTAATTCACACAGATAGATAAACTATATATATCACAATAGATAATCACATTCATAACATAGCAGACAATCTGTATTATCCATAAATAGATAATCATCACAACCAAATAATCCATCACAAACCATCATACTTAAACTAATTATCCATATCATACAGATACAACTAATCTCATTACTGAGATCACAACCATTCAATCAATAGCATCCATAAGCAATGATTTAATTAACCATCAATTATAATTAATTTAAAATGAATTAAATTAATTACAACCATCTCTAATTAATTTAAATTAAATTAAATTAATTACTCATTTAAATCCTGCTTAACATCCATTAATTAATTAACCTAGTTAATTAATTAATCACTAAGTATTCAACCTGATTAAACAACTTTGATTAATCATTCACTAATTACAATGAGTAATTAGTCTTTAATTAATTTCATAAATCAATTAACCTTAGTCATAAGTAATTAACATTTAATTACTCATTTATTAACCAATTATAATTAATTATATTTGTCCTTAATTAATTACAATTAATTATTCACTTAATTAGTTATTACTTAATCAAACAATCCTTAATTACATCATTAATTATAACAATTAATGATCTCTAATATTTAAATAAATTACTGAATTAAAATTAATTACATTTAGAAATTAATCTAATTATTAATCACCTTGATTAATATAAAATTTAGTAATAAACTATCTTTAATTACTCATTAACAAATTAATTATCCAATAAATAATCATTAATTAATTCCTTAATTAATTACAAAAGTAATTATCCAAATTACTAATTACATTCCAGTAATTATCATTATTACTTCTCTAAGTAATCTTGCTCCACTAATTACATTAAGTAATTACACTTAAATCATCAAATGATTTATTTAAATCAATCAAACTAAATTAATTAACTTAACAAATCAAAATATTAAAATTAATTACAATAAGTAATTAATTCCTTAATTACTTAACAAATTACAATTAATTAGATTCAATTAATTAATCCTGTTAATTATCAAAATTTATTATATTAATTAATTATGAAATTATCCTTAGATAATTATAATTATTTATTAACACATTTCATTAATTATATACTTAAGAAAATTTAATTTAGATTAATAAATCATTCCTAATAAATATTAATCTAAACCATTATTTAAAAATCAAATAATTAAGTAAATCCTTAATTATCTTAAATATTTTCCAAAATAATTAAATTACTTATCAATGACTCATTTAAGTTCAAAATATATTCAAATTCCAATTCATTTAAAAATTAAAGATTCAAATGTTTAATCATTTAAACATTTATCCAAATTTCATAATTATAAACCTTAAAATAAAATGAACGTTAATAACATTCATTACTTAAATATAAGAAAGGTTTTAAAATAAATTTACTTAATTAAAATAAATTAAGCTTTGAAAATGAATTGATTAATTTTAACTTTCAAATTTAAATTAACACTTCATATTTTAATTCAATACTAATGGAAACTAAATTCTTTCATGTTTAAAACTTACTTGAAATCAATTTCTCTTAAACTTTTGAATATGTTCATTTATTTTTAAATTTACAAATGTTTGAATTAAAGACTGGTTTTCAAAAAAAACTTGAAAACAGTTTTTAATCTGAATTCAAAAACAAATTTTACGCTTTGCTTCAACATTTAAATCTGTTCCTACCTTTAAAACTTACAAAACTGTTTTTAAATATAATTCTGGTTATGAAAAGACTAACCTGAAACTGTTTTAAACTTAACTTCAAATCTGAATTTAAAACTTGTTTAAATTTTAAAGTTTCATTTTGTAAAAACTTTGAATTTCAAACTGCATTTGAATTCAGTTAGATCTTACATTTGAATCAGTTTAAAATTCTTAAAATAAGAGTTTCACTCAAAGTCTTAAAAACTGTAAAATTGCAGATTCTAAAACCTGCAACTGATTTTAATATTGATTAAGAACCAGATTTAAAACTTTTTTAAATTTAAATTATTTCATTTTTAAAAACCTTGAATTTCAAACTCTATTTGAATTCAGTTTTAACTTGCATCTAAATCAAATTACAACTTAAAATATGAATTCATTCAAAAAAACTGCAAACTCTCTGTTTAAAACCTGCAAACTGTTTTTAATTTTGATTTAAAACCAAATTTAAATCTTGTTAAATTTAATATTCATTTTCTTAAAAACCTTTGAACTCAAAACTGCATTTGAATTCAGATTTAACTCTCACTTAAATCAAAACTGCACTAAAGTTTTGAATCTTAATCAACATTTTAAAAAAAAACTGCAAATGTCTCTGATTTAAAACCTATAGCCATATACCCGAGACACCCCTTATTTACTTCGAGTTCCTAAGTTAGTTCTTCGAGACAACACTAAAAATACCCGAGGAATACCCGAGTAAAAGCTCTGCACTACAGAAATTCACCAAGACTTGAAAAAAAAACCCACTACAAACCTATCAACCTCACCCAATCTCACCTCCGACCATCATCAACCTTGAGACTCCGACCAACCCTCCCTTGATGACTCCTCTGCAATCCCCCAAAATCTCGAATCACTCGAAGCAACAGAGAAATCAAAATAATCAAAAAATCCTACCTGTCCGATACTAGGCTTGAAACCTGGAACCACCCAATTATCAAAGCCTGACAAAAACAATTTCAACTCCTCTCTCTCTCTCTGATCATCTAACACCAACTTACCCCATTCTCACCTCAATGCACTACTAACTTGAAGAACCTAAACACCCAAAATTCATTAACTAATAGATTAATCCAAATCTCCATTTTCTGTTTGAAACAGAATGCTTTTCCCTAACAGTTTATTTAAAACCGTAATATTGGTTTTTTTTTCTAAACATGAATAACAAAACTGTTTAATTGATTTAAGCTATTTGATATTTGATTCATTTTAATGATGACTGGTTTTATTTGTAATACTTACTGTTGTATTTGTTCAGAGATATCAGATTTTCTCATACATCCAAATCCTGATTTAAGAACAAAATTTTGATTTAAACAAAATCTACAAATCTGGATTTATGCTAACAACCAAACTTTGTTTACATATCAATTCTAACAGGGATTCAAACCCAGAGATAAGGGTTTCTAATAACAATTCTTAGTTTTAAAATAACAACAGATGTGCAGATTCTAAACAACAGCAACATACATATATATGTTTACACAAAGCATTCAATAATATGTAATCATCTCATCATCTTTATCCATATGCTCAGGTGTCTCAAGTTTTAATGCATGTAAGGCTACTCATTTTATTTTATTATTAAAACAAAACAGAACAATCTTGTTAAACAGTCTGATTTCTGTGAATAAAACATACATTCTGTAGTTTATATTTGATACTGATATTTAAAGGAAACGGTTTTTAAAAGATAAGAAGCTTACTCACATTTAATTAGAAGATGTAGAAACAATTTCCAGAAAAGCAGATGACAATTCCAAATCCTGACTTGCATTTGATAATTGATCACTGAAATTGCCTGTTGCTTTTGTAATGATGATGCATGCAGACCCATTCTTTGCTCAGATTCATATTGAAATTGCAACCCAGTTTGCAGTTGAAAAAAAAAATAGCATGCAGAAATGAGGAATTTGATTCAAGATTTGAAGTTGTTGTTATCTTGTATTTTGATTTGCAGATTTGGTTTAAAATGTTGCAGATTTGAGGTTGTATGGTTTGCAGATTTTCAATCATGCATTTGTTTTGAAGGGTTTTGATTTACTGAAATATGATTCAGGTTTTAAATTTTGAAGAGAATGTTTTTAACAAATTGCTTAAGCTATGTTTTATTGTCAATATAATTAAAATTCAAAAAATGAATTTGCTTGACACTTGTTGTATTGATTTGTTAGGTGATTACAAGTGTCTCTTTAAGTTTTAAGATTTTAACACATATACATATTTCAATATTTAAAAGAGAATTCCTAAATTTATATATGTATTTGAATTATCTTAAGCCATTTCAAATTTATTTAAGCATATTTTCAAATGTTTTATTAACATTAGCTTTTAAATACATACATATACACTTCTTTATAAAACTATACATTTTAAATGTTTGTTTGATTATTTTTTAAAATAATATTCTTTATAAACTAAATTTCAAAAGAAAAGCAATTATAAAATAAAACAAAACAAAATAAACCTTTATTATAAAATGGAATTTAAACTATATTTATTTTTATAAACAAAATAAATGCTTATTTACTTTCTATGAAAATTATAAGATAGATCTTTAAAACAAACTTTAGAAAAGTTTACAATACTAATTTAAATTAGTTTAAATCAATTTAATCAATTATACATTTATATAATAATGAGAAAATATCTTTTATTAAATATAAATGAAAATTAAAACCAAATCCTCTATTTACAATGTATAAACATTTATACATTATAAATAAAATATTTTAAAATCAATTTAGAAAGATAAATTTATCATTTAAATATTTTTAACTTTGAAAACAATATCATTAACAAACTAAATAATTATAAATTTTCAAAAGAAAATTTCAGTTTGAATTAATTTATTAAATCAATATTTCACATTTTAAAATAATTATCAATGAAATTATTAAATAATTATTGCCTAAATTTTCGGGACATCACATTCCTCCCCCCTTAAAAGAATTTCGTCCCCGAAATTTAAAAGCAAAGGTAATTTAATAATCCCATACAGATTTAAAAAAAAATTAAAAAAAATCAAACATATATTATCAACCAAATACTAGCAACCATAGCAACCAATTCAAACAAACAATTCTAATTATCCGGACAAAATTCTGGATAAGATTCCCTAGAGTTTCCCAGGTACAAACACCGGGACACTCGCCCTACAGAATCTAAACTAGCTACACCACTCAGATCTAGAGCTCCTATACATCTAGATCTACAAATCTAAACAGAATACAGGACTACAGACAAGTCCTGATCAACTCCCAAATCTCTCAGAATTACTGATTCTAAAACCAGTGATAAACCATACACGTACTCCCTCAAAGATACGTGAAAAACAAAACAAATTCCAGCCATCCGAACTGGAAATTCAATCCTGTAGAACAAACACTTAACTCTCAAGAGCAAACAGAAAGATCCAATACTCATATCCACAAATCTCTCCTGACGATCCTGGGCTGCCTCCAACCTCTAGATCGAACAAATCTACACACAACTCTTCTACACAAATATCAGAAGTCTGCAGACAAACTACTCTATCTGGAAAACAAATAGATACAAACAATCAAGTCTCCAGATCCAAAATGAATTTCCTGTAGAAATCCTCGGATCCAAAACAAAACTCAAATTCCCAAAGAATCGGGTGCTCCTATTCTGGAATAGCTGCCACCATGCTTCCACTGCGCAACTCTGATTTAAGAATACTGTTGATGAACACAAGTATAAACTTGATCAACTTATTCCGGAATATTGTTCATCAAATTCCATAAATCTCAGTGACCTATCTGATTCGGTCACAACACACAGCAAAAATTCAACCAGAAAACTGGATCCAATTTTAATTCCTTCGAAGATATCCAGAAAATACCACTTCGATAACTCAAACATCCTCTAAAGATGCTTCAATCCAAACAAAGATCACTCAGAGAACTTCCGAACCATCGCAAGTCACTTTTGCGATTCCACTCAGTTCAGAATCCAAGAAATCGTTCTCACTTCAACAATCAGAACAGCTAAAGCCTTCAAAAGAAGAAACTAGTGGCCCACTTCTTAACCACTAACACCACACCCAACTGAGCTTCCAGAAGAAATAGACAAGCTCCACCATCTGCCCGGACTTCTGATAGAAGAATCACAGAGATTTCTGAACCATCGAAGAACAGGCCACTCACTACTACTACTGCTGTCAAAAACTTCCTTATCCAAAAGCTCATCGAACCTCAAAGCTACACCAGCCTCTTCACAATAGAGCCTTCCAGATAGACAGATATCTCTCAGGAAACTCGCTCCTAAACCAAGCTCAAAACACTGCCAAACTGAGTCTCAAACTCAAATATAGACAAAGCTCCTTCCTAAGGTTACCAAAATACCAATGCAGGCTTCAGAACTCCCAACTGATCCAAACTTAAGAAAAACCACTCACATGAGTGCAACCAAGCTTACAATCCAAAGATAAACTCCGAATCTTAAAAAGATTTCCTCCAGAGATTAGTGAAATCTTTCTCACCAAACTGCAAAACTACTCAAGATACCCAATACTACCCTAGCAGATCACTTCCAACCTCAAACACTCGAACTCTAACCACTGGTAGTTGTGTTACACACACCACTACCCTATCTACCTCTAGAAATTATATTGGAATACCTGAACGGGTAACCCAATCTATAGGTAGAAATAAATAAATATATATATATATATATATATATATATATATATATATTCAAAATTACAAATACGCTCTCTCAAGAAAACACCACTACAGAGCCTAGGTATTCACTCAACCTAATGCTCTGATACCACCCTGTAACGACCCAACTTCCACACTCCAGGAAGTCGCATCGCTAAGAAGAAAGAAAGGGATAGAAAAGAGAAAAGAAAGAAAAGAAAGAACAGACAACATCAGAATCTCACAGCGGAATCGAATAAATTATAATATATCACATAAAACATTACATAGTATCATATACATAAGAGTAATACAGCTAATACAACACAAACTAGACAGTTATAAACATCTGTCTAGCAATTACAATTCAAGTACATCAGAGAAACAGACTCAACTCAAACACAGCGGAACCACTAAATATATCTACACGCTGAAGCCTCCTGCTCCATTGTCTCCTCCAGAACTCGTCAAAGCAATCCTGAAACACTTGACTACTCATACGTAATATGAGTACCCAAGAGTTTAATAAAACAGAAAATAAACACTCAGGTCAGACAGGGTTCTAGTGTGAGTAAACGGGGATAAAAGTTGCTTAACTTTAGAAAATCCTTTGAAAACAAAAGGTATCACATAAGACTTCCCACACATAAACATGGAAAAGTTTTTACCTTACGCTAACCAAAACATTTGATAGGAAATCCAGTGATATTATAATAGTGTCTAGGGTTTTCAAAATAAAATATAGAAATAGCTGGAATGCTTACATCTCACGTTCCAACATAGTTGGGGACAATCAAAACCGTACAGGCACTTATTGGATTATGGATTCCATCAATGGCAGGGCTACTGAGGTACCGCCCGTCACAGTATGTGGCCTAGATCAACGTACCGAGGAGCCACCTTAACTCCACTGCAACACAAGGCCGGACCCATTCCTTTCTGAATAGTTCTGAACAAGACAACCCCGCAGTTGGTGCGCGATTCCAACTGCCCACACAGCCGAATAAAAAGGGACCTCTAGACAGGGGAAAATCTTGCTCTCAAGTGGGTGCTACCCATGAAGCCTTGCTGCACCTCCCTTGTTTTAGCCATTCCCGGTTGATGAGGCTTGAGGTTACGATTACCTTTATAGGACATATCAAATCTTAGAATGCTCATCGTCCACCTGACGATGTTCTGAAAGCATTCAATCCATACAAGTTCGTTCCGGGTTCGAACGAAACCGAAGGCATTATCTCGTTACACTCGTATTGGAATCACCCTCAGAGTTAACGACGATAACCCTTGCACTCTAAATCACCATCTCGAACCTATAAGTACTATTCCGTCAAACTCATTACGGAATCACCCACAGAGTTATACTGACGTATAGCCCTTACACCTCGAGTCTTCACTTGCTCCACTTGGATTAACGACCTAACGTTTAATTGGAATCGATGTGGTTTTCAGATATCCAAACATGGAAACCCGATCCCGGTCTCACCGAAACCAAACGCCATCTTAATGTCCAAGTTGTACTTAAGGGTTTTAAACAATTAATTTATTTCATTATTATCTAATTCACACAGATAGATAAACTATATATATCACAATAGATAATCACATTCATAACATAGCAGACAATCAGTATTATCCATAAACAGATAATCATCACAACCAAATAATCCATCACAAACCATCATACTTAAACTAATTATCCATATCATACAGATACAACTAATCTCATTACTGAGATCGCAACCATTCAATCAATAGCATCCATAAGCAATGATTTAATTAACCATCAATTATAATTAATTTAAAATGAATTAAATTAATTACAACCATCTCTAATTAATTTAAATTAAATTAAATTAATTACTCATTTAAATCCTGCTTAACATCCATTAATTAATTAACCTAGTTAATTAATTAATCACTAAGTATTCAACCTGATTAAACAACTTTGATTAATCATTCACTAATTACAATGAGTAATTAGTCTTTAATTAATTTCATAAATCAATTAACCTTAGTCATAAGTAATTAACATTTAATTACTCATTTATTAACCAATTATAATTAATTATATTTGTCCTTAATTAATTACAATTAATTATTCACTTAATTAGTTATTACTTAATCAAACAATCCTTAATTACATCATTAATTATAACAATTAATGATCTCTAATATTTAAATAAATTACTTAATTAAAATTAATTACATTTAGAAATTAATCTAATTATTAATCACCTTGATTAATATAAAATTTAGTAATAAACTATCTTTAATTACTCATTAACAAATTAATTATCCAATAATTAATCATTAATTAATTCCTTAATTAATTACAAAAGTAATTATCCAAATTACTAATTACATTCCAGTAATAATCATTATTACTTCTCTAAGTAATCTTGCTCCACTAATTACATTAAGTAATTACACTTAAATCATCAAATGATTTATTTAAATTAATTAAACTAAATTAATTAACTTAACAAATCAAAATATTAAAATTAATTACAATAAGTAATTAATTCCTTAATTACTTAACAAATTACAATTAATTAGATTCAATTAATTAATCCTGTTAATTATCAAAATTTATTATATTAATTAATTATGAAATTATCCTTAGATAATTATAATTATTTATTAACACATTTCATTAATTATATACTTAAGAAAATTTAATTTAGATTAATAAATCATTCCTAATAAATATTAATCTAAACCATTATTTGAAAATCAAATAATTAAGTAAATCCTTAATTATCTTAAATATTTTCCAAAATAATTAAATTACTTATCAATGACTCATTTAAGTTCAAAATATATTCAAATTCTAATTCATTTAAAAATTAAAGATTCAAATGTTTAATCATTTAAACATTTATCCAAATTTCATAATTATAAACCTTAAAATAAAATGAATGTTAAAAACATTCATTACTTAAATATAAGAAAGGTTTTAAAATAAATTTACTTGATTAAAATAAATTAAGCTTTGAAAATGAATTGATTAATTTTAACTTTCAAATTTAAATTAACACTTCATATTTTAATTCAATACTAATGGAAACTAAATTCTTTCAAGTTTAAAACTTACTTGAAATCAATTTCTCTTAAACTTTTGAATATGTTCATTTATTTTTAAATTTACAAATGTTTGAATTCAAGACTGGTTTTCAAAAAAACTTGAAAACAGTTTTTAATCTGAATTCAAAAACAAATTTTAAGTTTTGCTTCAACATTTAAATCTGTTCATACCTTTAAAACTTACAAAATTGTTTTTAAATCTAATTCTGGTTATGAAAAGACTAACCTAAAACTGTTTTAAACTTAACTTCAAATCTGAATTTAAAACTTGTTTAAATTTTAAAGTTTCATTTTTTAAAAACTTTGAATTTCAAACTGCATTTGAATTCAGTTAGATCTTACATTTGAATCAGTTTAAAATTCTTAAAATATGAGTTTCACTCAAAGTCTTAAAAACTGTAAAATTGCAGATTCTAAAACCTGCAAGTGTTTTTAATATTGATTAAAAACCAAATTTAAAACTTGTTTAAATTTAAATTATTTCATTTTTAAAAACTTTGAATTTCAAACTCTATTTGAATTCAGTTTTTAACTTGCATCTAAATCAAATTACAACTTAAAATATGAATTCAATCAAAAAAACCGCAAACTCTCTGTTTAAAACCTGCAGGCTGTTTTTAATTTTGATTTAAAACCAAATTTAAATCTTGTTAAATTTAATATTCATTTTCTTAAAAACCTTTGAACTCAAAACAGCATTTGAATTCAGATTTAACTCTCACTTAAATCAAAACTGCACTAAAGTTTTGAATCTTAATCAACATTTTAAAAAAAAACTGCAAATGTCTCTGATTTAAAACCTGTAGCCATATACCCGAGACACCCCTTATTTACTTCTTGTTCCTAAGTTAGTTGCTTCGAGACAACACTAAAAATACCCAAGGAATACCCGAGTAAAAACTTTGCACTGCATAAATTCACCAAGACTTGAATAAAAACCCACTACAAACCTATCAACCTCACCCAATCTCACCTCCGACCATCATCAACCTTGAGACTCCGACCAACCCTCCCTTGATGACTCCTCTGCAATCCCCCAAAATCTCGAATCACTCGAAGCAACAGAGAAATCAAAATAATCAAAAACTCCTACCTATCAGATATTAGGCTTGAAACCTGGAACCACCCAATTATCAAAGCCTGACAAAAACAATTTCAACTCCTCTCTCTCTCTCTCTCTCTGATCATCTAACACCAACTTACCCCATTCTCACCTCATTGCACTACTAACTTGAAGAACCTAAACACCCAAAATTCATTAATTAACAGATTAATCTAAATTTACATTTTCTGTTTGAAACAGAATGCTTTTCCCTAATAGTTTATTTAAAACTGTAATATTTGTTTTTTTTTCTAAACATGAATAACAAAACTGTTTAATTGATCTAAGCTATTTGATATTTGATTCATTTAAATGATGACTGGTTTTATTTGTAATACTTACTGTTGTATTTGTTCAGAGATATCAGATTTTCTCATACATCCAAATCCTGATTTAAGAACAAAATTTTGATTTAAACAAAATCTACAAACCTGGATTTATGCTAACAACCAAACTTTGTTTACATATCAATTCTAACAGGGATTCAAACCCAGAGATAAGGGTTTCTAATAACAATTCTTAGTTTTAAAATAACAATAGATGTGCAGATTCTAAACAACAGCAACATACATATATATGTTTACACAAAGCATTCAATAATATGTAACCATCTCATCATCTTTATCCATATGCTCAGGTGTCTCAAGTTTTAATGCATGTAAGGTTACTCATTTTATTTTATTTTTAAAACAAAACAGAACAATCTTGTTAAACAGTCTAATTTCTGTGAATAAAACATACATTCTGTAGTTTATGTTTGATATTTATATTTAAAGGAAATTGTTTTTAAAAGATAAGAAGCTTACTCACATTTAATTAGAAAATGCAGAAACAATTTCTAGAAAAGCAGATCACAATTCCAAATCCTGACTTGCATTTGATAATTGATCACTGAAATTGCCTGTTGCTTTTGTAATGATGATGCATGCAGACCCATTCTTTGCTCAGATTCATATTGAAATTGCAACCCAGTTTGCAGTTGAAAAAAAATAGCATGCAGAAATGAGGAATTTGATTCAAGATTTGAAGTTATTGTTATCTTGTATTTTGATTTGCAGATTTGGTTTAAAATGTTGTAGATTTGAGGTTGTATGGTTTGCAGATTTTCAATCGTGCATTTGTTTTGAGGGGTTTTGATTTACTGAAATATGATTCAGGTTTAAATTTTGAAGAGAATGTTTTTAACAAATTGCTTAAGCTATGTTTTATTGTCAATATAATTAAAATTCAAAAACATGAATTTGCTTGACACTTGTTGTATTGATTTGTTAGGTGATTACTAGTGTCTCTTTAAGTTTTAAGATTTTAAAACATATACATATTTCAATATTTAAAAGAGAATTCCTAAATTTATATATGTATTTGAATTATCTTAAGCCATTTCAAATTTATTTAAGCATATTTTCAATTGTTTTATTAACATTAGCTTTTAAATACATACATATACACTTCTTTATAAAACTATACATTTTAAATGTTTTTTTAATTATTATTTTAAAACAATATTCTTTATAAACTAAATTTCAAAAGAAAAGCAATTATAAAATAAAACAAAACAAAATTAACCTTTATTATAAAATGGAATTTAAACTATATTTATTTTTATAAACAAAATAAATGCTTATTTACTTTCTATGAAAATTATAAGATAGATCTTTAAAACAAACTTTAGAAAAGTTTACAATACTAATTTAAAGTAGTTTAAATCAATTTAATCAATTATACATTTATATAATAATAAGAAAATATCTTTTATTAAATATAAATGAAAATTAAAACCAAATCCTCTATTTACAATGTATAAACATTTATACATTATAAATAAAATATTTTAAAATCAATTTAGAAAGATAAATTTATCATTTAAATATTTTTAACTTTGAAAACAATATCATTAACAAACTAAATAATTATAAATTTTCAAAAGAAAATTTCAGTTTGAATTAATTTATTAAATCAATATTTCACATTTTAAAATAATTATCAATGAAATTATTAAATAATTATTGCCTAAATTTCCAGGAGATCACAAAAACCTTTCATAACACTAACAAATACGCTCTCTCATATATATACACTCAACGACTCATTCTAGGGTATTATAATCCTATTTCAAATGAGTCAAACCCCACAAAGCTAAGGTTATCGCTAAAATAAAGTTCTGACAACAAATGTAATGACCCACCTTTTAAGATGGTTAAAATCGATGATAAACCACACACGTCAGACTCAAACCATTCATAAAGGAGGATTGTTATGGGGTAAATAAGAAAAAGCGGAAAAAGAAAGAAAACAAACACAGAATCTCACAGCAAAATGACAAAATATAATAGTCAAATATATAGTTCATGAAGTTGTTTTACAATTAACATTTGATTACAATTTTACAATGCAGAATTAGAGTACATACAACAGAAATAAATAACAATACAGCGGAATAACATGATGCAGCGGGATAAATAAAATAAATAATATAGTAATAGTACAAATTCTTCGTCTTCGTCCTCTAGAAAGCAGTCTTCAATACACTGAAAATCTCAGACCGATCCGAGCGAATTGAAAAGATAAAACTGTAACAACCCAAAAATTCTAACAAGTATTTTATTCTTTTATTTATAAACTTTGGGGTTTTAGTTTACAAAAAAGTCGAATTTTTTTAAATTGAATTATAAATAGTCACCAAATTTTTTTCAAATATAAGCAAAATTCTATAGTTCTTATTTTGGTTAAAGTTTAACATTAATTGAAATTTTAAATCTTTAAATTCTAATTTCCAAATCTTTTAATTCAACTGGATATATTCAGAACAACATTTTCCGCTTTTGTTTTTTTTACGTTAGATTATATACTTTTTAAATTGAGTAATTAATATTTTTACTTATATACATCAGTTCTTGGTAAATGATGAATGAATCAGATGGATGTAAACAAATCGTATTTTTAATTAAGTAATAAATTTTAAAATTTATGGTGTATAGATAAGTTTTATAAAATGAACGTTTTAAATTGTATGTTCGTATCCATTTGATTTATTTGGTTAGCATATAAATAGTACGTAATTAATGAAATACCCTTTAAACATGTATTCTACTAAATATAAATAGTGAATAAATAAGAAAATGTATAAATTTATATGCGTTACTTTTATTTTAATGTGGGCGTAGGGTTGATTTGATTAATGGATCTATAGTGCGCATTCTTAATAAAAATTTATAACCTTAACTAAATAAATAAATTTATCTATAACCTTGCATTCCAAGTGGGAAAGAAATGATTTCCCTAGCGGTTCAATTTCTTTTAAATCTAGCTTTGATAAGTTACGTGTAAATTTCTACGCTTCCATTTTTCTCCATTTTTACAATAGGAATAAAATCTCCAAATTCGCATAGCCGTTTGAAGCAAATTTATTTCTCTTTAGACTTTCAAAATCCATTTCAAGATTGCTTGAAGTTCACGTGTAAACTTTTACACGTTCTTTTTCATTCATTGGTTTTAATTTGGTATAAAAACTCTTTAATTTACTTACCGTTCAAAACAACAAATATTTGCTTGCCACTTTTGCATTGGATTTACTAACTTATCAGCAATCCAATACGTACGGAAATTTCCTTGCCTCTCGGGTATAAATTGATAGGAATATATTCCATAGCCTGATACACAATCAACGCAATCGTGTATAATTGATTTAAATTTATTTCTTGCCTATATTCTCTCACCTTAATCAACGCAATCGTGTATAAATGATTTAAATTTATTTCTTGCCTTTATTCTCTCACCTCAATCAACGCAATCGTGTATAATTGATTTAAATTTATTTCTTGCCTATATTCTCTCACATCAATCAACGCAATCGTGTATAATTGATTTAAATTTATTTCTTGCCTATATTCTCTCACCTCAATCAACACATTCGTGTATAATTGATTTAAATTTATTTCTTGCCTATATTCTGTCACTTCAATCAATGCAACCCTGATAAATATAAGCCTCGTGCACAAATAATTTTCAATTGCATCTCAACATTTCCTTCATTTCTTCTTGCGTGCGTGAGCTCTGAAGGCACAGCCTCTATTTTCTTCTTTTTATTTTATATTTTTTTCCATGCTTTGCTTCTCCGCTCCCTGTCCTCTGCTTTCAATATATTTGACAAATCCATCTTCATATTTCACTCGGCAAGAAGAGAAGGAAACCCCGCGCCTAAACCAAATCCAGATCTGCGGCCTTGTCGCTCAACCTCGGCAACCATCATCTTGTCCTCTGCCTCCGTGCATGTTGTAAGTGTGCTATATTTTTTTTATACTGTTTGTATAAGTTATTTACTAGCAACCTACGCATGTGTAAGTTATATAGCATTTTGTGATATGTTAAGTTAAATAATTTTTTTACTTGATTTTTATTGACTTTAAAACATTATTATATAAATTATTTATATAGCCTGCAATGCTTTTGTATATACCAGTTATTTTAGAACCGCCCTAGTATGATTTACATATATTATATATATAGGTTTATGTATATTTCAGTATAGGGATTTGCTTTAATATGACTTGTGTATATATTTATTTTACGAAAATATTATTTTATATAGTTACTATAAGTATATGCATATGTATAATAGTTTTACAAAGTTTTTTATATATGTATATAGTGTTATAATAAATATTTTTGTAAAGTAAGTTATATGTATTAGTTTTATTGTTCTTCTATAAGATTTACATATATTTTCATAAGTCGGTTTCAAAATGTATACATATATTATATACATAACAGTTTTAATATTTCAAAAAGTAAATATGTCATGCATGTTTGTTATGCATAAAAGTTACATATGTTGTTTTGAAATACTTGTATTTTTTTCAAATATGGGTAGCTTGTTATTATATAGTGATATTTAATAAATGATATATTAAACCTATGATATTAGTGTAATGTGTTTTAAAAGGCTGTAGGCATACAAAGTGATGTTAAGATCTACATATAAGTTATATGGATATGTTATAAATTTAAATTGTATATACGTTAGTATATATATGTATAAGTCATGTTATTTTTTTTACGTACATATATAATATGTAATGGCATTTTGAAGGTAATAAACTATAGTATATAAGTATTTTGTATTTTTAAAATAAATATATACATAAATATTTATTTCAAAATATATTATTTTAATATTTTGTTTCAAATTATATTCACGGAAATGACAATAATAAAATATATTTTCCGTACAAATATCTAGCCGATTTTGATTCATTTCATCAATACCTTATTATCAGCTTTGCCCATCTAAATTCGTGCCCAACTAGCTTTGTTTCGAAATACGTGCTTGGATCCGTAACTCATTTCATCGTCAAATCCCTCTCTAGCCTCAAAAGGTGAGCAATCACTCACGATTAACATTCTTTTACTATTAAATTTGATTTCAATTGAAACGACAATTGAAATATGCTGTTGTTAGTTATTTACATTGCTATATATGTTGTTATCTGCAATTGTTCAATTGTGCGATATGACACCATGTCCTGTTGTTTATATTATATTGGTATTGATGATATGCCTGTTATTTTATTTTATTATCTGTTATCACTCTGCAAATTCCCTGTAGTTTAGAATTCACTATGGGTTGAAATGATACATACCCGAACGGACTTTAGAATAAGAGAATTTCGTTATGGGTTGAAATGATAAACCCAAGCGATTTTCAATTAAATTGAATTTGAGATTGCAGGTCGAAGTGATATCTACCCGTATATTTAAATTTCGGATTGAAATGATAAATATCTGTATCCCTTGACCATAGGTTAGGAAATTATATACAGACACCGTTGGTCCACACATATATATAAATGTTTGAATATCATTTCCATAGTTTAAAAGGAAATATATGGTTTTTAATAATTATTGGTTCTTAAAATATTATACATAAATGGAAATTATATATATAGATTTAATAATAATATTATTGAGATTGAATTAATCCATATAATTTGTTTAAGTATTTATTTAAATTTATATTTCAAAATTGATTGTTGTAATAATTTGAATAAGTTAAGGTTGAGAAGATAAAGTTGAATTATTTGAAATTGGTATTTAGTTAAGGATTCTACTTAATTGGATTGATTTGAACTATTGAATTTGAAATTTAAGATTTGATGTATAACTTGATTTTGATTTAAATGATTAAATGGAAGTTTCAAGTTTAAACAAATCGAAAGGAATATTTAGTTTAAAGGTAAATTTAGGTTATTTAATAAATATTGAATTTATTAGGTGAACATTTCAAGACTAAATAATAAGGTTAAATCGAGATCTATATGAAACTGTTAAATTGAACTTTGGAATGTTGAATATTAAAGCTTTGAAATATACTAGAATTTAAATAGTTAATTTGTGATTTAGATCTGTATTTGAAAAATATATAATTTGAATTATTTGGTCAGAAACTGAATTGAATGGAAATTGATAAATTGAGATTGAATTTAATTTGAGTAGGGAAGTCGGGTTGATTTTGAAGTGATTTGTTAAGTTTGAGGAAATTACAAATATTCTACTTTATAAAATATTTATATATTTTTTTGAAATATATATATTTGAAATGAAATGATATTTTGTTGTGAAGTATAAATAAATTTGAAATGACCTCGGTGTTATAGTGTATATTTCTACCTTGTAGATAGTCCCATTGATTCTTAGAGGATGGTTATCCCAAAAACCTTTAAGTTACTTATATTTCAGTTGCTATTTCACTTGAGTTGGATTTTTTGATATAAGAACGTTAATCCTGACTCGAGTGTTTTTTGTTTTTGCTTTACGCTCGGGTCAGACTGAGTGATACAGCATTTGAGACTCACATATGGAGTTTGGATCTTTATTGAAGATCTAACTATCGATTCAGCTTTCAGCTTTTCCAGTTGATTGGTTCAGAGAACTCATCTGTTCGTACTGAAGACTTCGCTGTGTTTGAGATTTTCTGTTGTATTCTATTTCTAACTCTGATATTTGTATAGTAGCTTCATGAACTACTATTTATTTATTCCGCTGTGTATTATTGTAATACTCTGTGTCTGTGATTCTGTGATTGATTTATTTACTGTATATGCTGAGTTTGCAAAATATAAATTATCAGTCTGATATTTTGAGCAATTCAAGTCCGACATGTGTGGATGCGAACGGTTGAAAATAGCAGGTCGTTACAGTTGGTATCAGAGCTTTGGCTCTAGGCAAACTTAGCATATATGGTAAATTTATTTACAGAATCACTTTCGTTCGAGCTTGAATATCTTCCTATTTGATTCGGTTCTCCTTTGAATTTTGGAACATCCCCCTCGGTTCCAAATCCATTCTTGTCTTTCCCTATTCGTGTTTTCTAGATTCTGGAGTATCCCATAGCTCCACCGAATGATTGTAAAGGGGTGAAACTATTTTTCAATTGCATTGATCCACCAAAGATTTATATATCCTCAGTTTAGATGCTGCTATCTCTGGTTATGCCGAATTCTATATCTGGCGATCGAATGTCAATTTGCCTTGGAATTCCGCATCGATCATATTCCTGAAGTCACGGTTGACCCGGTTAAGGTCGCCCACGATTAATATCCATCTTCTATTTTGAAATTTAATTATATCATCTTCATTTGGGCCTAGCTTCGAATCAGAATTCTATTTGATTAGAGTTCCTCTAATTTGAATCTCTATCTTTGTTTTGAAATCTCCTTGAATCACCCTTTGAAAAATCGGGTATGTTTGTATTTTTAAATTGTTTTATATACCGAAATTATTATTTTGATAACTATGATTTTATTCTATATATAAAAGTGAAAATGTTTTCGATAAGGATTATATACCTATATATAAAATGAATAAGAAATGTTTATTCTATATAAAAGTTTCGAAAGGATTTGAAATTTTGAAGATTTTATAAGAAATGGATTTCTATAAAAATAATCCATAACTGAAGGGTTTTAGTTTGAAATTCGAGGGATTGAATTCCGGTGTTTTGGAATTGGTTTTAAAAATTTGGAAATATATAATTATATGATTTAAAGGTATTTTCCGGATATGAAATGTTTCAAATGACTTCAAATGAGTTCTTATGATTTCAAAGAAATTAAAAAAAAATTCAAGAAAATAGAAGTCCAGAACTTACTTACGTCGTTGGAAAATAATTTCGGTGATGAGTGCACGCATCATCGACATTGATTTTCAAGTTTCAGAGTGGGGGAGAGGCCACTTTAGGAGCTTTGCTATGCGATTGATTTTATGAAACCAATTTTGATTTAAAATTCTGAAGTATGATTTGATATTCAAAGGATATATGTATATATATTTGAAACGATTTAAAGTAAGCCGGTGTTCAATCCTCGAGTTTTCTATTTGATTTAGTATAACTCTATTTATAAAAATTAATTTACTGATTTGTTGTTGATTTCCAACTCTTGGATTTGAAATTTGATTTCTCCAACTATTTTGGATGTTCGAACACTTCCAAATCAAGGTTTAATTTTAAAGGATATGTAAATTTCGAATAATACAAATATTTAATAAAGAATATAAGTTTAGTTTTGTATGTTTAAAGTATGAAGAGTATGACTTAAATAAATTTGAAACTTTTGTTAAGTAAATAATTTGCAAAAAGAAATTTGGATCTTTTGGATGGAAATAAATGGTTTAAAGGTTTTAAAGGGATAGTTATAAATTTGGAGACCATTTTGAGTATATTGATTTTGAGAAAAATATTTGGTTTTGAAATTAGATTGGAATTAAAACCAGTACTTATATGGTGATTTTGGAAATGAATTTGATTGACCTAAATTATGTTGATTTGGAAACTAGGATTATTTTCTAAACCTATTATTTGGAAATTTTGAAACTGAAGATATTAAATATGGAAGAAATAATTTGGTGAAATCATATGTGATTTTGAAACCGAAATGATATTGAAAGAAATTGAAATTGAGAACCTTGTTTTACTAAATACTTGATTTGGGAGTTATCGAACTTATATAGAATTGATTTGTATAAGTATGAAGTTGATTTGAAAACTATTGATTTGGAAAGGTACTCAATTTGAAAGGTGTAATCTTATATAGGCGAAGTATATATAAGCGTGATTTGATATACTATTGATTTTGGAAAGTATTCGATTTGAAAATGAAATCTTATATATAATGGACTTTATACAAGTATGATATGTGAAAGTGATTTGAAAAGGTACTATATGATATATATTTTCGAAGTAATGATATGGAAAGTGCCTTCTGCTTGATATCCGCTCTGTGGCCACATTGTGGATTCATTCTATCGATATTATTCTCTCTGATTTTCGGTTTTCCGGATGTGATACTCGAGTGTCCTACCATGGCGTAACCCATGGTCTTTTGTTTTTTGGGGTAGCATATCTGCAAGGCAGAGATTGATTAAAGGGTATGGATGTTTCCTGGGGGATCCAGGCGTAACCATTGTTATGTATCATGCGGTCTACCGGTTTTGTTGTCGTGGCGTAATCCGCAAGGCAAAGAATGCTTAAAGGGTATGGATGTTTCATGGGGGATCCAGGGGTAACCATTGTTATGTATCCTGCAGTCCATCGGTTTTGTTTATCATGGCGTAATTTGCAAGGCAGTGAATGCTCAGAGGATATGGATGTTTCCTTGGGGACCAGGCGTAACATTTGTTATGTATCCTGTGATCCAGGTGATTTTTTTTGGATTGTACTTTCCGTATCTATTTTTAAAAGTTTTCAGTATTTTCACTGGGTGTTGAAACAGATCTACTAAGTACTTGAAGAATTCTAGATTTGCACCTAATCAACGCATGGCCAGAGTCTGCAAGAACGAGGATAAACTTGTTGAAACATCGAGTTATAAAAGTATTTTTGAAAGAAAATTTTGTTTCGATATAAAGGTATTTTATTATAAAAATATTTTTCAACAAAGAAATTTTGTATTAATATTTGAAATTGAGACTCTTATGGTTTGAAATTTATGACTCGTGCCCGATACTATTCTTTTGGATCTACCTTATCTGCTCAGCTTATTTATTCACCTATATTCTATTTCCTGAATCTACCTTCCTTTCCTTTTTGAATATAATCTTTAAAATATTGTTTATTATATACTACCTGGTTTAATAGTAAAAATTTTAGTGTTTTATATAAATAATTGATCTCATAAATCATTGAATGGATTTAATAAAATGAGTTTAACCAAACTATTAAATATTCAAAAAAAATTATATGTTTTTAAATAAATTGTTAATTTGTTTTCCAAAGTCTAATTTTTCATCTGGTTGTTTCTATTCTCCTACTTTGTTCCTTTTCGAGGATGAAAAGTTCTGAGTGGGGGAGAGTGTAACAACCCATAAATTCTAACAAGTATTTTATTCTTTTATTTATAAACTTTGGGGTTTTAATTTACAAAAAATTGAATTTTTTTAAATTGAATTATAAATAGTCGCCAAATTTTTTTCAAATAAAGCAAAATTCTATAATTCTTATTTTGGTTAAAGTTTAACATTAATTGAAATTTTAAATCTTTAAATTCTAATTTCCAAATCTTTTAATTCAATTGGATATATTCGGAACAACATTTTCCGCTTTTGTTTTTTTACGTTAGATTATATGCTTTTTAAATTGAGTAATTAATATTTTTACTTATATACATCAGTTCTTGGTAAATGATGAATGAATCAGATGGATGTAAACAAATCATATTTTTAATTAAGTAAAAATTTTTAAAATTTATAGTGTATAGATAAGCTTTAAAAAATGAAAGTTTTAAATTGTACGTTCATATCCGTTTGATTTATTTGGTTAGCATATAAATAGTACGTAATTAAGGAAATACTCTTTAAACATATATTCTACTAAATATAAATAGTGAATAAATAAGAAAACTTATAAATTTAAATGTGTTACTTTTATTTTAATGTAGGTGTAGGGTTGATTTGATTAATGGATGTATAGTGCGCATTCTTAATAAAAATTTATAACCTTAACTAAATAAATAAATTTATCTGTAGCCTTACATTCCAAGTGGGAAAGAAATGATTTCCCTAGTGATTCAATTTCTTTTAAATCTAGCTTTGATAAATAACGTGTAAATTTCAACGCTTCCATTTTTCTTCATTTTTATAATAGGAATGAAATCTCTAAATTCGCGTAGCCGTTTCAAAGCAAATTTATTTCTCTTTAGACGTTCAAAATCCATTTCAAGATTGCTTGAAGTTCACGTGTAAACTTTTACACGTTCTTTTTGATTCAATGGTTTTAATTTGGTATAAAAACTCTTTTACTTACTTACCGTTCAAAACAACAAATATTTTCTTGCCACTTTTGCATTGGATTTACTAACTTATCAGCAATCCAATACGTACGGAAATTTCCTTGCCTCTCGGGTATAATTGATAGGAATATATTCCATAGCCTGATACGCAATCAACGCAATCGTGTATAATTGATTTAAATTTATTTCCTGCCTATATTCTCTCACCTCAATCAACGCAATCGTGTATAACTGATTTAAATTTATTTCTTGCCTATATTCTCTCACCTCAATCAACGCAATCGTGTATAACTGATTTAAATTTATTTCTTGCTTATATTTTCTCACCTCAATCAACGCAATCGTGTATAATTGATTTAAATTTATTTCTTGCCTATATTCTCTCACCTCAATCAACATAATCGTGTATAATAGATTTAAATTTATTTCTTGCCTATATTCTCTCACCTCAATCAACGCAATCGTGTATAATTGATTTAGATTTATTTCTTACCTATATTCTCTCACCTCAATCAATGCAATCCTGATAAATATAAGCCTCGTACACAAATAGTTTTCAATTGCATCTCAATATTTCCTTTATTTCTTCATGCTTGCGTGAGCTATGAAGGTATGGCCTCCATTTTCTTCTTTTTATTTTATATTTTTTTTCATGCTTTGCTTCTCCCCTCCCTGTCCTCTACTTTCAATATATTTGATAAATCCATCTTTATATTTCAGTCGGCAAGAAGAGAAGGAAACCCCGCGCCTAAACCAAATCCAGATCTGCGGCCTTGTCGCTCAACCTCGACAACCATCATCTCGTCCTTTGCCCCTGTGCGTGTTGTAAGTGTGCTATATTTTTTTTATTTTTATTTATACTGTTTGTATAAGTTATTTACCAACTTACGCATGTATAAGTTATATAGCGTTTTGTGACATGTTAAGTTAAATACTTTTTTTACTTGATTTTTATTGACTTTAAAACATTATTACATAAGTTATCTATATAGCCTGCAATGCTTTTGTATATACCAGTTATTTTAAAACTGTTCTGGTATGATTTACATATATTATATATATATGTTTATGTGTATATCAGTACATGGATTTGCTTTAATATGACATGTGTATATATTTATTTAACGAAAATATTATATTTTATATAGTTACTATAAGTATATGCATATGTATAATAGTTTTACAAAGTTGTTTATATATGTATATAGTGTTATAATAAAGATTTTTGTAAAGTAAGTTATATGTATTAGTTTTATTGTTCTGCTATAAGATTTACATATATTTTCATGAGTCAGTTTCAAAATGTATACATATATTATATACATAACAGTTTTAATATTTCAAAATATAAGTATGTCATACATGTTTGTTATGCATAAAAGTTACATATGTTGTTTTGAAATACTTGTATTTTTTTTTCAAATATGGGTGGCTTGTTATTATATGGTGATATTTAATACATGTCTTTGAACAAATGATATATTAAACCTATAATTTTAGTGCAATGTATTATAAAAGGCTGTAGGCATACAAAGTGATGTTAAGATCTACATATAAGTTATATGGATACGTTATAAATTTAAATTTTATATACGTTAGTATCTAGATGTATAAGTCATGTTATTTTTTTATGTACATATATAATATGTTATGGCATTTTGAAGGTAATAAACTATAGTATATAAGTATTTTGAATTTTTAAAATAAATATATACATAAGTATTTATTTCAAAATGTATTATTTTAATATTTTGTATCAAATTATACATTTATTCATGGAAATGACAATAATAATATATATTTTCCGTACAAATATCTAGCCGATTTTGATTCATTTCATCAATACCTTATTATCTTTTTGCCCATCTAAATTCATGCCTAACTAGCTTTGTTTCGAAATACGTGCTTGGATCCATAACTCATTTCATCATCAAACCTCTCTCTAGCCTCAGAAGGTGAGCAATCACTCATGATTAACGTTCTTTTATTATTAAATTTGATTTCAATTGAAACGACAATTGAAATATGCTGCTTTTAGTTATTTACATTGCTATATATGTTGTTATCTGCAATTATTTAATTGTGGGATATGACACCATATCCAATTATTTATATTATATTGGTATTGATGATATGCCTGTTATTTTATTTTATTATCTGTTATCACTATGCAAGTTCCTTGTAGTTTAGAATTCACTATGGGTTGAAATGATACATACCCGAACGGACTTTAGAATAGGAGAATTTCGTTATGGGTTGAAATGATAAACCCAAGCGATTTTTAATTAAATTAAATTTGGTATTGCGGGTCGAAGTGATATCTACCCGTATATTTAAATTTCGGATTGAAATGATAAATATCTGTATCTCTTGACCATAGGTTACGAAATTATATACAGACACCGTTGGTCCATATATATATATAAATGTTTGAAAATAATTTCTATAGTTTAAAAGGAAATATATGGTTTTTAATAATTATTGGTTCTTAAAATATTATATATAAATGGAAATTTTATATATAGATTTAATAATGATATTATTAAGATTGAATTAATCCATATAATATGTTTAAGTATTTATTAAAATTTATATTTCAAAATTGATTGTTGTAATAATTTGAATAAGTTAAGGTTGAGAAGATAAAGTTGAATTTATTTGAAATGGTATTTAGTTAAGAATTCTACTTAATTGGATTGATTTGAACTATTGAATTTGAAATTTAAGATTTGATGTATAACTTGATTTTGATTTAAATGATTAAATGGAAGTTTCAAGTTTAAACAAATCGAAAGGAATATTTAGTTTAAAGGTAAATTTAGGTTATTTAGTAAATATTGAATTTATTAAGTGAACATTTCAAGACTAAATAATAAGGTTAAATCGAGATCTATATGAAACTGTTAAATTGAACTTTGGAATGTTGAATATTAAAGCTTTGAAATATACTAGAATTTAAATGGTTAATTTGTGATTTAGATCTGTATTTGAAAAATATACAATTTGAATTGTTTGGTCAGAACCTGAATTGAATGGAACTTGATAAATTGAGATTGAATTTAATTTGAATAGGGAAGTCGGGTTGATTAAGAAGTGATTTGTTAAGTTTGAGGAAATTACAAATATTCTACTTTATAAAATATTTATATATATTTTGGAAATATATATATTTGAAATGAAATGATATTTTGTTGTGAAGTATAAATAAATTTGAAATGACCTCGGTGTTATAGTGTATATTTCTACCTTGTAGATAGTTCCATTGATTCTTAGAGGATGGTTATCCCAAACATCCTTTAAGTTACTTGTATTTCAGTTGGTATTTCACTTGAGTTGGATTTATTGATATAAGAATGTCAATCCTGACTCGGGTGTTTTGTGTTTTTGCTTTACGCTCGGGTCAGACTGAGTGATACAACATTTGAGACTCACCTGTGGAGTTTAGAGCTTCATTGGAGATCCAACTATCAATTCAGCTTTCAACTTTTCCGATTGATTGGTTCAGAGAAGTCATCTGTTCGTATTGAAGACTTCGTTGTATTTGAGATATTCTGTTGTATTCTATTTCTAACTCTGATATTTGTATAGTAGCTTCATGAATTACTATTTATTTATTCCGCTGCGTATTATTGTATTACTCTGTGTCTGTGATTCTGTGATTGATTTATTTACTGTACATGCTGAGTTTGCAAAATATAAATTAACAATCTGATATTTTGAGCAATTCTAGTCCGACGTGTGCGGATGCGAACGGTTGAAAATAGCAGGTCGTTACAAAAACACTCGAGTCAAAACTAAAATATCTTATGTAAGTCAAATCAACAGTAAATAAATATGAGTGTAACAGCGTCGGAGATGTTACGGGGTTTGACATCTCCTATCCACTGTCTAACGTGAGTGCAATAACTTAAGAAATATTTAGGATTTAAACCACCTAAGGATCCGTTAATTTGTCTACATACATAGTACAATATGTTATTACAATGGTGTCTACAGTAAAGTAAAATATTAAAATAGTGTTAAGGCGTTACCCATATCTCCCTTAATACATTTTATATATTTCCATGGTCTATACAGTACTGTAATTCCTCCTTAAACTGGAGGGTTATCAGAGAGCACTCCATAGGTATGGTACAAACCAAACTCGTAGAAGATGAATAGGGCATGTGAACACGACACTTGAGGCAATTCCAGGGTAGGACTCTACCAATTACGGATTTGGACTGGTGGTAACGCATAGTAGCTACTACTGCCCACCTCGGAGCACACTCCCATAATCAAAATCAAGGGGTGTCCACCAAATCATCACAAAGTCATAGTATAGTATCGAAGAAGCATGTCCGATAAGAGGAATGACCTCACTTGGCCCGGCGTGGCTCCTGTTTTAGTCACATATAAGCTGACTTACGGGAGACAGAGCTACGTAAATACCTAATATAGAATCATACACTAAACCATCCTACTTCATTCTGGATTCTCCACCATGTACACAGCTGTTAAAGTGGTTTTCGGTATTGGCAGAGTGTATGACAATATCTGATCCCGGTCTCTTTAACAACCAAACACTTAATTCACGTCGGATGGTTCTGTTACATTTTCGAAATCAATTCATAATTGATATCAAAATATCATATTCCCAAAATCATTTTCGAAATCATATCACATTTGAAATCATATCACTTACAAAATCAAATCTACTCTCAAAATCACACTTTCCAAAATAAGTTAAATCCTCATTTAATATTATCATATTTACTCAGAAAATGTTATTTCACCAAAAAATATCAATCCAAATCTCAGCTTAGGTTATAACATCATTAAATCGTATTCGCTGTTAAATCAAGGATTTAGATATAAATGCTTCCACTTTACATAACCTGGAATTTAGAAAATAATTTAGATATACATAAATAGTTTAAATAGTTAAAAAAATTAAATAGTTGGAAATGCTTTAAAATAGTAAAAAAATGGATTATCATAGTTTTAAATAGAATTAAGATAGTTTATATAAATTTGAAATAGTTTAAATACATTTAAAATATATTAAATAGATTTAATATAGATTAAATGGATTTAAAATAGATTAAATAGATTTAAAATAACTTATAATAAATTAAGTAGATTTAAAATATATTTAATAAATTTAAAATTGATATGGGTTAATTAGTTTAAAATAGGATAAAATAGATTAAATTGGATTACATAGATTAAAATTGATATAAATAAATTAAAATAGATTAAATTGATTAAATGGTTTAAAATATTTTTAAAATAGATTAACTTAGTTTAATAGTTTGAAAATCTTACTAATAAGAATTTAAAATAACATTTTTAACAGTTTATATTAAAACAATAAATTTGAAATTAACATCGAATTTAACTATTTCTTTCATTTCAAAAGATCTGGACCATATCCAGATTTCGAATCAAAACACAATTTCAAATCTTGAAGTATCAATTTAAGCTATTCCAATTTCAATAGATTTCACGGTTACAATTTCAAACTTCTTCAATAACTCAATTTTGATAAATTTCGTTTATACTTCAAATTCAACTTTAGAATTCCAATTTAAAACCTCTGAGAAATGTACTTAATGCAATTCCAAAATTTCAAATTTAATCTTTTAGACAATTCATTTAAACAATTTAGTTTATATAAATAAAATTCTATTTCAAAATATCATTTAGCTGAATTCAAAATTTAAAATCATTTAATTTAACTATTCCGATGTCCGTATATAACTTTCTACCCCATGATCAAGTGATATGGATATTTATCATTTCAACCCGCAAATATTTAAATTTATGAGTATATATCATTTCAACCCGCAATCCTGAATGAAAATAAAATCCATAAAATCGCTCGAGTCTATCATTTCAACCCATAACGATTTTCCCTTATCTATAGATCGTTTGGGTATGTATCATTTCAATCCATAGGGAACTTGCAGTATTATAATAATATAAAAATATAACATCCAGTCATCCAATAACAACAATCAAACTTACATCACAATCACCAATCAATCAGTCAATAAAAAACATCGATTAACTGATTGTCATCTGCAGGTATTCAATTGAAAATTGAAGTCAATAATAAATTAAATGACTATTAAATGCAATAAAAGTCGTATTTAACTAGAATGACAATTTAAATATGCCAAATATCAACCAATCGATTTCTAGTTACATCATAAATTTAAATTAACTAACATAAGATAATTTAGTAGTTGTGAGTGGGTTAAAACACTCATCTTTTATTCCAAATCGATTGGAAACATAAAATAAGTCCAAAATTTGAGATGTCTTAGAATTCATCCAAACTAGCTCCATAGTGTTTGAAATTTCGATACGATCCCAACGATGCAAATTGCGCACAAATCCGACCTCATACATGAAAGATATGCTTGTTAGTAGGTTACACGATTTAAATTCAAATAATTAAACAGACAAAATAATAAAAGACACGTCACCGTACTGAACATCACTCGAAACCCTAAATCTCCTTCTTGTGCGCGAATTTCGAACAGAACCATACACACTGCCATCTTCCACCAAATTTTTGCCGCACTTACGTGCGATTCGACCACGATCTGACAACATCGCCCGCCTCCACGCCTCGAGCCGACCCCACTCTCAACTCGCGGCCGCTCGTGACGCCTAGGATGGCCAGCGCCGCCACCAATAATTTTTGGCCATTTCTAGCAAATTCTGACCACTTGACGATGAGCGACCACTACCCCATGACCTGCTCTCCACCCTCTTCCCAATGCCGCTTCCCGATCATCGATCGGATGAAGATCCACCATTGGATCGAAACTCTAGAAAATGGACGGTCGAAACTAAATCACCAATTTTTGGACAAACAGTGATTCGATTACAAAAACGAATTGCACCAGTTGATTACGCTTGTCGAGAGCTTCAAATTGATATATAATATGATAGGAGTTTGAGAAATTTGATTTTGAAATTGAATTTGAATTGACTTTGGATTTGGAGAAAATAGAGATTCTGCCATTGAAAAGGAGAAGCCGGATAAAATTGCACATACATTAATGAGG
This sequence comes from Allium cepa, assembly GCA_030765085.1. Lineage (NCBI taxonomy): Eukaryota > Viridiplantae > Streptophyta > Magnoliopsida > Asparagales > Amaryllidaceae > Allium > Allium cepa. The sequence goes on from CM060941.1 coordinate 576,332,982, forward strand.
AATGAAAGGCTGCTAGGGTTTATAGGGATCTATTTATATTAACGAAGCCCAGTCAGAGAATACAAATGACCATAACGATCCGAAATGCTCGTTTCGCTTCCGAAACGAAAGTGGGTCATCCCATATATCAAAATAGATGTTTTCAATAATTTTAAATTCAATGGAGCAGGTTTCACATCCTAATTCCATCGTATCAAGAAGTTAGCTTTTAAGTCAGCTTATTTCAATTGAATTCAATTAAATTGATTTCTACGCATTTCGAGCCCGCACGATCAAACGACAAGTTCGAACGCTACGAAACTTGAAATCCTGCAATAATTCACTATTACGAGTCCAATAAAACTAGTTTCTTCGAAATCCGAGAGAGTGGCCCAAATGGCTATTTTCACGTTAATTAAATAAATTACTATTAAATTGATTGAATCACTTTAATTTCAATTTTAACAACTAACCATTTTCATTATTTTTGATTACTTGGACATTTACAATAATTTAAAACAAATTTACATATCAATTCAGTGTTAAATATTACACTAATTGCAATGTTCAATTTCAACTGTAATTAAATCCAACTTATTAAAATAATTCCAATAAACTGATTTAATTTGATATCAGTCTTTTTATTCAATCAATCATTACTCTATGGGCATATTTAACATTTTTTTTACATCTTATTACACAAATATTTTCCTATTATCATCCTAATTTACATTAACATAATATTTAATTACATAATTGCAATTGATTTCCAATTTAATTCAACAGATTAATTAAATAGGTAACAAATCACAATGGTCACCTTTTACATAATTTAATCACATTAATGTTTTTATTATTTACAAACAAATGTTATAATATTTATACAACATTTATTTCACCCAGTTACACTTAATTACATATTCCTCAGCAATTAATATAACATTTAAATTATTTCCATATTTACAATCTACAACGAATTTTATGTTTGCAATTATTTCAATTTATTGAAATTGCGTTAAGATAATTATCAATTGCCTTAAATTAACATTATTAAATTTTATTCTATAGCTATTATTCTTATTAATTAAACCCTAAACTTCCAACATTAAATTACAAAATCTTATTTAATTCAATAATTTTTAGTTATCGAAAAAATGCGGGTCGTTACATCTCTCATATTCTGTGACGATCCGGGGTCCGACACTCGAAAATCAACATCCAATACATCACCCATATTCAAATGCTGGAGATTCAAACGTTGGAGTCCGGCTCGCTGGAGCTATAACACAATAGATGATAACAAAACAGTGGAACAAAAATGACTTTTATTGATACACAACATGGATACAACATTCTACAAAAAATGCCCAACATCATCAGAGCCAAAATATACATAAGACAACAGCAGAATACAACACAACAGCGGAAAGATAACATGACAGCAAGGTCTTCCAAGAGAGAGAGAGAGAGATAGAGAGCCCAACATATTGCATCTTCATTTCCAAAGCTCCAAAGCTCAAACCAAAAAGCTCAAATCTAAAGACTTCCAAATCTATATTTACTGATAACCTGACTATAGGCTAGCCGTGTGGAAAATTAGGGGCACCCAGAGTTTAGAAAAGGGAACAATAAACTCCGATTTGGTCATGGTACTGGTGTGAGCAAACATAAAAACAATTATTTGTATAAAAGAAATAAAAAGAAATCCATTCATGCTTTTGAAAAATGAAACTACCATAAGGTCTCCCGACACACACTCAATGCAATCACACACATGGGGGAGGTTTCCTCTTAAAGTAGTCAAACATGCTTAATAAGCAAAAATCCTTTTGATATTATTGTTAATGCATAGTGTGGAAAATATTTGCAAGTATAATATTAATCTTAGCCAGCATACATACCATTATAGTATGCCTACTATAGATACCATGTTAAATGGCAGGTTCTACAACTGAAACCGTAAAGGGCTCATATTGATTGTTTGGATTTTCAACAAATGGTCAAGGCTAAGGAACTTCCTTTATCCGAATGGGTATGCCTCTGGAGGGACGTCCCGAGAACATAACCGGATCTCTGCCAACACAAGGCCCGGTTACCTCTATAACTAAGTAACTAACTGTCACGAGTATGCCATCCCCCGGCCGTAACCGACCTTTACCGAGGCATCTCAACAACCAACAACCATATTAGTAAAATATCTGGGCTCCATACCAGAATACCACTTTTTATCTAGAAGGAAATGCACATATCCTGAGGGTCGCAAACCCCATAACCTTGCCGCATCCTTCCAGTTTCGACCATTTCTGGGGTGTGAGTTTGTCTCATCCCACAAAGCTACGATTTACTCAAAATCCATGTTTCGATCAACCAATGCTCAGCACTTAGCATGCCACATTACCAAATTGGGAATATATCACTAATAACCATCATCTACATAACCTCTGAGCTTGTGCATCTCAAAAAAGGGTGTTAAATTAAAAGAATAAATTCTCCGCCACCAAACGGAAATGTATTTGATAGAAACCAGCTTTATATCTCAAAGCGTAATTAATAAATACATCCATACAAATCCTAGGTCTGAATGGAACCGAAGGCACTTCGTCCAATTAAGGAAAGAAGTCCTTGTAATTTCGGATATCCCTTAATCACGTCCCGACTTTCCATCGCATAGGGTAATCTCTACACCGGAGCAACTCGGTGTAGAGACAATCAACAGGCAATCCTTTCATTTTCGAAAATACATGGTCTTCAACCACCATCTTCAAATGCGATTCCATTTTGTCGTATCATTATTCGAAATGGGTTTTATGACTTAATGTCCTCTCCCATCTTTTTTGAATAATGAGCGCTTATTTTAAAAACATACGGATACATTCGTATCTTAGTTAAGTCACACCTTATTTCCCAAAACCTTTCTTTTTGAACAGTTTAAACAAATTTCCATTTTTAATCTTTTAAACAAAAGGTCCACCTTTAAGATTCGATGTGGTTTTCGGATAGCCATTTGAAATCCGATCCCGGTCTCATCGAAATTCAAATGCCGTCTTAAAGGCCAAGTAGTTTAAGTAAACAATTTTAATTCAATTCAAAAGTTCACATTCACACAGTAATACATCGTAGATAAATCACTTATATTTACCACAGCTCAATCCATAGCAATTCATATCACAGAATACAGAATATTACATATCAGAAACATGTAATAATTCAAGACATTCAATATAATCCAATCATCCATAAGCAAGATTAAATAATCACATAATTCACAAGAATTTAATTTAAAATAAGCGCTCATTATTCGAAAAAGCCGAGGGAGGACATTAAGTCATAAAACCCATTCCAAATAATGAAACGACGAAATGGAATCGCATTTGAAGACGGTGGTTGAAGACCGGGTATTTTCGAAAACGAAAGGATTACGTGTTGATTGTCTCTGCACCGGGTTGCTTCGGTATAGAGATTACGTTATGTGATGCGAAGTCCGGACGTGATTAGGGGATATCCAAATTTATAAGGACTTCTTTCCTTAATTGGACGAAGTGCCTTTGGTTCCATTCAGACCCATGATGGAATTGTATGGATGTATGTCTGACATTACACTTTGAGATATAAAGCTGGTTTCTATCAAATACATTTCTGTTTGGTGGCGGAGAATTTATTTTCTTAGCTTAACATCTTTCTCTGAGACGTACGAGCTCAGAGGTTATGTAGTTGATGGTTATTAATGATATATTTCCAATTTGGTAATGTGGCATGCTAAGTGCTGAGCATTGGTTGATCGAAGCATGGCTTTTGTGTAAAGCGTAGCTTTGTGGGACGAGACTTCATCGAGCCTCACACCCCGTAAATGGTTGAAACAGGAAGGATGCGGCAAGGTTATGGGGTTCGCGCCCCTCAGGGTTTGTGCATTTCCTTCTGGATAAAAAGTGGTATTCTGGTATGGAGCTCAGATATTTTACTTATATGGTTGTTGGTTGTTGAGGCGCCTCAGTAAAGGTCGGTTACGACCGAGGGATGGCATACTCGTGACGGTTAGTTACCTAGTTACAGAGGTAACCCAGCCTTGTGTTGGCAGAGATCCGGTTAGGTTCTCTGGCGTCCCTCTAGAGGCATACCCATTCGGATAAAGGAAATTCTTTAGCCTTGACCATTTGTTGGAAATCCAAACAATCAATACAAGCCCTTTATTGTTTTAGTTGTAAAACCTGCCATTTAACATGATAGCTGTAGTAGGATACTATAATGATACATATGCTGGCTAAGATTAATATTATACTTGCAAATGTTTTCCACACTATACACTAATAATAATATCAAACGGATTTTCGCTTATCAAGCATGTTTGACTACTATAAGGAGAAGCCTCCCCATGTGTGCGATTGCACTGAGTGTGTGCCGGGAGACCTTATGGTAGTTTCATTTTCCAAATGAATGAATGGATTTCTTTTTATTTCTTTTATACAAATAAATTTTTTTATGTTTTCTCACACCAGTCCCATGACTGACTCGGAGTTTATTGCTCCCATTTCTAAACTCTATGTGCCTTTAATTTTCCATACGAGCAGCCTAAAGTTAGGTTATCAGTAGATATAGAGTTGGAAGTCTTTGGCTATGAGCTTTTTGGTTTGAGCTTTGAAGCTTTGGAAATGAAGATGCAGTATGTTGGGCTCTCTCTCTCTTGGAAGACCCTGCTGTCATGTTATCTTTCCACTGTTGTGTTGTATTTTGTTGTTGTCTTATGTATATTTTGGCTCTGATGATGTTGGGCATTTGTTGTAGAATGTTGTACCATGTTGTGTATCAACAAAAGTCATTTTTGTTTCGCTGTGTTGTTATCATCTAATGTGTTATAGCTCCAGCGATCCGGACTCCAACATTTGATTCTCTGGCATATGAATACGGATGATGTATTGGATGCCGATTTTCAAGTGTCGGACCCCGGATCGTCACATTTGGTATCAGAGATGAAGATTGAGTAAGAACTTTATCTTTGGAGTATAACTCATTAGGTGACTTATTAGAGATAGGGTTATAAATGCCCTATAATGAGTATATTCGCTAAGATATCTCATCCGTAGGCCTCAGATCAATATTCTTATCTATTTAACGATAGTGAGAATAAGTGCAAGAAGTGGACGAGGTAGGGGAAGGAGGAGTACCACTACAAGTGGTCAAGACCCTGCAACAACAGTAATGGAAGGAGCATCTCTTCCTATCCAACCCCAGCCAAATCTGGCAGAGTTATATCGGTGTTTCTCAAGACTTGGAGGGAAACCATTCAAAGGTTCAGAGACTATTATAGAAGCGCAGCTTGGATTCGATCTTGTGAGAGGATTTTTAAAGAATTGAAATTGGATGATAATCAAAAGAGGTTGATGATTTCTTGGCAGCTACAGGAAAAGCTTTGGTATAGTGGGAGACCATTACTTTGGCCAAATCGGAGGATGAGTTTACATGGGATAGATTCAAGCAAGTATTTGAGCAGCGTTATATGCCTTCCGCTGGTATTTCTAGGATGTATTAAGAAGATTACCTTGCTTCTTATTTATGATAAAATTGTTAGAGTTCTATTCGACACTGGAGCCACGCATGGTTTTATTTCCTAGCAAACCATAGAATAGTTGATTCTTGAACCCAAATTCGTATACGAATCTATTTATGTGAAGAACCCGGTAGGAGGCCCTGCGAATCTTTATTTACGTTGTAGAAAATTTCCTATTTCATATTCTCATCATCAGTTTCCTATCGGTCTTTTTGTTCTTGACTTTAATGAATTTGAAATTTTACTTGGAATGAATTGGTTAACAAAATATGAAGCTAAAATATATTGTATCAATAAAACGATTTCAGTCAAAGCCAAATTTGGGAATTCTATTGTGATTTCTTATGAGGATCCAAGTTTGAAGAGGGACAAGCTAATGTATACTTAAGGATATTCCAGTCTGAATTTGAAATCCATACCCATTGTTCAAGAATTTCTTGACGTATTTGAAGAAGTTAAGTCTTTACATTCACATAAGGAAATCGAATTTAGAATCGACTTGATTTCGCCCGTCCAGTTATGCATGCAAGTCGTAGGATGGCTCCAAAGGAAAGGGTACAGTTAGTTAAGAAAACCCAAGATTTACTGGAGAAAAGATTTATACGACATAGTCGTTCCAATTTGGGGTGCAGCTGTAGTATTTTTAGCCAAGTCTGATGAATCTTTGAGATTGTTCGTAGATTATCATAATCTTAATAAGTTAACCCTTAAGAATAAATTTTCTTCGCCCTGAATCGATGACCTGTTCGATCAATTGCATGGTGCTCGATTCTTTTTCAAGATGGACCTAGCCCAAGGATTCCATCAGTTGAGAATTGCGGAAGATTGTATTCATTTGACTACTTTTTGGGGTCTCGATACATTCTACGAATGGTTAGTTATGCCCTTCGGACTAACCCATGCCCCTGCATATTTCATAGACCTGATGACCCGAGTATTTCGTAAAGTATTAAATAAGTTTGTTCTCGTATTTATTGATGATATTCTGATTTATTCCAAAATTGAAAAAAAAAACATGCAGAAGTCCTCTCCCAAATGTAGAATAGATATTTCGGCTTGATCCGGTAAGTCATTTCTCTATTTTTTATGTGTTCATATGTTCTTTGTTGTCTCCCTGTCTATCAAATTTCGAGGACGAAATTTTCTTAAGAGGGGAAATTTGTAATGATCCCGTTTTTAAGTCAAATTTAATTTAGTAATTAAAATAGTTTTTAGAATTAATTTGTGAACTAATTTGAATTTTTTCAAAACAAATAGGATATATGTTTGTTTTATGTATATATATATATATATACATATATTGTAAACAGAATTTTGATTTGAAATTCAAAAATAAATATCTTAAAAATAAATTGGATTTAATAACTCTATATTTTAAAACTAATAAAAATTTGTTTTCTAATTATAATATAAATATATGTATATATATTGTGATTTGGAAGTTATGTTTTGAATTCAATATAATAATTTTCAAAAGTTATTTAAGGGTTGAATTCTGTATTTTAAAACAACTAATATAAATATACATGTTTATTTATTAATGTATAATTAGATTGTAAATAATTTTCTTTAAAGTTATACAAATATATATATAAAAGGCATGAAAATTAAAAAGTATAATAGCTTTAGTTAAAAATAAGATTTAATAAAAAGTTTATATACTTTCTTTTAAAAATTATACATGAACTAAATATGGTTTGTATATATATATATATATATATATATATATATGTATATATAAATTTAAAACTTAATACATAAATTAATATTAAATCATAAGAATATATATATAATATTAATTTTAACATTTGTAAGCTAAAATACATACATTAAAACAAGTGTAACAATTTTATCATGCAAATTTACAAGTGTCATACTTTTGATTATCTTTTATTTTTAAAAAAATAGGAAAACAAGATATATATACACACACACATCTATATCCCTCTCTTCACATCTTTTCTTTCATAGATTAAAAAATAAAAGAAAAAAATATATAAAACCTGGTAACTCAAACCAGAAAAGAAAACTAAAAAATCAATTCATAGCAGCTCAAAGTTCAGATCAAAAAAAAGTTCCAGTCTTCAAAAATCAAAACAAATTTTCAAACTTGAAGCTAAATTCAAGATCAATTCAAAGGCAAGTTCACTTTCCAGTTTTCAAGATCAAAACCAATTTCAAGTTCAAAAACTATCCAGGCTTCTCTGTTTAAACATCAAACCTGTGAGTAAACAACTTTTTATAAATGCTTAAATCTGTTGAATCTTGATTTCGTGTGATTAATACTTGAAGTATGCTGAATAGATGCCTTCATGTCTCTGTGTGTCTACATATATATATATATGTGTGTGTGTGTGTGTGCGTGTGTGTTTTTGTGTGTGTGTGACATGGTGCATGTCTGCGTACAGGCATATATATACCCTATTCTAATCTACAGGCTTTGGTTTGATTAAAAAAATTCAAATTCTCTGTTTCTAATCTTTTATAGCCGATGATGTATAAACAAAATGTCATTAAATTATCAAGATCTTGATTTTAAAAATATTCGTAAGTATAATTAGTAGAGTATTTTCTGGAAATTAGAAAAATGCAGTTAAACTCAAAACTTATCAAAATTTCGACCAGAAAGATTTCTTGGTTCACTTATATCATCTTGTTTGTTTTCGAAAACTGTGAATTTTAAAAGTAAAACCATTATTTTTAAGATGGTAAATCGAGAGAGCTTGCAAGTTGAACGGAAAGGGTTTTTTTGGCAATTGCTAGTGATCGAAGCAAGGTGGGAGGTCGGGATCGTGACTGAAGCTTGCTCGGAGGTCAGGGTTTCTGGTAAAAATTGTAGGTGGATTTATCAATCGCCATGGTGGCTGGACGATGGTGAAATAGGGTTTAAGGACCTGATTTGGTCGATGTTGGAATTCGAGCTGCTACGTCATTGATGATGCATCGGGATGGATTGGAGGTAGGGGAACGGAGGCGTGGAACTCTGGCGAAGGTTTGGGCTCGACGACGTAGTCTACGGTGGTCGGAGTTGGGCGATACGAGGCGATTTTGACAACTGGATTTCGTGCCTCATGGTGTTCGACTGCCCGATTTTTGATGTACTAGGTTGAAGGATGATCTGGGAGGTCAAGATGTTAGAGTAAGTCGTTGGTGACCTGATGACGTCGGCGTGGTTGCCGGAGTGGCGGCGACCGTGCGTGCACGTGCAACTGATGATTTTCTGTTGTTTAGGTAGGCTAAGGTAGGATCGTGTACTCGAAGAAGGACTCGGGGTAGAGAAGGTTTTGGCTCGAGTTAATATACGTGTATTTTAGCTATGTAACAGGATTTTAAATTTTAAATCAAAATAAAGTCAAAATGAAAAAGGAAAAGAAGAAGAGGGGAAGTGACTCGAGTTTGGCTTAGGTATTTTTGAGTTTGGCTCGGGTTTTATTTTGTAGTGAATATGTTTTCGAAGCAATGTTTTCAAAGCTAGTAGAAACAAGTTTTTCAAAGAAAAGTGTGATCAAGTTTTCAAAACAAGTTTCAATTTAAATTATAAGACAAATGTGTTTGAATTTAAAAATTGTTTTGATTTGAAATGATTATATAATAATTATCTTATTTAAGATTGGGATTAGTTAAAGGTTTTTAAAATTAATTATTTTAAATTAGTTAATTTTAAAGTGTTTATATATATATCCTTTATTTTAAATGAATTCTTAAGTTCATTTTAAATAAATTAAGTTAATACTTCAGTGAATTTACTAATTTAATTAAGGAGTTAATTAAAGAAAGTAAAATGTTTTTTTATCATTAGTTAACTTAAAGGTCTTAATTTAATTTATATGTTAATGATTAATTAATTCTAAAAGTTTATTAAATAAGATATAAAGGATGTAATTAAGTAATTAATTAAGATAAATAGTTTATCTTTAATTAATTAGGGTCTTGATTAATTAAAGGATCATTAATTAATGAGACCAATTAAAAGATCACTTATTTATTAATTAAGCAGGATTTAGAGGCAATTAATTTAATTTATTTGGTGATTAAATTAAATTAATTAGGAATTATGTAATTGATTAAGATAAATGGTTTATCTTAAAATTAATTAAGAGCTTAAGGTAATTGAAGGATCATTAGTTAGTAATTTAATGACAATTACTTAATGTAAGTAATTACTTAATGAAAGTAACTAAAAGGTAACTAATTACTTAAAGGATAATTAGCTAATGTAAGTAATTAAAGGATAATTAGTTACTTAAAGGATAATTACTTAATGTAAGTAATTAAAGGATAACTAAATAATTAAAGATTAATTAACTAGTAAATAAAGGCTATTTAATTAGTAATTAAAGGTTAATTAATTAATGATTAAAGGATAATTAATTAATTAAGGGTTAATTAATTAATGCAATTAATTAAAGGTCAATTAATTAATGTAGTTAATTAAGAGATAATTAATTAATGTGAGTAATTAAGGATAATTAGTTAATATGGATAATTAAGGATGGTTAATTAATTTCATTAATTAATTAAGTTAATAGAAAATGGTTTGTAATTAATTAATGTTAATTAAACCGGGTTAAGTAATTAATTCATAAATAATTAATTTATTTGGTTAAATTGAATTAATTATAAATAATGTTGTAATTCATATGGTGTATCAATGAAATCATTTTTGTTCCGCCGTGTTGTTATCATCTAATGTGTTATAGCTCTAACGAGCCGAACTCCAACGTTTGAATCTCCGACATTTGAATACGGGTGATGTATTGGATGCCAATTTTCGAGTGTCGGACCCCGGATTGTCACACATTCTTTCTCTCAGGAAAGGTTCCATGTAGCAAGTATTCTTTGAACGGGGTCATCCTCCACTCCCTTTTAGTTTCCGTCTCTGCCACAAAATCTACCTCCATCTCATTTATACTTGGGTCATGCACAAAGGGAACTAAGCCCATCTGCTATGCATCACCAGTACTTGCAAACTGACTTAGCGCAATGTTCCTTTGAGTAATCTTCCAGAAGTCTCTGGTCGTTGAAGCAGCTGTCGCAAAGGTTGATCGGTATTGATACTGACCGGATGTGCTTGGAAATACGTGCAAAGCTTGCATGATGCGCTCACCAAACAGTAAGCATGCTTCTCAGTCTTGGGATAATTCCTCTCTACCCTCGTTAAATGCTTATTAACATAGTACACTGGCTTTTGGATTCGGCTCTCCTTATGAATCAAAGCTGCACTGATGGCATGCTGGGATATGGCCAAATAAACATACAACTCCTCATGGTCTATGGGCTTTGACAGAACAGAGGGCCTCTCCAAGTGACTCACCAGAGCTCGGAACCTGTCCTGGTAATCCGGAGTCCATTCAAAAAAAAAATTCCTTTCCTTATCGCATCAAAGAAAGGAATATACTTGTCGGTTGCTCTAGATAAAAATCGACTCAGCGCAGTGACTTTCCCATTCAGGCTTTGTACTTACTTTATAGTTATGGGCGCTTGTACGTCTCGAATAGTTTGAATCTTTTCTGGGTTCGTTTCGATTCCTCGCGCGTTGACAATGAAACCCAAAAACTTCCCCATGCAACGCCTAAGAAACATTTCAGTGGATTGATTTTCATTCCATAAAATATGACTATATCAAACATCTCTGCTAAGTTTCGAATGTGGTCGTTTGACTGTCGTGACTTCACAAACATATTACCCACATAGACTTCCATCATTCTACCAATCTGGTCTTTAAACATCTGATTCACCAAACACTGATAAGTTTCCCCTGCATTCTTTAACCTGAAAGGCGTCACTAAATAACAGTACAGTCCAACATCTGTGACAAAACTGGTATGCTCCTAGTCCAGAATGTGCATCGAGATTTGGTAGTATCCCGAATACGCATCCATAAATGACAATAACTCATGTCCTACTGTCGAGTCGACCAGCTGATCAATTATGGGCAGTGGAAAACTATCCTTAGGGCACACTTTGTTCAGGTCCAAATAATCAACACAGGTCCTCCATTTCCCATTTGCCTTCCTCACCAGTACGTGATTGGATATCCATTCAGGATAGAGGGAGTCACAGATGAACCCATTGGCTTTTAGTTTATCCACCTCCTCCTTGAGAGCAGCGGACCTCACCATGTCTATGCCTCTCCTCTTTTGTTTCACTGGCACATAATTTTGATCAATGTTCAACATAAAACTTGCGGTGGCGGGAGAAATCCTACACATATCAGAATGGGTCCGAGTGAAAACATCGAGATTCGCTAGAGGAAATCAGTATTATCCCTCATCATCGAGGGGTTGAGCTGTGATCCAATCTTAAGCACCCAAGACAGGTCCTCATGGCTGACTGGAATGTCAATCGTCATTTCAGCCGGCGCTGCCTTGGCTTCCTTGGTTTCTTCATCGTCGTCCCTCGGATGTATGTCTCTATAGATCTGATTGTGTTGCCCAAGCCAAAACTCAGGCACTATTTGTCAATTGTCAGCAACATGGATGCGGACAGGCTTATCCACATCATTTCCCTTCTCTCTTCGCTGGGCCTATCTCAACTCAACCTCATAGCAAGCACGACCAGTCCCTTGATCGCCATGCACTACACCAACTCCACTGTCCATTGGAAATTTCAAGGTCAAACACCATGGGACCAAAGCTGCCCTAAAATCCGCCAAGGCCAGTCGGCCCCGAAAAACATTATATGGGGGATCAACATCCAAAACAATGAATGGTAGGATCCGTACCCTCCTGCGTTACACCTTCTCCTAGTTCAACAGGCAATTGAACAAAACCTACTACATCAGTAGCTACACCATTAAAGCCGTGAATATGGGCTTTAGATGGTTTCAGTTCCTTCGCCTCCATCTTCATTTGGACAAACGCCTTCTTGAAGATAATATTAACATAACTCCCACAATCAATTAGTATTCTTATCATGAGCACGAATCCGATCGTAGCTAAGATAACCATCAGGTCAATGGTAGGTGCTTCCACCCGATTGGCATCCCTACTCCTGAACACTATATCATCGATCATCATTCGCTGATGTTTCACCAGAGTCGCATCTTCTTTGTTCGAGCAACACTCGAAGCCCATACGCTTCATGGAACTAGCATAGCGTTCCATTTCTTACTAACTCTTGTTTGCCCGATGAGGTCCACTGATTATCATGTTTATGGCCAGCCTTCCTCCAACTCGAGAAGGCTCGTTAGGTCGGTGTGAAGCTTGCCCGTGATTAGGGTCGGATATCCCATGTCCGCCTTCCTACGGATTCTTAGCAAACTGCTATACCTTCTTCTGGCGAATCGGCTTTTCTATAGCATCATAGAGGTGTCTGCACTCTTCATTATTATGCCCGTAGGTCTCCAGAAACCAATAATACTTTCCAGTTTTCTTTTTCCCTCAATCGATTCTTTTGGGAGCGGCTTTCGGTATTGGAATGTGTTATAAGTTGATAGATAAATATTCTCCAAAAATGTATTCAGAGGCCTATATTCATTATAGGTCGGGAATCTTGGTTTCCACTTTCCTGCTTCCCTCTTTTTCTCGAAATTTCCTCCTCCGGATCCTTTGGACTGCTCCGGTTTATTTTGAACATTGACTTAGACCTTACCAGAGTTTTTGCCAGATTACTTTACCACAATACTGCTTTGCACCACTTCCTTACTGGGTCCTGGCGCACTTTTCCATCTTGACCAACTACCCTCTTCTTTTCTCATGAATTGGTTCACCTTTGAATAGAAGCGTTCTAATGTAGTCGATGGTTTGCCTACCAACCAGTCACCAAACTCTGAGTTTGGATCCACTCCTCGCATCAGGGCTATAAGGATAACATGGTCATTAGGATTGCTAACTTCAGTAGCAGAAACGTGAAATCTTTACAAATAATCCTTCAACGACTCCCTTGGAGCCTTGATCACACTGGACAAGACATCACTTCCTTTGGGCGAGTGGCATGGATCCTAAAATTCTCCACGAATGTCATCGCTAACTCATCAAACCTAGAGATCGATCATGGGGAAATTCTGGTGAACCACATGGTAGTGATTCCGGATATAGTTATTGGGAAGCATCTGCAATTGCTTGCATCATTTGCCCTAGCCGAGTCCATCATCCACTCATATCACATTATATGCTATCGAGAGTCGGTCTTCCCTCTATAAGCTGGAATAGTAGGCATGCTGAATTTCCACGGGTACTCAGCTTGTAGGATGGTATTTGTAATTAGAGTATGGCTCCTCGATACGCCCCAATCATCATTGGTTAAGCCCTAATTCTTCCTCATCGGTTGCCTGACCATAGCTGGTAAATCCATAGTCTAGATGGGTGGTGGCATGTTGTTGTCCGTCCTGCGCGATTGCTTCGGCTGGTGCCTCCTCGATAGGCGATCACCTAAGTGTGAATCCTGAGACCCGCTTCATTACGACCCCGGCGAGGTGGTTGACCAACTCCCAAGCGTGCTTCAGATGCTAAATTTTCCACTAGGTTGGGTGCGACTACCCAGGTGCAGTTGGGGGCCACAGTTCTAGCTAAGAAATCTGGATCATTTCTATTGGTTTGTTCTTGACGAATTATCACTAATTGCTCTGTTGCACCAGTTCATGTCGTTACAATCCTATGCCATCTACGTCTTGGACGTTCGTCTAATGAAGTGGGGCTATCGGATGATGAGTAGGAAGAAGGGTTCCTTCTGCATTCTGACACTGCTGTTGAGCGATATGGGTCATTATATTGGCATTTGTTTGAATCTGCTCGTTAGTTTGTCTCCTACTTTCCATGAGCTCCCTCGTCAGCTCATTGAAATTTGCCCTGGTGACAGCTTCTGCTTGGTTTGGAATGATGGCGGGTTCTGCACCAGCATTAGCTTGCTAATTGCTAGGTCTTACTTACTGGACACTAGCGGTATCATTAGCATCGGCGTTGTGGGTTGTGGATCTGGTACGTGGTCTTGTCATTTTTGAGTTGTCTATAGGAACTCTGGGTAGAATCTATAAACTCTTGAGAATGAACTAGGATCTACTTAGGGGATTTCCTCAATCCAGTAGCAACAAAGTAGATCCTAACAGCCTGAAACTGAATGCTCTCAGTGAAAGCTCCAAAATGTTAGCACCGAAATTGGTCCCTAACACCCTTGAATAGAATCCTATAGAGAGATTAATAAAGAAAGTAAATTAAAGTAGAGAAGTAATACAGTTGAATGCAAAAGGAACAAGAACAATGAGAACATAAGATTTATAGTTGTTCAGCGCAATTTCCTATGTCCACTTTGAATATAGTCTTTATTACTTTTCCAATCACTTGAGTACAGATACAATCCATAAGCCAAGAACTTGAATACAAATTTGAAAAGAAAAGAAGTGAGTATCGAAAATGGCCGAATATCCCTGGAGTTCACAAAAAAAGGTTTCCTAAACTGGACCGCTGCTCCTTTATTTATAGTCGAAGATAGGCTGGCACCCCTGTCCATGCCTATGACTAAGATAGCTCAGCCCATAGCTGATAAGTTAGGTAGACTGAACCATGCATCCCGAACCTTCATGACTAAACCACCTATTGCCGACCCCCTCTTGCTAACTTCAGATCCTCTGAATGTTGACTCGGTGTAGCCCTCGTGCATGCTCAAAGTAATCCGGATCACGACTTGAAGTAATCCATGCTTATGCTTGTGCTAATCCTTTCTTCCAATCTTGAAACCAATCCATACTAACCGATCCCATATGACCGAACCATCAAGGCCGATCCACATGCGACTGAACCACCAAGACCAATCCCGTCACAGTCACCCGTCATTGTCGACTCACTTATGCCAATCCTCCTTAGTCAAACCACCTTGACCCACCATGGCTAATCCCAATTGTTCTTTTATCATAGCCATCTTACCTCAACCAACCCACCATCTAATATCGAACCACCATGTCCATTCTCCGGCAACCACCCACCTTCGATTTTGATACTTCAAAAGCATGCCGATGCAGTGTCAAATATGTCGAATTACATATATACGTCGAACCACACATATATGCCGAACCACACATATATATGCCAAACCACATACATATGCCGACCCAATCAAGTTACACTGATCCCTTCTACTTCCAATCCTTCCTTGGCTTGAGCCCGTCTAGGTCCGACCATAGCGTCTACAATTATCGCCTCAAGCAGGGCCAGGTAGCTAGGTAACAGGTTTAAATCATCTAAATTTAACACTCCACCTTGATTTAAATATATTCATCAGTCAACAAAATTGATTGTTGGGTCAGTGCCCCATGACGCTCAAGCAGATGAAATCAAACTGATCAAGTTTGAGTAATTCTCAGACTGTCATTAGGAAGTGACTTTGTCATCATATCTGAAGGATTATCTATAGTACTCACCTCCACCACTTGGATATTGCTTCGTTCTTCCTCAAACATATGGAAGAATCCTCTGACATCATTATGCTTTGTTCGAAAACTATAAGCTTGATTCTCTATAAGATGAATCATACTTTGACTATTTGAATATAGCTCTACTGTCCATTGCACCATAGAAAGATCATCCAACAGTTGAATTAAATACAATTCCCCTTAGTCGCTTCCACAATCGATAACAACTTAGCCTCGATAGTCGAAAAAGCTACTATAGACCGCAACTTTTGTCCCCATGAAATCGAGCCTATGCCAATTGTAAAAATATAGCCCAACACCGACTTCCATACATCTCTATCCCAACATATCTGAATCACAGTAACCTCTAAGAGAGATGTTGCCACCTACTCCACCATATAACATGCCAACTGAAGAAGTGCCATAAAGATATCTAAGTATCCACTTCACTGCTTGCCAATGCTCTTTGCATGGGTTAGACATATATTGACTCATAACACCCACTACATGGGCCAAATCTAGTCTCGTGCACACCATAACATACATGAGACTTTCGGCAGCACTAGAATTAGGTACCTTAGCCATATACCTCTTGCCTTTATCTGACGTAGGAGATAAGTCTTTCGACAACTCAAAATGAGAGCCTAATGGAGTGCCAACTGGTTTAACTTCCTTCATACCAAATCGAGCAAGGACCTTCTAGATGTACTGGGCCTGAGTGAGTCTCAACTCTCTCTGCTTCCTATCTTTGAATATCTCCATTCCTAAAAAAATTGTGCTTCTCCCATATCCTTCATATCAAATTCCGAGATCCACTTTCAACTCCATAATTCTAACCATACTCTGAGATGCAATCAACAAATTATCAACATACAATAAAAAAATATATCATATCTCCATTACATCCCTAAAATAAACACACTGGTCTTTGAAGCTTCTAGAATAACTCCGTGAAAGTATAAACTTATCAAATCTCTTGTACCATAGTCTAGGAGAATGCTTCCGTCTATGTAGAGATATTTTCAGTTTACAAACATAATTTTGCGTGCTACTATCAATGAACCCCTCTGGCTGCTTCAAATAAATCACCTCATCCAGATCATCATGCAAGAATGCTGTTTTTACATCTAGTTGCTCAAGTTCCATATCATAATAAGCAATTACTGCCAACAGAATACGAATGGATGTATGCCTGACAACTGGAGCAAAGACATCATGATGTCTACCACTTTCTTCTGAACATACCCTTTTGAAACTAACCTTACTTTGTATCTAAGATCACCATTGCCACCATCCTTCACTCTATTGACCCACTTACATCCAATAGCTCTCTTGTCAGTGGGAAGAGGCACCAAATCCAGGGTATGATTTTTTTGCAAGGATTCAATCTCCTCTTCTATAGCAACTAAACCAACTGGAATTGTCAACTGATGAAATAGCATCCCTACAATCTCTGGGATCATCATGGACAACATTCAATGTACATGTTGAAATGTTGTCGAATTCAATATCTTCTATTCTCAATCCAATAAAATCATCAAGCCATTTATGCTTCCTTCTTTTTCTAACAGGTCTAGTCTCTGAATGAGATCCACCTTGAGTCTGATCCTTTGTACCAACATCTATACTATACTCATAAACCATGGTGCCATCGGAAACACCATCTGTACCTCTATGGAAAGAATCTGAAGATGACTTGCATTGTATTCAGTATTCTGAATCCGTCCTCATACTATCATCGGATAAGGAAGGCTCCACCTTCAATATAGCCTTCTCATCAAAATTCACATGCCTATTGGCATTGATCGTCTTATTAATAAGACACCAAAACCTACATCCCTTCACTTCTATCAACCTAGAAAGATACATTACAAGCTCTAGGTTCTAGCTTTCCTCTGCTCACAGTACATAAGATGGACATCCAAACACTCTAAGAAATAAATAGCTAATGGGCGCTCCTTTTCATACTTCTTTAGGGATCTTCACATCTATGGCAGTAGAAGGTGTGCGGTTGATGAGGAAAACTGCAATAGATAAAGTTTCTACCTAAAATTCTTTCTTCAACTTAGTAGTCAATCTGAGACAATGAGTTCTCTCTAATAATGTTCGATTCATTCTTTCAGCAACTCCATCAAACTGAGGGTCGCAATGTGTGCTGTAATGCCACTTAATAGCTTCGGACCCACAAAAATCGATGAATTATTGTGATATAAATTCATTGCCTTTATTTGAACAGAGAACTTTCAACTTCTTTCCTAACTGCTTTTCAACCATAGATTTCCACTTTCGAAACCTGGCAATGGTTTCACTCTTAGACTGTTGAAAGTGTACCCATACTTTACGAGAGAAATCATCCATAAATGAAATGATGTACTTGGCTCCTCCTAAGGATGAGCAGACCCTAACCATCTATATGAATATAATCTAAGACATCTTTTGCTTTATGCTCATCAGTGCCAAAAGAAATATTTTTCTGGTTTCCAAGAACACACTCTTCAAAAAAGCCAAGTTTTGAATGCTTAACACCATCAATCAGACCTTTCTTTCTCAACTTATCCGAATTGCAATCATTAAAATGTCCCTTACACAAGTACGATAATCTGGAAGAATGTCGATCGGTAGAAGTAGCAGAAGTTGATTCACCAACTACAGTAGTGCCCTTTAATAAATAAATATTTACTACCTTCACACCATTCATAACAATCGTGAAACCCTTCGATATCTTCATCTTCTCTCCCGCAACTATAATCTTCAATCTAAGCCTATTCAAAGCCCTAATAGAAATCAAGCTCATTCTCAAATCAAGTAAATGTCTAACATCAGTAATAGTACCAATAACACCATCAAACATCCTAATCTTCACACTACCAACACCAACCATACGACAAGAAGCATCACTGCCCATCAGAACTTCTCCTTCATCAATCTCACGTATGTGGAGAAGCATCTCCTATCAGGTGTCATATGATAGGATGCACCAAAATCAGTAAGCCATAAGTTGCTCTTCCTAGAAGAGCCAGAAGTTGTAAACACATCGGTATCACTCTCTGTATCTGATTTCTTTGCAGTATATGTTGAAGCTGCATTAGTTCTTTTTTTCTTTCTTCGAGCTTGGGACATTAAGCTGTAAAATACCTTCGTTTATTGCAGTAATGTCAATTTAATCGCTTAGGCCCCTTAGACTGGGATCTTGAATTACTTAGACCTCCACCAATCTTTGACTTGCTTTGGCTTCTATCTTTCTGAACATATAAGCCCTTTGTATCACTATCCAAACTAGTGCTTGGCAATTTACCTCTCAACACTTCATTATGAAGACCAGCCTTTATATCTGATAGACTAATCTTGCTGTGACCATTTATCATGGAATTAATAAGAGCACTATGCTCTTTATGCAAGGAACACAAGAGTTTCACTAATTGAGCATCATCATTAATATCAATATTCACTGCCTTCAGTTTCATAATCAAAGTGGTCAAAGCATCGACATGCTACATAATATCGGCTACAAGCTTAACCTTAAACGAATAAAATTATTGCTGAAGAATAATCCGATTTGTGAGAGACTTGTCTTGATATGCATTAGATAATGCATCCCACAATTCCTTCGCCATTTTCTTTTGAAAGAATTCTCTAAGAACTTCACTTGAAAGACTCCACTAAATTGTTGTAAAAGCTTCATCTTCCATCTCTTCCAAAACAGATGTCTCAATATCTTTCAGTTTCTCAAGCGCAGAAACAATCTTAAAAGTCTTCTCCTTCTTCAACACTCCCTCCGTCTTCATCTTCCAAGTTCCAAAATCTATCTTTCCATTAAAACATGTAATGACATAATTAACACTAGATTGGCATTAGACTTTCTAGAAGTAGCCATTAATACCCAAACAGAACAATAACACTAGCTCTGATACTAAACTAATATAAAAAAATTGAATGAGTAGAAGCGTATTTAATCAGAATCTAGTATTGCCTATTTGAATATCAATGCAACTTAAAATCAACTATTAAATCACACAAGAACATACAATGGAAAGAAAAAGAAAACGAGACAAAGAAGATTTAACGTGGTTCGGATATAAATACCCCACGTCCATGGAGACCCAACAGCCCTTTATTATTTCTTCACTTGGAGAGAGAGTACAACATGAGAAGAGTATGAATCACTTACTAAAATTTCACTCACCCTAAAAATTAGGGGTGAGCGTAAACCGCACCGCTATAAGGAAACCATCCGCACCGAACCGCAAAAACGGTGCGAAAACCCGCACCGAGTCTTCTAACCAAAACAAATACCTCAGACCGGACCGACCCGCATCGATACGGTTCGGTTATGGTTTGTACGATTGAACTAGCCATATTAAACTGGACCGAACCGAATATTTATGCTAGTAATCTTATGACAAAAATATAAGAAAATTCTATCTTATTTTAGATTTTAATGATGTATATTTTATTTTTAGCATAAGCTGTTATACTAATAATATTTGCTGTCATAAAGGAAGAAGTTATAGTTTTGATATAATATTTTTCATATCAGTTTTTTTGGATAAATGCTAATTATAATCTTATTCTAGTCATTTTCTTTGAAGATTATGCATTGATTAATATTGATGTTTGGTTAATCTACCATAAAAAAACCTCACTTTCAGCTAAGTGTCAAATTTAAATATTCATACAGTTAAGAATTGATCTTTCATTTCAGTATAACATTGTGTGTTTTAACTTTAAGTGTAAAAGCTTCACACGGTTGCCTTCGTAAATTGATTGTTAATGAAAGTAATTCTCTTATTTCATATTTAATGTGGGTTCAAAGCGGACCTGACCAAAACCGAACCGTGTTACATTCAAACCGAACCGAAACCAAACCGTTTAAAAGATTAGTATAATGGTTCGTATTTTTGATTAACCGTTTGATGCGGTGCGGAAGCGATTTAGACTCCAAACCGCACCAAACCGAACCACACCTACCCCTACTAAAAATTACTTGAATAAGGATCTTATTAAGGTTATTTTGATGGAGAACACTTTTTTTAGTTTGTACTGAAAAGACGAGCAAATGTTTTCATTTTTATAGGTGCAAGGATGAAGACTGCCTTGGAGATGATGAAATGTTTTCGAATTTACTTGACTTGATTCCAACCCAAATTTAGCATATTTTTTTTTATTTTCATATATATCTTTATTTGATTGATTCCTCGAATCAACTAATATCACTTGTGATACTAATTGATTATCCTTCCAATTTGTTTTCCATATTTGACTGATTACGAGAATCAATAAATAGCTTCTTGCTTATGAATTTGGAAGAGATTTAAATCATTGAAATTTAACAAATCTTTCATAGCTTCTATCATTTTTAAAGTTGCTTTCTTCTTCTTACTGAATTATTTTGCCCAAGGTTAGTGAAATGCCTTAAGGGAGTTTAGAACCTTTTTTTTTCTTTTTGCAAACGAGAATAACGAATTGAAAGGAAGGCATAATGGGATAACATAAGAGATAAATGGATTAAGAATTTGTATTTGTTTTTGAGGAGATATTTTAATACATATAACAAGGTAATAAGTTTAAATCTCAATCTAAGCTATATATTCATATTCTTCTTCCCGAATACATTTCAATTTATATTTTATTAAACTACATGTAAAATTGAAATGTAACGATTATATATGGCCATAAAAGTGTATTTCAGTATGCATCTGCATCATACATATTAAATAATCTGATAAGCTTACAAATCAAACTACAAAATTTAGTCAGCGTTTAGTTTGAAAACCAACTTTGCATTTTGCATTTTAAATGGTATGTGAAATAACATGGGAGGGAAGGAAAAAACGGAAAATCATAATCCTCCAATAAAAAGGGCGAAGGGGAATGAAAACATAATTTTTGATCTTTCCCTTAGGATGAAAAAAAATTCATGTTCAATTTTACATGTTTAGACCATTTTTCAAATTGACAGTTTTCCGTTGTTTCTTCTCTTTAATGTATTTTAAAATACATGGTAAAACCATAAAACTCATTTTGAGATTAAAGGTTGCCCTGATTTTCCGAATAAAATGATTAAAATTTCTATAGTATATATCACTGTTGTTTTTAGTTCCCGCATAAGTATAATAGATAGCAATTATGAATTACCACATGTAAAGGGAAAGAAAGTTGTAGGCTTTGTTGCTTTTATTTAAACCATAGCCCGCTTACTTTAGAAAAAGGCCTGCTACCATTGTTAAGGACCAAATTGTTTGGTCGTCAAAGATATCTTAATCACATAATATTATAATAATAATACACACACCTCTCAATGCAATATTAAAAATTAATAAGTAATAGAAAATAAATAATGAAAAGTAAAAGTAATAAGCAAACCATAAAACGTTATGTTCACTGTCGTTACCAAATTTTAGCTCTATTTTAGCTCTTATATCATTCAATTAGTAAGGTTTTAAGTGCTTGTACCAAAAAAATTCTTGTTTATTCAATAAATAATTTTAAAATCGAATATTCGTGTCAATGATTGGAATTCGGGTCTGAGTTCCAAATAATAAGCATCTATCTTTTTTTTCCTCCAACCGTTATGTGAAAAATAGCAAAAGGCCGGAAGAAAGTTGTGTAGGTTGCAGTCTCTTTCGCATTCAATATTTTTAAGCACGAACAAAGGAAGAAAAAAAAATCACACTACAATTGGCATCGCTTTATCCGTAGTTCCTTTCCAGCAGCGAATAAAAAAATTAACCAGTGGGCGGTATGCAGCTATGTTTGCTAGCAAGTAGCAAATGCACATGAAAGCAACTATGACAAATATAATATTATGCAACTTGCACTATTATTTAAAGTAAAATAAACGGGGGTCCAATTATAAAACTGCCTCCTCTCTGCGTTGCCTGCTCCCTAGTCTTCCTTTTCTCCTTCTTGATTTTGTCATTGTACCAAAATTTAATGACATTGTTGTTTGTATAATAATGGAGTTTATTATTGGTAAAATTCTTGGAAACAGCACGGTAGGTCTTTGTCTTCATTTTGGACTCACGAGCTTCGGCAAGTTCAGTATATACGCACACATATATAGTATAATAAATAAAATACTAGTATATGTAATCTAAATCGTGAACGAGGACCATAAAATATTGAAGGTCTACTCAAATGTGGAGAAGTGGGTAAACAACGTAATTTTAATTCAGAATCAAAACTTCTAACAACTACGATTCAAATTTAGCTCAAGTAAATTGGATGAGTAGGAATGGAGCACCCTCATTCTAAAAAGGGCCTAGAACCGTAAAAAAGAGAAGATAAGATTTGACCCTTAGTATATCATTTACACGTTCTTCTCATACTGTATACTTACTTTTCGGCAATTTAAATGACTGTATTTATTTACACCATTACAATTCTATTTTCGTATAATGTTTATATCATAATGACAAAGGTTAATAATATCATCAATGCCTTTATACTGAATATTATATCTTTTCTATTCTATTACATATAGTAACGTAATTACATAAAAAGTCTAGACTTTGTCTATTTATATTCTAATTTCCATATACAATAATCATTATTCATTATTTCATTATAATCATACCAGAAGACATTTCTCATTGTCGGATTCAATCGCTTTCATTTCATTTTCTCATAATTTTGTCTATTTCCATTGCCAGTTTCATACGTATGCTACAATTCAAAAACAGTTCTATTTAAACCTGAATCAAATTAAAGATTTTTTTTTTCCCCAATAACTTTTAGTCGGACTCTTTAATTTTTTAATCTAGCTTGAATTTTACAATTCATCAATAGTTTTTCACTTTTGCAAGAATTGCATCACTACCAACTGCTTTCAATGTTATTGTTTTATGCAAAAATAACTTGAAAGCCTCTAGAAAAAAAAATAGTTTGTTGGATCGCTCAAACTTGACCGAAATGTTAGTGTTATTCAGTATTTGAACTAATCAGATTTCAAGTGAATATGGACATCGAGACGAATGCAAAATTATTCGAGAACTTGAGAGCAAACTTGAAATGGAAACAATGGTGTCTCTTAGAGTTTGGAGTCAAATTGTGCAAGATATTTTTGTGATCAATACCAGCATGTTTTTTAGATGGATTCTTCTTGTTTCCTAGATAACTTGCAAAAATGATCAAAGAATGGAGTGCTAGGGCAATCATATTGGTGCTAAGTAGATTGTACATGGAAGATCTTATCAGAACTGTAAAGCTGTGTAAAAAAGAAAAAGTATCAAGTAAGCGAAATCATATCGGCACCGATATGATTTGATGGGAAAAATTCTGAACAAAGCTTGAAGACTTGAAGATATCAGCAAGTGTGAGAGAAAGATCTTAAGTAACATGAACCAAATCATCTTAGAACTGATCATAGTTGTGATCAAAGTCGATCTGATTTTTGTTACAAGATGACTCGTTGTTCCTCCCTATTCTCTTAGATCCAGATCCATACATACACTTCCCGATCTAGTGACTCTGGTGGACGATTCTACTATAAGGCAAGAGCATGGAATTAAGGACTTTTTTGGCCACCATCTTCCCCATCTTCTATTATCTACTCCACTTTGTCACTTTTAAGCTCCCTCTTGCTGATTAGATCTGAAAATGAGGCAAAGCTCTTATACTTGTGACAGACCAAACTCTAATAAGATTAACATGAGCATAAGGCAAAGATTATGCCGAATCACTATAAAAATTCTCTGTGTTTTTTACCATTTCTTATCGATTTAATTAGATTCACTTTGTCTTTTGTTGATTTAGGGTGTTATGCCATTTTTAGGGTTAATATTTTTTGTGCTTTCATCGAGAACTGAACTCAGAAGTAGATCTAGCTTAGTACTCTGGTTTAGACCGTCCATAAGTTAAATCCCGAACTTTATTGTTGCAGATTTGAAGTATTTGACGTTTGAAGTAATGACTCCTAGGAGATCCGAAAGATGTGGAGCTGTAATAGGTGGAGAAGATGAAGCTTCTCACCATAACGAGTAAGCTAACCAATCTATGAATGCATTGCCATGACCATTTGTCCTCCGCCAGACGGTGTCAAGGGTTGAATTTGATAGGGTGATTGCTAAATTGAACCATAGAATGGCAGACAACCATAAACTGCTCCTTGATAGGATGGGTGAAAGAATTGCTCTATTAACCAAGAAATCTCAATGGCCTAGGAGGAACCAAAAAGATGCGTCATCTTTAAGTTCTTTAGAAGACAATTTATCTTCATTTAATCAGAATAGAAGAGAAAGCAAGTAAAAGATGATGGAAAAAGCGGATGGGACATCACAGAAGATGACAGGAGGAGCTGCTAAAATTTCAGCCATCGTTGGAGTGATCGGTACCAACCTAAATCAAGTTGGATTGAGATGAATTGTGGTGGTCCTAGAGTGCGAAAACCTAATGTTGCCAACTTGTCAGACAGTGAAGACAATTTGCAGGACACTGGCATTGATGTCGGGCAGAATGCTAGTGCTCAAACAAAGACCACATAACCAGCCAGACATCATAGAAGATTCGGAGGAGTGGTTTTCCTAGAGATAGGATAACCTAACGTCATTGAACGAACCAAAAGTTTTTGTAGATTCAAACACTTAAAGCTATTCGTGATGGTCATCTTTCGAATAACCAGGCTAGTCAAAAATAAATGTTGATATGATAGGGAGACTCATGAATGGAAATTAATGAAGAAAAAATGCACAATGTTGCTCGGTACTCGCAAGACCCCATTCACTAATGACATCTTGCGAGGGGAATATCCCAAAAAGTTCGTCATGTCAACAATTCCATCGTGTAATGGAACAACCGACACTAGACAACATCTTTTGATATATGACTGGCACATGGATGGTGCCAAAACTATCGATATAGTAAAGTTCAATTTACATTATGTCGATATAAGAAATTTTTTATGTGTATGAAACTGAAAGATAAATGAATTGGTACATATATATGAATAATAAAAATATACAACACATGTATGATGAAATGAATTCAAATTACTTTTAATTTAAACTCAAAATTAAATTTGCTAATGTCTTTATCATAATTTTGTTTCACTCTAAGTTCTGTATGAAATTAAACATAATTTCATTTGGTCATAGTGTTTGTTCATATATTTATATATACTGGAATAAAAGAGGAAGTTTTTTTAAAAACTCAAGCATTATTAGTTTTAGTAATCGTTTATAAATCAGAAAAATCATGCAAAAGATGCTTTTTTCTAAAAATTCACTAACATTAAAATGATGATCCTTCACATTTTAAAACCATCGAAATATAAGTTTTGTTTGTTTCTTTTATTTTTAATATGTTTATTAGAAAATATGCATAATATACTAAATATGTTTATCTATTAAGTTAGCTAATAATTGATATAATAGGATTGTGACACACTTCAAATTTTATATTACAAAACTGGGCATAAATATGAATCTAGCTAAAATTATTTTCTTAATGATTTCAACATTACATATGATTATAAAAAAATTATTATAGTAGTATGTGTACAAAATGTTCTTTTGATTTTTTTTCAATGTCTAAGTATTGGATGTGAGCATTTATGTCAAATATTATATAATAAAATAAATTTTCTCAGATGTTTACTCGCATACGTACAATGAATTTGCCCACATACTGGCAATGTTTATAAGTAAACAAATTTCAAACAGGAAGGATTATATCAAAAGTCATTAAGATGCAACAGACAAAAGAGATCAACTAATATTGACAAACTAATTTAAATTTAAACTAATTAGATCATCAATTCAATATCTTTAAAAAAAACATTAGATTTAGCAGAACTGGTCACTTGTAATTATCTTTAAAGCTAATAAATTGAAGAATTAATTTTTATCCAATTAATTCTTTTTAATTAAGTTTTTTTATTAGAAACATTTCATATACATGTTTTAGTTATATAAAGAGTATGTAGTGCGTATTGTTTCATATGTTAGGCAATGCATCTTTTATGTAGCACTCATCTCAAACTCCGTTTAAATTTTCATTATCGCGGTCACTATCTCAATTTACATTGAAAACTATATAGATGGATTAATTGAAAATTTCATAAATTTTTAGTGGCATATAAAGAGAATGAAAATAGTATTTTCTAAATTAGAAGTGAAAGAAAGCCAGAAGGCTATTTTTGTAAGTAGAGGCAATTATTTTCCAAAATAAAATTCTATAAGAAAAAAATATAGAACAAAAATATATTTCCCATTATTTTTTTCCATGCAATTATCACTATATCATTTACTACCATTACTGAAAAATACTTCTCTCTTTAACAATTCCTCAAATAGAGGTAAAGTTATCTTTTTTGATTCTCAAACATAAGTATATAAGAATATCAAATTTGAAAAAAAAAAACATTATATCTTAAGTAAAAGAATATTAAAATAAAAAAATTTCATATTTTAATTTAAAAAAAGTATTAATACTTTTTATCTTTACTGAAATATCATACAAAGTATTTTTATATGTGCCTAGAAGTATTTCGTTTTATATTGATATTAATTCACTTTAAATTATGTTTATTACTGCATTATTTCAGTTTTAGGTTTGCATAACGGTTAAAGTAAAGGGAAAATTTATTTGGTTGTTTCAATAATTTAACTACAAAATGTAACAATTTTCATGTCATATTACACTATGTTATTATAAAATATAGTGCTTTAATGTAACTGTAATATCTTACTATTTTACTTAGCACCACGCAATGTCAAAAAGTGTAACAATGCAAATACATGATTGTTGTTTATTTGAACCAAATTTTAAATGCTATTTCACTTTCAATGCTGTTTCTCTATTACAAGTTTAGAACACTATAAACATAGAAAAATATGTGATATTTAAATTTATATGTTAAATAGATGATAAATTCATATTTGACTTGTATTGTTTACATTTGAAAATTAACATGCATGTTTAGTAATGTAATGCTAATGTTTAGTAATGTAATGCTAACAAAGTAAAAATAACCGATAGATTAGTTTATTTATTGTTGTACAAAGTCTTTTTGCTCCAAAAATGTGAAGTTATACTTTGTGTGCTTTGAGATTACAAAAGCATATTTATCAACATAGGTTTATCGATGGTGTTCAAGTAAAAACTAATCTAAAAATTACTATCCATGAACATACGGGCTCAAATTCATATAAACAAAAAAAAAATATAGAAGTGCACTACCAAATAAATTATGAGATTAGCACAATGTCTGACCACAGATTCGCACTAACATTAATAACTGACATAAAATTATATGCTAATGCAAAAATTGTGAAATTTAAAAAATATGTTAAAAGAAGAGATTAGTATAATGAGATTAAAAAAAATAGAAGTTATGGACACATCCCTCGTTTTAAAATTTATTTGTTTTGCATCCCTTCCTTATGGAAACTAATTTCTACATCATCTTTTTTCTCATTCTTTCTCGTTTACATCTCATTTCCTAAATGACCTTCAAAGCGTATATTGCATATGGTTATGAATCATGAAAAGTGATAATATATACACATATTAAGGTTAGTAAAATTACCTAAAAACCTTTGAATTACGTTTCTTTTTCTAAAAATACGAATGTATTTTATAAAATGATATTTGGAGGACCTAAAACTTAGTTTATAATATAAGTGTGTGTGCTAAAATTTCCTTAAAAAATACAGTGAACAAAATACAAACACACAAATAAAATATAAGGAAAAAATAATAAGATGGAAAGCGAGTAATGATTTTTTAAGAAAATATTTCCGCCAAGACAAAATGCCACTACGGAGAGTGGGTCCAAGGAGGTGGCAATTCCCTTAGGTAGGTTGGGGGTCAATGCTTGTTTGGACAGTGGTCGACCTGGCCAGTCAAGTCGTAAAGGTCTTTAATGCAACTTCACCTAACAGGATGCATGCACCTTACCTAACCGATCGAAATCAATATTGTTTTATTTTTCAAAAAATATTTGGGTTTATTATTATTTTTTACTAAAAATGAATATTTTTACAAAGGTTAAATATTTATAATTTATTAGATTTTTAATATTTATCATTATATATTATTTAATTTTGAACTTGTATCATATTATCAATTTAAAAACTTGTTATTTAATAAGAATAATTGATGCGTCCAACATATCTTTCTTAGACGGTTCAATTTCTTCGCATTCCAACAATAAACTAAACTGAGCCGAGAAAGTTAGACGTGTTGAAAATTCTGAACTATTCTGATACTATCTATGAACGAACCCTAAATGATCCGGCGCATTTCCCACTTTTATGTTTTTAAATTTGGATTTTCTTCAATTTAAAAAAATAGGGTCAATAATATTTCATGGCGTTAAATTAGACTTTTCACTAATCGTATGTGTGATTTTAGTTTGATTCTTTTTAGTTCGATGCTTAATAAAGTCGATTAAAAGTTAAAATTAATTCAACTCTTATGTTTGACTTAAAATAATACGAATATAAGAATTATATTAGAAAAACTTTTTAGTCTTAAATCCATCATAATACCGACAATTAAAACCAAATCATAATTATAATATTGCAAACTTTTGCTCGTCTTCTTACATGAGCAAAAAAACAACAATTTAACAACGTTTAATGATCTGACCTCAATTATTGAAGGTTTTTATAAGTTGAAATAAATAAAAGAAATAGCCAAGTTTATTAAACATTTACTTGGAGAATGTAATGGCCAACACATTGATTACACCACTATAGTGGAAAAGTTCAACAACGAGGTTAGAAAATATAAATCATTTCAAAAATTGTTAATGATGCAGGATGCTAGTAGGAATCCTAAATTTTTGAAATTCTTACTATCACTCAATTTCAAATGGTAGAATACTACCACCTCCTATTGCTTCCACATTCAATAAGCCATCGCAAATAAAATGTCTGCTCTTTACTTCTTATACAAGATTTTATGCAAAAGAGAACTATGACTTACAGTGAATTATATAGAATATTTTAGGGATGAGATTTAACTTGAGTACTACTTATCATCTTTAGAGGGGGGACTGATCGAGATAGTGAACCAAAATTTTAAAGGTCTATTTTGTGCTCGTATTATTGATATTAGGGGTTCTGGGGTAGATCATTTTCATCTTTGAATTTGTTTATAATAATAGTCATTAAGCAACCATTGGTATGACTTAATTCAAGGCACTTTATAGTCGGCTTGGTAGGCCGTTAGATTATTAGCTAAGAAGGAGACAGAAGTGTGTTTAGTCCTAATATTGTAAAAAAGTTAATAAGAAAGTACGACTTGTGTGATTCAACATAAAGATTGCGCAAGATGGGCAAAAGATCTATAAATAAAGAGAAGAAAAATTCTTAAGATCAGAGCAGTTGATTATTGTTTGAGAGCTTCGATTATATGAAATATTATAAAGTTTGGAAGTTTGTGAAAATTAACACTAACCTTTCTATGATGCTTAAAGTTTCCCAGTTTTCAAAGTTGAAGAAGTGTGCATGTAACGACCCAGAATTTTGAACAATTTAAATTGAAAATATTTAATTAATTTTAAATATTTGAATGATGATTTTGATTTTTAAGAAATTTTTAAAGCGATTTTTGAAATTATACGTTTTATTAAATTTTCGAATTGATTTATTTTAAAACGTTATAATTTTAATGTTATAAAAAATTATGATTTTTGAGAAATACAGTTAAAAGTTGATTTTTGAAAATATGGGATTAATGATTTTATAAAATTGTTTAAATTGGGATTTCTGAATTTATTATAAAAAGTTTAAAAATAGGATTTATGAAATTTGATTATTTTATAAAAAAATGATGAAATTATAAAGGAGTTTAAAGACGTTTAAAAAGAATAATATAAAATGATTTATATAAAAGATTTATAAAATTAATATTTTATAAGTTAAAGTATTGGAATTATAAAACGAGTTTTTATAAGTGATAGAATGAATTGTAAATGAATTTCGTAAATGAATGAAATTTATAGAATTATAAACGGTGAAGTTATAAATGGAATTTTATAAGCAGTAGGTTTATAAAATTTGTAAGGTTATTAAAGGAATAGATTTTGGATAAATAAATGAATCTTATAAGTTATAAGATTTATAAATTTGGGAAGTTTAAAAGAACGTTTTTGCAAACAAATAAATTATAAGTATTTAACTTATAATATGGACTTTCGGGTTATAATTGAGTTATAAATCGAATAGGTGAATAAAGGAAATTTATAAAAGGAAATAGTTATAAAATAAATAGAAATGGAATTTATAAACATTGTTTTATAAATCCGCAAACGAATTATTTTGATAAGTAAATTTTTGTAACTTGTTAATGGAGTTACATTCACGTTTTAGACTGTGAATAATCCTTTAAAATGAAATGTATAGAAATGATGAAATTGGTTAACAAAGTATATTCACGTTTTTGAATAGTGAATAATATGTTAAAGAAAATGTTTTGGATGTGATGTTTTAAATAGAATTAAAACGATCTAAAGATGTTTTAAAATGTGTTAAGATTCGAAATCATAGATTTCAACATTCATTGTTGAAATAGACGTTTTCGAGAAATAGAAGGAAATGGTAGATTATAACACTGTGGTTATAATAGATGGTTTCCGAAAGGAAATATTTTGTATAGTATTGGGATTTATATATCTATTTTAATTTCGAATCCCTATACTAGTGATTTTGGGTTGTCGTAACGATGTTTTACGCAACATTCATTTTGGCCCAAATAAATATGTTTAAGAGAATGATTTCCTTAAAGAATGAAATATATACTTAATTTCGATTTAAGTATATTGAATATTTTCCAAGTATAGAAAATAAAAAGACTTGTGAATTACTTATAAATAAACAAGTATGGAAATGTTTTTCCAATATTAAATGAATATTTTGAATTTATCTTTTTGAAGATAAATTGAAAATGAATAATTGAAAACGTATATTCATAGATATTTTAGAATATAAATTCACAATGGAATTTATAAAAGGAAAGGGGAATTTGTTTAAAAATAAACATTGATTTATTTTTGAAATGTGGGAATTAATTTACGGATTTGGAACGTAAATATAAAGTAAATCGGTAAGGATTTATTTGATTTATTTAAATGAACCATTTTAAATTTTAAAATGGATAAATAATTGGAAGTGTTTCCGTTTAAGGAAATTGATTTGAAATTTGTTTTCAAATGGTTGTAGTATTGAAAATTTATATCCTGTAAAGATATTTTTGGAAAATAAATAATTTGGAAAATTATTTGGAATCTGGTGATGTTGTACTTATCCATTGATAGTTCAATAACCGACTATCAATATTTACCTTTAAATAGGTATTTGTTGTGATTTGCTTGAAATTGAATGCCACACTTATTTTTTTAAAATAAGCGCTCACTATTCGGGTTAACCGGGAAGGACCTTGGGGTCGTATAACCCATTCCGAATATGTGATACGTCGTTATGAATTGCATTTGAAGACCGGTGTTGAAGACCGGATATTTTCGAAAACGAAGGGGTTTCTTGTCGATTGTCTCTGCACTGGCTGGTCCCCGGTATAGAGATCTCCGTATGTGATGGGAAATCCGGACGTGATTAGAGATTATCCGGATTGCAAGGACTTCTTTGTAAGTGCCTTCGGTTCTGTTCGATCCCGGAACAGACTTGCATGGATTGTATGTCTGACATTACAAATTGAGATATAAAGCTGATTTTTTTCAAATATATTTCTGTTGGTGGCGGAGAATTTATTCTCTTAGCTTAACACCCTTCTCTGAGATGTACGAGCTCAGAGGTTATGTAGTTGAAGGTTATTAGTGATATATTCCCAATTTGGTAATGTGACATGCTGAGTGTTGCTGTGAAATGATCATTGTTTGATCATTTGTGATATGATCATTTGTTTGATCGTTTATCTTTGTGATCATTTCTACGATTATTTGTTGACCCAAAGCACAGCTTTTGTATAAAGCGTGGCTTTGTGGACGAGACTTCGTCGAGCCT
This sequence comes from Allium cepa, assembly GCA_030765085.1. Lineage (NCBI taxonomy): Eukaryota > Viridiplantae > Streptophyta > Magnoliopsida > Asparagales > Amaryllidaceae > Allium > Allium cepa. The sequence goes on from CM060941.1 coordinate 576,365,812, forward strand.
CACACCCCGGAATGGTCAAAACAGGAAAGATGCGGCAAGGCTATGAGGGGTAGCTCCCTTTAGGGTATGTGCATTTCCTTCTGGAAAAGGGTGGTATCATGGTATGGAGCCCAGATACTTACTCATGTTGAAACACTTTATTTATTATGGTGTAATGTTGATTACGAGCACTCGGATAAAGGTCCCAAAGGACCGGGGGATGGCATACTCGTGTCAGTAGTTACCTAGTTAGGGGTAACCCGGCCTTGTGTTGGCAGAGATCCGGTTAGGTTCTCGGGGACGTCCTTCCAGAGGCGTTCTCATGTGGCAATGGGAAGTTCCTTGGCCTGACCATTTGTTGGAAATCCAAAGAAACAATACGATCTTGTACGGTATTAGTTGTAGAACCTATCATTCACTTATGGTGGCGCCCCACTGTTTGGATGGTAGCTATAGTAGGCATAAGTGCGGAATGTCTATGCTGGCTAAGATTTATATCTTTATTTTCGAAATTAATTTTTCCTACACTATGCACTAGTAATAATATCAAATGTTTGTTTTAATACGTATCAAGCATCTTTGACTATCATAAGGAGAAATCTCCTCCGATTCTGCGTTTGCATTGTGTGTGTGTGCGGGAGGCCTTATGGTAGTCTCATTTTTAAAAGCATTGCGAATTGACTTTAAAAATATTCCTCTATTTTGATTTTAAAGAAAAATAAACTGTTTTAGTTCCCACACCAGTCACATGACTGACTCGGAGTTTATTGTTTTCCTTCCTAAACTCTGGGTGCCCACCAATTTCCACACGGGCAGTCAAGAGTAAAGGTTTATCAGGATATTATGGAATTCAGGAGTTGCTGGAGGCAAGCTAGAGGACATGACGTATTACTAGTATATAGTATTTCTTTTCCACAGTTTGTTGTTGTTGTACACTCTGATAATGAAATGTAATGTGATGAAATATAATAACTGATATAGTTCTTTGTTTAAAGATTATTCATTTATCTATTATATGTTGTTCCGCTGCGATTGTGGGATTCTGATATTGTTCTGTTGTTTTCTTTCTGTTCCGTCCTATCTCCTTATCTCTTCTTCTATCTTTTTCTTATTCTTAAACATTGAGAATTCGTATTTCTGTTCATCTTGAGTTAATCTATGGAGATTAGTGTTTATTCAAGGAGTACGGATTTGCGGGTCCTCACAGCTGGTATCGCATAGGATGATACTTTCGAAAGGATGTTTAGAAGTTGAATATAATCATAATTATATCATGCGTCTAAATCACACGATGAGTTTATATGAAATTATTGAATAAGATGTTGAACTTGTAAAAGTTTGTTGAAAGAAGACCCAAGCAACTGTACTCTAGAACTCAATGATAGATTCCAAAGATCACACCTAGAGTTGTTAAAGAACATTATGGGATTGATAGAATCTAAGAAAGTGTGTTGCGGGAATTTTTTGCATGTGTTAGTATCACCATTATTTGTTTATTGTATGTTTGCTCATTTTTGTACAACTGTAGTCTTGTTTTGTACTTTATTTTTGTTTGCGTATATAATTGTGTCTGTTATTCTCTACATAATTGATCTTAATTTCAATTCAATTTCAGATTCTGAAACTACAGGAAAAATGGTTTTTTTCCATGGATGAGCGAATGTAATGCCTTTTATTTTAACTTAAAGGTAATTTAACAATTTTTCCTAAACATGTATGTTTAGACAATCATTTTAAAAAAGCAAGTTTTAAAAGTTATGTGCATGTAGATTGAAACAGATGCTTGATTTGAGTGAAAAGCTTATAATTAGTCTGTTGAAAAATTTGTGTGAAATTCCAAATTTCGCATAAGGCAATCTAAATATTTTAGCCAAGGTTTTAATTATCGGATTTCGGTCACGTTTCGTCTTGGAATTTTTACACAAGTTCTCGTATCGGGAGAGATCTCAGACGAGAAGAGTATGTATTGGGTGTACATCTTGGATTGACATCTCGGGTCTTATAATGCATCTCGGAAATATCTCGAATGCACTTATGTGTTTAAAATTGATGTGTCAAAAATTTATTTAATGATTATAACTTTTTTAGTAAAAATAAAAATGGTAACATACTTGATTTACATGGAAAAAGAAATATTTTTAGAAGAGTAGTAGCTTGATTAGCTTAATTGATTTGGTAATGATTGAATAATATCCTTTTATTTGAACGTAATAAAGAAGTGAAACCTTTCGCTATGACTCATTAAGATGAAAAGTAAAGAATATGTTCAAGAAGTTGGTAAATTATAATTGGATTGAGTAGTTTCTTTAGAATCAATATGAAAACAAAAATTATTATAGAAAATAGGAAAAATGTATAACTTCGGGTGAGATCTCGGATTGAGATTTTGATCCATATATCGGGTGAGATTTGAACATCTCGGACGAGATGAGTGTCGAGGGAGATATAGAGGAGATTTGATGTCTCGTCTCATTTAAATGTGAAAATGAGATCTCGAGCGAGATCTCGGGCGAGATATAGGAGATTTAAAACCATGATTTTAGCATAGCCATGTTATGCTTAATTTATTTGCAAATGATATTTTGGAATTTTCGATGAAGTCAAAACTGAGCTCACTTTTATTAGGCAGAGGGAAGTTCAATGCGTACATATGCGTCTGTTAATGTAAAGAACCATTACCCATCTCATATTTCTCACGTCCAATCCACCTATTTTCTCATATTTCAATCATATTACTCATATTTAAAAGAGGGAAAGATAGTAGAGCTCAATTATTTCATAGGCCCCTTTATTTATTTCACTTTTGATTTTAGGTTTAAGAAGGAAAACTAAAAAAGAGGCAAGGGGAGAAAGACCATTTAGAGTGATATATCATCGAAGATCGTCGGGAAGTTCTTAAAATTCAGTAGCATGGTAGTGATTGTATTTTGCATCAATGTGAATAGGTGCATTATAGTGATCTTAGGTCTCTCTATGATTTTTTGTAGCATGATACAACTCACTTGATATCCTAATGGATAATACTTTTGAGTCATATTTCATGTGCTTTAATTATTTTTGAATGATAATTATGTGCTTTTATTTGATTTCAGGATTTTTGGTGGGAAGAAATTCGAGATGCATTATTTGGACCGAATGAGTCTAAAATGTGTGTAAATCTAAATTTAGATGTATTAGTGGATTCTATAAGAGAACTTAACATGGTTATGGTCATAGGTGGTTGGGGTAAAGGTGGTGATCAAACTCTTACTTAGAAAGATTTTGTCCACCACAACCTTCAATTAGGTGTGGCATCCTCCGAACGCAAGCTTGATAGCAATTACAACAACTAGGGTGTGTCATGGGTCATGTTGGTTCAGATAGCAGACGAGGCTCAAAAAAGATAATGTTCTGAAGAACATAGCTTATAAAAGGTAGGTAAGAAAACAGTTTCATGGTTTGAATGAAATAAGCTTTTGAAGAATCTAAAGCGAGAAGAAGAAATTGCATATCTATTACGATCAAGCTTTAACGACATTTCAGACATATCTAGTCTGAACTCTAGATGATTACAAAGGAGCATGTGTAAGCTAACAATAAGTTATGTCTGATTAGGGTAATGATGTTCAGTTGCAGACACTGATTGTTCAAGCAAAGTTTGATGAGATTCTCGGACAATATTTTAGACGAATGTTCAAGTGTTCCTACTTACTCAGTTGACTCTTTAACATAATTAGAGGTTAATGTCTAATTGACGATGTTGTGCTTGGGAGTTGAGCAAGGGTATACGATACTAATTAAGTATCTGAAGAATTCTAAGAATGGTTTGGAATCGTATATAAGAGGTTTAAGATTGATCAAAAGTCCTAAGTAGGGAATTAGACTCGAGGATGACGAATTGAAGTAGACGACAAAGTGAATTGACTAGATTTTAAAGTGTTGTATGAATCAAGTTAAGTGTATGGTTACTTTATTTAGAGCATCTTTGTTACAAAAGGTGGAGAAAATACTTGAGGAAGAAACCAAAATGTTGAAATAATTCTAACTCATCAAGTAATGAGTTGGAACTTTATCCATTTTATGAAATTCATAAACGAGTTTCATAAAATCGTTTATAAACTCTAAAAAATAACACAATGTAATATTTCACTAACTGGTTTCTTGAAAACCACTTATTATTATAAATAGTTTCTTAAGACACCAGTTAGCTACTGATGCTAAAAAAGTTCATGCATCTAAAATTTTTGTTCTCTTAGTGTATTCTAGCTCGATTTGTTGGGGTTAGAATTAAGAAATAAAAGTTAGAGCAGGTAAGCCCTTCTATATAGCAACTTTATACAACGTCAGTAGTGTGTACATGTTGCTTTCGCAGTTATACATTACTTAGACTAATATAATAGATATTGTGATCTCCTTATAGTTTCTTTTCTTGCTTGTTTCACTACATTTAGGTGTTGACATGACCTCGGGTTTAGTATACTTAACCAGTTAATATACTGGCCTAAGGACATGTACTATTATTTATATAAGCTTGGTCAGATCAACTTTGAATTTTGCAAGTGAAATTAATGTATAGAGGATGGCCGATGCTTATATGTCGCCTTGTTGATCAAGGTCCGTTTGGCAGCAGATGAAATGTGGTAAACTTGAAAAAAACTCTCTGAGTGTATAGTAATGGGGTCTATATGAATAACTAGTTAACATTTAGATATCATCTACATTTTGTGTTAATGTTTTAATAATGTGTTTATTTCATGTGTACATAAATTAAAACCTTTCACCTTCCACATGTGAAACATCTATAATTACCAGTCATAATGAGTTATTTCTCCAATATACAAATAAAATCAATCCTTTTACCTTTCACGTGTTAAACTTCTACGATTATTATTCGTAATGAGTTGTTCACTCAACTTAATGTGTTTATGTTTCCAATATATATGGTTTATATTGCAAACCGTGAAATATATCAATGGTAACATAAGACAATAATAACATGACATGTGAATAACATATATATATATATAAACACATATGGATATTGGGATTTAATCCACAGAATACACACATACATATGTATTTAATGTATTGCCACATTTATATAAATTATAATATCATACATATATTTATGAATAACTTTAGAAATATTATGTACATAAATACATGCGTACATATATATAATATATAATCAAATTTTTTGTAAAGTATTTAGTTAGCTTGACTAGATAAGAAGATGTTTATCTAGATTCAAAACTTAAGAGTTTAAAATATCTTAATTAAATTTTGTTTACCTAAGCCAAATATATTTTATATTCGAATTTTTAAAATAATTGATGATTTCAAAATACCATATTAATTTAATATTCAACATCATATATATGAATATCTAAAGTTTTGATAATTCAAATAAATTAAAGTTACTAAATATAATTATTTGTTTTTGGAAAAAATATTTTAGGAATAAAATATACATATACTCTATTTAATTCAAATACACACACATACAACATAGACACATAAATTTAAACTGAAAATATATTTGATATCTTGATAAATGTATGAATGATGAGGTTATTAAAATTTCATATAATTTCTTTTCACTGTATTAATTTTATCATAGGTCGAGTTTTATTTATATTAAGATTTATAATTAAAAACAAGTTGATTTGTATGTAAGATTCATATTATATTTTATTAATTCTATAATTATTAAAAATAAAATATATGGCAATATCATCATATACAAAGGTTTAGGCATAACATATATGTGGACCTACGAAAAATATAACATTACCTTTGATAATCTTATCGTTCATCACCCTTTGATCTATGTTTGTCTCTTTAGATTCTAAGTTCGCAACCCAAACTTGTTAGGTATCGAGTTCTTCCGCCAAATGAGTGCCTTATTTGGAAGAAGGGGGAAGTGATGGGGCTGGCTATTGTTACGACCACCCTACATCTCCGGTATTATAACACCCAGCAAAATTTAATAAGAAAATTAATAATAATTAACAAAGTTAAAAATGAAAAAATTTCAATGTCAGAATTTGGTCGTAAAAGTTGCCTTATTGCGTCCATCGCGATTTTTGATTAATTTCTGTATATAATATGTTGAAATTGAAGTTTGAATGGAGAAGTTATGGACATTTGAAATTTCTGAATTTAAATTAATTCGAACAAGTTTAAGTTTGAATTTGAATTCAAAAATATGAAGTTTGAATTTTAAAATTTGGTAGATAATTAAAGTTTAAGAAAACGTTTGTGTTAAGATGGTAACGTAAGTAATTATAGCATATAATCAGTAAAAAATAAAAGAGGAAATAAATAACGGTCATAAAACAAAGACCAGTCGACCGCTTGAGGGTAGCGGTTGACCGATTATTTTAGTGGCGGCTAGGGTTTGCTTGTTTTAAATGGTCTGGATTTGTTTATATTTAATCCAATGGTCATTGTTAATTCTCACCTCTATAAATAAACTCTTAGACCCCCACTTTTTCTTCACAAAATTCTGTAGCAATGACGAAGCTCAGTCAAATCTATTCCCTTAGGGTTTCAAAACAGTAAATTTTATGTTAAATAATTTTAATTTCCAATCTTTAATTTAAATTAATCCTCCTTCTCCATATCTTCTGATTTCTGAAATCTAATCTATACATATACGATCTATTTGTTGTTCAAAAAAGGGGAAAGATTAAATAGAGAATTAGGAGCAGTATAGATCTCATTACCTTATTCTTCTTTAGATTCCAGAATCAGTTAGGATTTTCAGATAAGAGGTTTAGATGTTTAATTCTTTTAATTTTTGGTTCGATTCCTCCCCAGTTTTTGATTCTAGATCTAATTTCCGTATACAATTCACTTTGTTGTATATTCTAAAAGAGGGAGATTAGAAAGGGAATTAGGTGTAGTGGAATCAAATTTAGTTAAGAAACAAATAATTTTCTGTGAATGGAATATTAATTTTTTCACATTTTTGTACTTGAATAGTATTTATCTGGGTTTGATGTATGCCTTGTAAAATTTAGGGAAACGAAAATATAACATTTAAAACCCCTAAAATTTCCCTAGGTAAATAACAATCTTTTTATACGGTGGAATTATAATTATTTTTGTATTAATATATTAGAATTCAATTATTTGTTTAGAATCGGGTAATCTATGGTCTATTCAACATATTTCCACTGTTTTAAATTGGAGTATTAAAGGATTCACAAAGAAAATAAATTAGAAATGATGTGTAATGTATGAATTGAATTGTTATAGTTTGCACCGCCTATTTCTATCACCTAAATAAGTAAGGAACTCCTTTCTCATGCCAAAATGATGTATATAAAAGTTTGTAACATCCCTTGACTCCCGAAGCTAAGCGCAACAGATGCTGCAGTCATCTACAGTATAAACTTTCGGTGATCAAATACGGTAATGTTAATGGTATCCATAATATCAAAAGCACTTGAATATGAAACAAAATCTAAATCCCAAATGTTTCCTAGGTTTAGATCAAATATAATTATTACATAAATATGCCAAAAGCGACATATAAATATGCCCCCTTGGTTGACCAGAGTGCTATATAGTCATAACTTACTTAATACAACACAGCGGAATCAAACAAAATAAAACAACAACTCCTAAATAGCTATCCGACAGCCACCCGCTCATCTCCGCAAGCTTTATTTGTCAACCTACTAAAACATATAAATCCTCAACCCTCATCCTACTTAAGTCAATTTTGAGCACCCGAGAGTTTAAGGAGAAAAACATAAACATCGAGTTAGACATAAAGCCTGGTGTGAATAATACTATACATCTTAGTTATTTGATATTAAGTGAGACCACACTGCTTAATGGAACGGGTTTCCCCTTATTAATATCCTTTTAAAACATATAATCTGCAAATCATAATACTGCAACCAAAACTGGTTAAAACTATAAAGCACTATCATCTAAACATAAAAATCAGGCAACAAATGGACTATCTTTCCGAGTACTATAGTTTTGTTTGGCTAACTACTAACCTTTTTCTTACTTGGGCTTACTAGACAATATAAACAAAAAAGCTCACATTTGTTGATGATCTTCGTCTGCACGGTCTTTCCTTAACTTACTTTCTCTAGGTCAACTGATCCTAATGGTCTTATGGGCTCACCAATAACCTACCTTTGTACAAACGTATTCTTTTGTGTGTGTAACATCATTTTGGTCTTACCTGTGACAAAGCCCTATACATTGGAATTTTGGACTAAATTAGCTAGGAGCTAATAGCTAATGTATAATGCACGACCCTATATCAGTTCCATCTAGTATACAAATATCTGAGTCATTTTACTTAGGTCAATCGTCCCTTAAATTTTCCTTGAAATTTTTTTCTTCTCATGGATTTAAACATTTAAATCATACTTTAAATAAGGAAAATATATACTTTATGCTTTACTCAAATCATCTTGACATGTTAGATATATATTTTACTCAAATCTTTGTTGATGAAAACATTTAAACCTTTGAAAGTACCCCTTTAGAATCCATTGAAAGTGCCCCTTCCGAAACCAAGTAAACTCTTCTTTATAACCTAGGTCGAAAGGCCAAAACATTCCTTTCGAAACCATTCAATCTTCCATTCGAAACCGTTGAAAAACCTTTCCTTCGAAACCTTTAAAAACCTTAGACATCCTTCTTTAAAACCTTTAAACATCGCCTTTCGAAACCATTGGGGAACACCCCTTATAAACCTTTCTTTAAAACCTTTCCAAAGCATCAAAACCTTTATAAACAACAAGCCTTTCAAAAGCATTCGGGTTCGATTTAAAACATGTGGAATCACCTTTCGAAACCATTAAAATTAACTCCTTCGAAACTTTTAGATTCTACCTTCAACTGAGCAAAAGGTCATTAAACATTTAAGATGAAAGCACTCTTTCGAAAGCTGTTCCTAAGTAAAGAAGTGATGGTGTCGAAACCAACCCTTCCGAAAGCATTTGAGAAGTGGCTTGGGTTTTAAAACGAAGTATACCTTCTGAAACCATTGACTTTGAAAGGTAGAAGAGCGACAACTAGGGATTTCAACACCTTCGAAAGCATTTACTTAAAAGAAAGGCACAACCCAATTCCTTAAATCAATTCGACCCAATCGGAAGCCAACCAAGTCAAAAGCATATTCTTAGAAAGCAAAGTAGGCACATTTTTAACTTAAAACGAAGTCATGCTTCGACCTCGTCGGAACCTATGGTCTCGACTTAGTTCCTTCTGCCATTGTCCAATTCACTATGTACCAAGTTATTGATACTATGTGCATTAGTTTTAACGGCAATGGAGGCAAAAGCTCTCAATCGAAACTCCAGTGCCGAAAGAGGCAAAACATGCCCAAAGCATGTAAAATCTAATTTTTACTTTAAAAAGAATTTCTTTTCAACCAACCTGCCTTATTTCTCAAAATAATATTGGTTACTAATTTTCTTTTCTAAAAGTGTTGCCAATATTTTAGAAATAAACAATTTAATTTATTTACAAAATACCCCTTCTCCTTTTATAAATATATAAAACATTTATGTCTCACACGTTAAACAATTTTATATATTCATCAAAGCACTTGGGAAAATTCTAGAAAATCACTTTTAATATGTTTCTAATATATTTTCAGACCTAAAACTTATATTATTTAGCTGTAAATAATTTTAGACCCAAATAATCATTTTCTTCACTAGAAAAAAAATATAAATTCACATTAATTTAGAAAATTATGAAAATTGAAACCCATCTCTTAAATATCATTTTTGATCTAAATCTAAAATCGCAAGGCATTTTGATGTCATTAAATAGGGTTTTCACATCAAAACATATCATAAAACTTATATGAATAAGCATAAATCATCAACGGGCATGTATAAACATTTAATCATTCAAAAACATGGCATAACCTTGAAAAATAAATCGGGTTTAACCTTAAAACCAAGAACAATAGAAAATATGAGATGTAGTCATTATTCACCTTAGCTTTGAGATTAAAGAGCTTGAGATTGAATAACTTTGATTTGATTAATCTTCTTCCTTAGCCTTTCTTATTTATCTTCGCCTTTCTTGCTAATGGTAGCTGGCCTCTACTTGTCTTTGATTTAGGAATGACTGTGTAAATGAATTCCTAAGGGTTTAGGGTATAAGAATGCTCTTTTTCCAACAGTGCCCTTGCCTATTTTAATTCGTGTTAACTTATTTTAATTCACTAATTAACATGGCATGGCTACCCCTATTAATCACAATTCTCAATCCCTTAATCATCACATTATTCAATTTAATTTAGCTAATCAAAGATCCTAAATAATGTTACTAAAAATTAGGGCCATTATAGACTCCCCACCTTAAAGAATTTCATCCTCGAAATTACAATAAGGTACACAATAAATCAATCAAAAAGGTAAAACATACCATCAAAAAAATCAGGATAAGTGTCTCTGATCCTGCTCTCAGTCTCCCAAGTACAGTCTTTCTCATTGTTCCTCCACTGGACTTTAACTAATCCAACAGTCTTGTTCCTTAGCTTCTTCTCATCTCTCGCAAATATTCAAACTGGCTTTCTAACTATAGTCAAGTTTGGTTCTGCTACCAAGCCCTCTAGCATAGTCGGTGCTACAGTAGACTCTGGATCTCTAACACACTTCCTTAGATAAGAAACACGAAAAACATTGTGGACTCCTACCAAAGTATTCGGTAACTCTACTCTATATGCAAGTTTCTCGATCCTCTCTATAATAGATAATGGTCCTACAAATTTCGGTGCTAACTTCTTTGATTTCCCAAATTGAATGCACCTTTCATCGGTGACAACTTAATAAAAACATGATCTTTAATAGAGAACTCTAGTCTTTCCTTCTTCTATCTGCATAACTCTTTTACCTAGACTCTACGTCCTTCATCCTAGCTCGAATCCACTCATTCTTCTCTTCAGCTTCTCTCACTAAATCTGGACCAAGAACCAACCTATCCCTGGTCTTTAACCAACAAACAGGAGATTTTCATGGCTTTCCATACACCTTCAAAACGGTGTCATTCCTATACTAGTTTGATAACTATTGTTATAAGAAAACTCGACTAAGTGCAGATAGTCTTCCCATGGTCCACTAAAATCTAACACACAAGCACTTAACAGATCCTTTTGGACTTTGTTAACTCTTTCTGTTTGCCCATCGGTCTACGGATGGTAAGCGGTACTCATCTTGAGCTTCTTTCCTATAATCTCCTATAGACTCTTCCACAATTCGCTAGTAAATAAGGAATCTCTTCCACTTACTATACTACTAGGAATTCAGTGCAGTCTAACTATATTCTTTATAAATAACTTAGCCAAAACAGGTGCCGTCGTAGTTAACTTAACTGGAATGAAATGGTCACTCTTGGTCAATTGTCCACTACAACCCATATACCTACATTTCCTCTGTTTGACCTTGGAAACCCATCTATAAAATCCATAGAAACAGAATCCCACTTTCATACTGAAATATCCAATGGTTGAAGTAACCCACTCGGCCTTTTATGTTCATCTTTACCTATTGGCAGTTCAGCTTTAACCAAAAGCCTACATCCCTCTTCATGCCTTCCTAGAAGAAACATCTCTTCATGTCTTGATACATGTTAGTTCCTCCCAAATGAATGGTGAACTTCGAACGATGGCATTCCTCCAAAACTTCCTTCCTTATATCTCCTGCTTTCGGAACACATAACCTAACTTTCTTTCTCAACCACCCATTCTGGTCAAGACTGAAATCCTTGAAGCCATCCTCTCGCTTCCCCTTAACTTCCTGATCCGTTCAACCAACACTGGATCCTCCTCCTATTTAGAAGCAATCCTTTTGATCATTACCAGTCGAACTTCTAAACAAGATAACACAACAATTCCTTCACTAGATCCGGCTTCAGAGCTCCACCGAACTCTACAAGTCGACAACGCTTCCAAATCCTTCCACTCATCTATCATTGCCAATACTACATTCTGATGCTTCTTGCTAAGCGCATTTTCAACCTTATTACCTTTCCCTGATATGTACTCAGTTCCAAAATCATAAGTAGCAAAAACTCTACCCATCTATGCTGTCTCATGTTCATCTCCTTCTAAGAGAACAAATAATTCAATGACTTATGATCCGCATAAAGCTCAAACCACTCTTTCAAAAGTAATGTCTCTACACCTTCAACGCAAAAATCACTACAGCAACTCCAAATCATGCGTTGGATATCTAACCTTATGCAGTCTAAGCTGTCGAGAAGCTTAGGCAATCACATTACCTCTCTACATTAACACAGCTCCTAATCCAGTTCCACACGCATCTGTATAAGCTACCAAATCCTGATTCATCTTCGAAAAACTAATACAAGTGCATGAGTCAATAAGTGTTTCAAGCTCTGAAATGCTTCCTCACACTTATCGGTCCAAACAATATTCACATCCTTTTGTGTTAGCCTAGTCATCGGTGCCGCTATCCGTGAAAAATCCTCAATAAACCTCCTATAATACCTAGCCAATCCAAGAAAACTCATTATCTCAGTCACTATCTCGGGTCTGTTTCAATTATTTACTGCTTCAATCTTAAGCGGATCTACAGAAAACCCTTTCTCTAAGACTACACGACCAAGAAACTTCACTTCCTTCTTCCATAAATGACACTTCGAAAATTTTGCCTTCAGCTAATTCTGCCTTAGCATCTCAAGCACCATTCTAAGATGAACTTCATGCTCCCTTTCATCCTCAGAGTATATCAAGATTTCATCTATGAAAACCAACATTAACATATCCAAGCGCTCTGGGAAAATTCGATTCAACAAATCCACAAAGAATGCTGACGCATTAGATAGTCCGAACGACATAACTAACCATTCATACGATCCATATCATGTTCTAAACGCCGTCAAAGGAATACAGTCCTCTGCTACTCTAAGCTGATGGAAAACTGTTGCTAAGTCCAACTGAAAAAATACCTTGGCTCCACTCAACTGATCGAACAATCATCAATTCAAAGTAACATATATCGATTCTTTACTGCCATCTCATTTAACTTATGGTAATCAATGCATAACCTTAACTATCCATTTGACTTCTTAGCAAACATTGTGGATGCTCACTAAGGTGAACTACTCGACTTAATAAAATCTTTCCTTCCAGTCTGCGAACTGCACCTTCAACTCCCTCATCCCGGTAGGTATCATCCTGCTTTGCGGCCTACTCATTAGTTCTGCTCCAGGCACCAAATCTGTCTGAAACTCAATGGCTCATTTTAGTAGCAATCCTACTATCGGCTCAAACACATCTGCGAATTCTCTAGCCATGAGAACTCGATTTAACTCATCCTCTACCTCCACAACAACGAATAAAGCATTCACCTCATAACTAGGATTTTCTAGGGTATAAACCATCTGATCACTACAATTAGAGTGTCTAAGTGATATTTTCCTATCATGGCAAAATATCCTAGCATCGTACTTACTTAACCATTCCATACCCAAAATAATTTCGAACCCTACAAAGTCAAATACATACAAACTGCAAACAAAGGTATGGCCTAACAAATCAAACTCCTGGTGGTCGCACTTCATCCCAAGTGTCGCATATCTTCCTATTGGATTTGCAACCCTTAAGGAAGCAACTAAGTATGAGAGTTCTAGGTTAAGTTTATCTACCAAACAACAAGATATAAAAGAATGTGATGCACCAGTATCAAATAGAATGCTAACAGACATACCACGAGTCTGAAGCGTACCTCCCAGCACAGCCTTTCCTTTCTCCCACGATGTTGGTCCCGATGTAGCAGGTTATGAAAATATTTTGCCCCTTCCATCCTTAGTAGGCTCTTCGCAGTGATCCTTATATTGACCGATCTGATCGCAGTTGAAGCATATGATATCTTCTTCCCGATCACTTCCTTCACCTTTCCAGTATGACATTCATTGGCAAAATATCCCTTCTTATTACACTTAAAGAAAATAACCTCTGACTTTTCTTTCTTCGCGGCTCCACCTTTCTGAGCTCCCTTTTTATGAAAGAACTTCCTTTTCTAACTTTGTCCCACCTTGACCTCCTTCTCCTTATACTTCTCCAGAGAAGCAAGCATCTCTTCTTGTCCTAAAGACGTTTCCACCACAACATCATAAGGATCTGTGATACGAGGTAATATAGCCCTTGCCAACTTAGGCTTCGACCCCTTATGAACTTCTCATTTCTCTTCATCATAGTATCCATAGTGGCATGTCCATACCTATCCAACTCCTTAAACCTTCTAGCATACTCCAACATAGTCATCTCCCCATTTTCCGAATCAGCAAAGTTTTTGAGAAAAGCATATTGCGCCATCATAGACATGAAACTTTCCTAGAACCTCCTTTTAAACTCAGCCCACATTATTGTTTCTTCATCCACTTCGTCGGTCACAGTATTCCACTAAAATAAACCCGCTTCTTGAAGATGACTCGATGCAAGCCTTCTCTTATCCTCATCATTGAGCCCCAAATCTGTAAAGAGTCGCTCACAATGCAACAACCAACTCTCCACCTCAATAGCATTTTCAGTTCCCATAAATGGCTTCCCTCCAAGCTTAACATAGTTTGTACTCAAGATATCATAATTGTTGACCATCGGAGCTTCCTGAAATTCTACTCTAGTATTTCCTCCAACTTCTCCAGCAGCAATTCCAGCTTGCATCATATTCATGAAAAACTAATACATAGCTCTCATATCCACTTGTGAGACTCCAGCACCAACATTCCCCGCTTGTGCCTGACCTTGGTTCCTTCTAGTATTCGTTCTAGCATTGCCATTTATGGTGGTACTTCCTCCAAGATTCACTCTTCCACTTCTAACATCCATATGAGTATTCAAGCCTCGTAAGATACAAAAGAATAGCCTAAGAGATATAATAGAATAGAGATATAGCGTATACTTATTTATAGCAAATACAAGTACGTTACTATAGCATTACCCCGTACCCCAATCTTACTCTGATTCCTTAGGATTATGTTTTCAAAAATCATTTTAATTAAAGTTTATCATAAACCCATACTCTGATACCAAGTTGTAACATCCCATGTCTGGAGGCCCGAAGCTATGCGCTATAAATGCTGAAGTCATCCATAATATTAACTTCCAATGACCAAATGCGGTAATGTTAGCGGTGTCCATAATATCATAAGCACTTGAATATGAAACAAAATCATCACAAATTAAAAATATTTCTCTAATTATATTTTAAAACAAAATTTCATATTCAAATTACATAATCCTAAACATTTTCTTGGTTCAGATCAAATAAAATTATTACATAAATAAGCCAAGAGCGATATATGAAGATGCCCCCTTGGTTGACCAGAGTACTATATAGTCATAACCAACTTAATACAACACAGCGAAATCGAACCAAAATAAACAGCAACTCCTAAATAGCTATCTGACAGCCACCTGCACATCTCCGGAAGCTTTTTTTGCTAACCAACTAAAATACGCAAATCCTCAACCTTCAGCCTACTCAAATCAATTTTAAGCACCAGAGAGTTTATGGGAAAAACATAAACTTTGAGTCAGACATAAAGCCTGGTGTGAATAATATTATACATCTCAGTTATTTGATATTAAGTGAGACCACACCGCTTAGCAAAAATGGGTTTCCCCTCACTAATATCCTTTTAAAACACATCATTTGCAAATCATAATCCTGCAACTAAAACTGGCTAAAACTGAAAAGCATTATCATGTAAACATACATATCAGGTAACAAATAGGTTATCTGTCCGAACATTATAGTTTTGTTTGGCTAACTACTAAACTTTGGCTGACTCGGGCCAACCAGACAATATAAACAAATAATCTAACATCTATCAGATAATTCTCTTTTGGACGATCTGTCCCTAACTTACTTTCTCTAGGTCAACTGATCCTAATGGTTTTGCAGGCTCACCAATAACCTACCTCTGTACAAATGTATTCCTTTCTGTATGTAGCGTCATTTTAGTCTTACCCATGACAAAGCCCTACTAAATTAGCTAGGGGCTAATAGCTAACGTATAGGGCACGAACCTATGCCAGTCCCATCTGGTATACAAATATCTAAGTCATTTTACTTAGGGTAATCTTCCCTTAAATTTTCGTTGAAAACCTTTTCTTCTCAAATGGATTTAAAACTTTAAATCATACTTTAAATACGGAAAATATATACTCTATGTTTTACTCAAATCATCTTGCCTTGTTATATATGTACTTTACTCAAATCTTTGTTGATGAAAACATTTAAACCTCTGAAAGTACCCCTTTCGAATCTAGTGTAAGCACCCTTTTCGAAACTAAGTAAACCCTTCTTTATAACCAAGGTCGAAAGGCCAAAACTTTCCTTTCGAAACCATTCAATCTTCCTTTCGAAACCATTGGAAAACCTTTCCTTTCAAACCTTTTGAAACCATTGGGGAACCAACCTTTAGAAACCTTTCTTTAAAACCTTTCAACAGCACCAAACCTTTACAAATAGAAAACCTTGCAAAATCATTTAGGTTCAATCTAAAACATGTACAAACACATTTCGAAACCATTAAAATTACCTCTTCGGAACCTTTGGGTTCTACCTTATACAGCGCAAAAGGGTCATAAAACATTTTAGTCGAAAGCACTCTTTTGAAAGCTATTCCTAAGTAAAGAAGTGATGGTTTCAAAACCAACCCTTCTAAAAGCATGGGAGAAGTGACTTGGGTTTTAAAATAAATTACAGATTTTGAAACCTTTGACTTCGAAAGGTAGAAAAGTGGCAACTAGGGGTTTCGACCCCTTCGAAATCATTTACTTAAAACAAAGGCCTAAACCATTTCAAAACCATTCCTTAAATCAATTTGATCCAGTCGGAAGCCAACCAAGTCGAAAGCATATCCTTCAAAAGAAAAGCAGGTGCATTTTCAATTTAAAACAAAGTCATTCTTCAACCCTGTCGAAAACTATGGTCCCGACCCAGTTCCTTCCACCATTGCCCAATTCATTATGTACCAAGTTATTGATACTATGTGCATTGATTTCGAGGGCAATGGAGGCAGAAGCTCTCAATCGAAACCCCCGTGCCGAAAGAGGCGAAACATGCCAAAAACATGTTAAAACTGATTTTTACTTTAAAAAGAATTTCTTTTCAATTAACCAACTTTGTTTGTCAAAATATTATTAGTTTCTAATTTTCTTTTCTAAAAGTGCTTCCAATATTTCATAAATAAACAATTTAATTTATTTACAAAATACCCCTTCTCTTTTTATAAATATATAAAATATTTGAGTCCCATGCCTTATATTCATTAAAATATTTAGGAAAATTCTATAATAATTCCAAAAAATCACTTTTGATATGTTTTTTAACATATTTATTTCAGACCCAAAACTTATATTATTTAGCCTAAATACTTTTAAACCCAAACAATCATTTTCTTCACTAGAAAATTAATATAAAATCCACCTTATTTCAGAAAATTATGAAAATTAAAACCCATCTTTAAAATATCATTTTTGATCTAAATATAAAATCGCAAGGCATTTGAATATCATAAATAGGGTTTTCACATCAAAACATATCATAAAACCTATACGATAAGCATAAATCATTAACACACATACATAAACATTTAATCATTCAAAAACATGACATGACCTTGCAAAATAAATCGGGCTAAATTTTAAAACCGAGAACAATAGAAAAATGATATTTATTCATTATTCAACTTAGCTTTGAGATTAAGGATTTTGAGATTTGAATAGCTTTGATTTGATTAATCTTCTTCCTTAGCTTTTCTTGTTTGTCTCCCTCTTTTTACTAATGGTGACCAGACTCTACTTTGTCTTAGATTTAGGAATGAATGTGTAAACGAATTCCTAGGGGTTTAGGATATAAGAATGCTCTTTTTCCAACTTTTCCCCTACCTATTTTAATTCATGTTAGCTTGTTTTAATTTACTCATTAACATGACATAGCTACCCTATTAACCACATATCTCAGTCCCTTAATTATCACATTATTTTATTTAATTTAGCTAATTAATATCATAAATAAAGTTACTAAAAATTAGGGTCATTACATGGTTGAATTGAAGATATACAATCTAATTTGTGAAGATTGGTTCTTCAAAACAGAGAAGGGATTCTAATTTAATATGGAACAAGTTGTGGGTATTCCATGTTTGTACGAATCTATTTTATTTGGCTATGATTGCAGCAGTTCTTGTTGGAACTATAGATTTGTATAAGACTGATATTTCAAAATACCCTATAAACTAATTATTATCAAATTATTATAACGTAATGATTAGACCTTAAACTCCATGCATAAAAATATACGTATGTAGTATTAACGTATGGACTATTAAAACCAATAGCGTAGTGGTTATAGAATATTGAGCTTAAAAATTAGTGTTATTATAATAGTTAGATAATATTAATTTGTTGGAAGGAAGTTAGTGCAAATCAGGAGTTTATCTCTAATTAGTGGCGTAATTAAGGGATACCTTATATGGCCTCAATTATTAATCATGCAGAATGATATATGTATAAAGCTGGTATACATACGAAGTATGACTAAATTATAGGAATGCGAGATTAGTCTAAAGCTACATGGAAGTATGCATGGTTAAATCTGGCTACCAATGATGTGTCTTTATGGACTAATGTGGAACATCATGTATAATAAATAACCATAGCGGACGCAAGATCAGTCTCAATTCTATAGAGTGAACCAGCCCTATTAGTTTGGCTACCGGCACTTTTGAATAGCCGGACTTAGGTGAGACATCACTAGTGAGTTTTAGGTCATAATTTATCTTTTGGATGTGGTAGGTGAAATCCTTAGAAGGGTCTGCTTTAGGTTAGAGGTATTAATTAGCTAGGGTAGGGTCCACCTCTTTCTTAGGTGAATATTAAATGGCCTAATTTGATTTCTTATGATGTCATTAATGAAGAACCATATAGGGAACCACCTTGATGTTCGGTCTTATATGATGGGGTATTTTATAGGTCTTAAATGATCAGAGTCTACCTAAATCTCATTAAAGAGGTATTAAGTGGTTTGGGTGCTTCCTCTTACATCAAAAAGGCTAGTTACATTAAATTTGTATAATAAGGCAGGAAGAATCTTTGGACTTATAGTTGACTTTTGTATAGTCGGATTGGAAGAGCCTACGGGCTTACAGTTGATTTTTGTATAGTTGGACTACAAAAGCCTTCAGGCTTACAGTTGATTTTATACATATGTTATATAGTTGGACTGGAAAAGCCTTCGGCTTACGGTTAAGTATATATGTAGTTATGATTTTAATATGTAAGATATATTTCTTATTTAAATAATACTGCCCAAGTAAAATTATGGTAAAGCCTGAGATTTCTATTTATCCAAACATTTATTGTTCCGGCCTACTCCTCATTACAACAAAGGTTAGAGAGAGTAATGCTGATTTAGGAGACGAAGGCGGAGGTAAAGACTTATGGCAGTTATCTATCTATTTGTGTTTTTAATTATTTTTATTGTACCTAATTCAATATGTTATGTTATTCTGAGATATTGTACTATGGAGGTTTTATGTAAACATATTGTAATATTTAACATGTTATGTTTTTGAAATAATTTTCTTTGTGAAATGGGTACTTGTTTCTAATATTATATTTTATCCATTTCGCTGTGAGTTACGAAAGTATAGGTAGATAGCTCTATTTATGGTGTATTTTTTTAATGTTATCAACCTAACAACTTGCCTTGAGATGGGCCTAAGGTTCGACGAGTTCTTGTTTGGTCAAAATTAGGTCTGTTTTGAGGTAGGTTGTTACAGTTGGTATCAGAGCTTAGGTTACCCAATCAACGGGATAAGTATACACATGAGTTATGTATTTTTTATTTTTGAAGGTATTTTTAAAAATCTAATATATATATATATATACACACACGCTCTTAATTTGGACTTACTTTACAAAACCCGACTATCGAAGTAGTCACGACCATATTGTGAAAGGATGGACGAGGCAACTATGAGTTGGAAAATTAATAGAGTGAGGATTGTGCGATAGTGGTCGTATCATAAGGTATGTTTTTAGAAAAGATTATAACTCTAAAATTAGTAGGGCAATAATTGTGCAATAAGTAGGAAGTTACAATAATTTATTTAGGATACTAATGCACTAAATAAAAATAATTATTACTTTAATTGTTGAGTGGTAAAGAATTTTTAATAGAAAAAGATCGGAGTGAATAAATAACTGTCTTTAGGGATTATCAGGTTAAAATAATGATCATTTATTACAAACAATCAACATTAATGTAAATAGTAAATAAGCATGTTAGTTAGTAATTGAATACTACTAAATAGTACTCTTGTAAACATCTAAAAGTAAGGGTTGAAGGAAGAAGAAAATGAAATAGAGAAAACAATTATTAAGAAGTTGTTATTTTGAAAAAGATTTCTAAAATCTAACTTCGCATGAAGGATTTGATAAAAAGATTTTCTATGGACATTTCCTTGAAATATTTTGAATAAGTTTTTCAAATGATTAATTAAGAAGTTGTTGTTTTGATAGAAAGGTAAGAAAATTTGGAAAATAATAACTTAAAAAAGTTATGGAGTCAAAAGTTATGATGTAAAGGTTTATGGTAAAAGGGGGTTTTTCATTTTTGAAAGTCTAAGTCTAAAAAACTTGTTGGGTTAAAAAAATTTTAGTTTAAAGATTTTTCGATAAAGTGATTTTTTTGAAATAAATGTAAAATAGAGCATATGTTGGACTTGATGACTTTTCCTATTTCATAAATTTGGAAGTTCTTTAAAATTCTTTTTTATAATATAAATGAAACTCGATTAAAAATGATGAAGAATCCATCTAAGTAGGAAAAATATAAACAAAGACAAGGTGGGAGATTTGGATAGAAATAGCTCTAGAAACTTATAAAATAGGATTAGTAATCTAGTTAGGGATAATATTGGACAGAAATAATGAGAATGGGTGTTATCTTGCCTTTTGGCCCGGCTATATTCGAACTGATTAGACAAGTTAGACTTGACTTTTATCGGGATCGATAAGTCAGATTAACAATCACGAAGCCTAAAGATCGGGCTTAGATGATAATATGAAGGGCGAGGTGAAAGTAGAAGATGGACTCAAAAGAATGATAAAAGTGTGAAAATATACCATTTATTGAATGTAGATTGGGTACGATATCATACTATATCAATATTACAGTTCAACTCAATGGAAGATGATCGATATCTCAAAATCTACAACTCAAATACATATGAAACTTTTGGAACATCAATGCATTGAAGAGTGGAGCTCACCATATCGATCGCCTGCCAAAACGACCCCATAGAATGATCGGTGTCGACCACTATTATGGAAGTTGCGGGGCTCGCGACCGATACCATGACTTCTTCTGGATTTGGAGACTCCACTGTCGAAATTTCAGGAAGATGGACTTTCCCTATAAATATAAACTTGCTTTTTCACTTTTAAAATCTTTACACTGTCATTTCCTTAGTACACCATTTAAATACGGATCATACCCGATCCATCTCTCTATACTTAGCAATTCAAGTGATTAATAAAGTTATTCCTCCAAAGTGAATGTAGGCTTTCAATGCTGAAACACTATAAATCATTGTGTTCTTTTTATTGCTTATTCTGTGTTATTTAATTGCTTGTTTCCTCTATTTTCATTTACTATTCTTCCTTTATTTCTCTACAAAATCTTTATTGGGTGTTTGTGCCAATTTTTGGTGCAAATATTTTGGTGCTTTCACTGAGGGCCATGTTTCTTAGCTTCATTTGGATCCCTTTACTGCTACTGGATTGCAAAAATCCTAGGAAGAGATCCATAATTATCTTCAAATAGGTTATCCATTCTATTCAGACTTGCAAAAGTCTATGGAAAAATATCAACGATGGTTAGGAACACCAGACCTATCATTTAAAACACAGATGTAAACGTGAATGCCATCATCAAGCAAGGAGGCTAGAGCAATCTACCAGTAAATGTTAATGCTACCAATCCATTTGATGTATAGAATCCAGTTGATTCCATCACAAGAGTTGATTTCCAGAATCTGATGAGAGAGCACATAGATAGCTGTCGAGAGTTGAACCGGCAGATTTAAGCCAATATTGATCTAATGAATTGACTTAAGGATCAAAAACGTGGGAAAAACTAGGAGGTAGCCAAATCCCTTTTCTGCATCGGAGAGCTCAACTTCGTCAGATGATTATCACAGATGTAGACGTCGCACAACCGATGGATAACACATCAAAACGTTAACCCGTCATCATTTGAATGATCCAGACAGACCAATAACGATCGGTATTGATCCATCTAGAACGGTTGGTGCTGATCCAACTTTTGGAGGTAGGTTCAGCAGATGACGGGAAGTGTCCACACTGGTGATGATGCGATTAATCTAGATGTTGGAGTTCAGGTTAATGCAGATTAGATACCTCTCTGAAATGATGACAATGTGAGCGCATGCGACGCACATCAAGAGAACGTTGAGCCAAGAAGTCATGGAATGACACACAGACATTGACCTAATCATTCATGTGAGGTGTAGCATGACTACCGCTTGGCTCCAAGTATCTAAGCATCGGACCTATCGGCTATGGTCAAATAGCTAGTGAGAGAAATCCAAGGCTTGACTAATGATCATTGGGAATTCCAAGCTTTAGTGAACCACTTAGAGAGGCTGTTCATCTTTTCAAAGCTGGTGGATCACGAAGACTTGTATATCTACTTGGCTTTGTCGGTACACGCTATAAGTGCTGCATTGCTTCGCGAGGAGAATTGAATCTAGAGACCGATCAATTATGTTAGCAAGTGACTAACAGGAGCTGAAAGGAACTATCCGAAGATAGAGAATTTGTCATACTGCTTGTTGATTGCTTCATGAAAGCTCCACCCCGATTTTCAGGCTCATCCCAATAGCATTTACACTGATTAGCCCTTATGGTAGGTCCTACATCGACCTAAAACATCTGGTAGGTTACTCAAGTGGAACATTTAGCTGAGCCAATTCGGCATCATTTATCTCCATAGGAGAGCCATCCAGGGACATGCACCAACGAACTTTATAGTAGAACTCACTACACATGAGATCTCCTAGAGAGTGGTGGAGCCTTTACCATTCAGTGGAAAATGCATAAGGATGGAGCATCCAATGATCGTTGTTTTGGAGCCAAAGTCTTGCTACTAACTCTAGAGGATTGATCAATTTGCTATGCTTTTGACTTCCCTAAAATGAACAATAAAGCTGAGTATGAAGCTCTAGTTATTGGACTCAAACTTGACAGAGAACTGAGAAAAAATCTCTTGAAATATTTTACGATTCCCAGTTGGTGGTATACAGAGTCAGGGGAGATTACCAAGCTAAAGGAAAATGACTTTCTCTGTACCTTATTCGAGTTCAAGAGCTACTGATTGAATTTGTGTATTATGACATTGTGCACGTTCTTCGGGATCAAAACAAAGAGGCCGATTCATTGACAAAGTTTGCTAGCACCGGGGACGCAAAACAAATGAGCTTGGTTCCAATCAAAGTATTAGACCCTCGATGCATAAACCAGATCGAAATAAATTGGATCTAGAGACAGAGCCTGAAAGAGAGTCGTAGATGACTTTAATTAAAGATTATTTTCTACGGGGAGTCCTTTCCAAACGGATGAATGAAAGATGAAGAATCATTCGTAAAGCCTCGCAATATATCATTCAAGAAAGAGTCATGTATATAAAGGGTTTTTCCATTCCTCTGCTCCTATGTATCATTCGTGATGAAATAAAACGAGTCTTAAGGGAAGTTCATGAAGGGGAATGTGGCGATCACACTAAGGGAAAACCTTAGCAAAGAAAATACTCCATTATGGGTATTACTGGCCAACCGTCAACCGAAATGTGTTGAGTATGCTAAGCGATACGACAAGTGCCAGATGTATGTGAGAGTTCCGAGTGCTCCACCGACGAAAATTACACAAATGGTCAGTCCATAGCCATTTGTCACATGAGGTATATATATTATTGGTTCCTTACTGATCTCTAAAGATAGTGCGAAATATGCCAGCATAGCGGCCGATTACTTCACCAAATAGGCTGAAGCAGTACCTTTAGCCATGACCACGATAAAGAAAGAAACCAACATCATTGACCAGAACATCATCTGTCATTTTGGCCTTCCAAAAACCATTGTAACTGATAATGAAACCCAATTTGACAGCGCAAAATTCAATGACTTCTATTGTCGACATCATATTGAAAAGAGATTTGTGGCAGTTGCTCACCCTCAAGCAAATGGACAAGTTGAAGCTATGAACAAAATCATGAAGTCCATTATAAAGAAACGTTTGGAATAGACTTGTGGCAAGTAGGTGGATGAACTCCCAATAGCATTATGGGATTACAGAAACAAGTCCGTGACTAGACACACTATATTCGCCCTTGCCTACAACTTCGAAGCCATCGGTCATGTTGAACTCGAAGTTCCTTCTCATTGAGTGTCCTATTATGACCCCAGAACAAACAGAGATCTCCTCGTAGAATCTCTAGACTCGATAGATAAGGAGCACGAAGAAGCTAATTTGAGGGCAGCTATATACCGATATTGAGCCGCCCGGTACTACAACACTAAAGTCCGACCTAAAACCTTTGAAATCGACGGCCTCATCTTGAAATGGGTCTTTCCTATCATGTCACACAGGAATCCTACTTGGAAAGGACCATACATCATTGAACAGAGGCTTAGAGAAGGAACTTTTATGCTAGCGACTGTTGATGGCATCACACTCCCAAGGATGTGGAATAGCGAGCATTTATGACGCTATTTTATTATTTTTTTCAGTCGGTTTTATTTAATTTTCGAATTTCGTTTAACATTTGATTTTCTAGATATGTAATATAACAAATTATGTCATTTCCATCCACTTGGCAAATAAAATTTAAAATTTCCTTCATATATATGATTTTTGTAGCATTACACATTGTTTAGGATACCCGGCTAACTAATACAACCATGCCCAAGCAGGTTCCCAAAATTTAGAGCTAACCAATTACCCAAGCTGACTATAGGACTTAACAAATGAATGTGTTCTAACCATTCATTTAATGATTCTTGCTCGGAAACTGATAGACAGAGCACCTAACGAGAAATGGATGTGACTTGACCGTCCCGTTATCAAATTAATCCCACCAAGCGATGGGATATACATGAATTGAAAGCAATTGTGACATAACCGATCAACCGCTAAGTCAAACCCTGGACTTGAGGGCAAATCAGTCAATTAAGGAAGGTGCAGTCCGACTATTTTTCAAATAACCCTAAGTCCCCAGAATGTGTACTGGAGTATAAACAAAAATTAGGAGCGATTTAACCACCCGCCGACTAATGCTTATCCCCAGAGTGTAGATATGAGTATGAACATATGGATGATTGCAGTTCGACTACTCACTATCCCATAAAACTCTAACCTAAAATCAACGGGAAGAGAATAAATTCGCTAAAGAAGGAATTTCACCATCCATTATCTAACTCCTTTAACCCAAGAATTGTGGGCAAGAGTATAATCACTAGAACCGCTGAATCCGACAGTATATCCCTAGGGCTTTAGCCTAGTGTTTAGTATGACTTAAGGCCATAAACTTATGGAGACCTTGGGATAAAATTAATGAGTTATCATCTTAATCAATGAGCAACGGATTAAAAGTACATTGAAGGAAAATGTAATAGCTCAACTACTTAAGCAAATTCACACAAAACTTCGATAAAAGTAAAAGAACTTTATTTACATAAGCTTATAAAGTCAAGTACAAGTATTTATAGCAAAGAAATCAAAACACGAGGGCCAATCCTATACATATTAGGCTAGAAAACCTAAAAGACTTGGGATCATGAGCGTACGTAGTGAATCACTTCCTCCTCAGCTTCCTCTTCTTCTTCTTGGAATCAGGAGAGATTTCACTCGAACTTTCCCCACTCCTCTTCAATCCTCTCTTCCCACTTCCTTGGCCTTTCAACGGAGTAGAATGGGTTGACCCAGTAGGTGCATCTTGAGCTGGTTCTGGCTGAGGAGTGAAAGCATCCATAGTTTCTCCAAGAAAAATGATGGAGATGGGAAGTGGAACGATCTCCATTTTTTCCTGCTTGACTTTCATCTCAAAGGCAATGTCCGCCTCAAGTTTTTATGCTATTTCTTACATACAGGGGCCTGACAAGGATTAGGATGCTCCAATAATCACAACATCATCGTTAACAATAATCTCTTGATGCAGATTGTTTTCTTCTTTCAACAATGGGTCCACCAAGTGCTTGTCAATTATGAAAGCTTCCTCTTTCGGGACATCTTGGGTTGTTCCCAAAGATGTGACAGTAATGGACTTTGTCGTTGGCACCTGAGGTCCTGGTTGAGATTCTTGAGGAAGAGGTGGAGCTATTGTCGGCGGATCTAAAGCTGACGAAAAATAAGTAAAGAGATTAGATATATTGACAAGGGAGACTCCAGCTTTCTAAACAAAGGGTGAGGTAAATGAAATACCTTCATTAGATTGGTCCCCCACATGAGCCGAAATGCCGCTAGAAACTCATTCCATAATCAAGGTGTGCACACTAGATGTAGCAACATGCGGCTTCTCTAAATTGTAACCAGGCTCGATGGAAGAATCCACAGTGCTCCTGGGAATGGCTTGTGTCATCAAATTATGTTAACTGTAACATTATATGATATGGATCCAGAACCTTCACCAGCTTCATGTTGAGAGGCTGTGGTGTGCTCTTTTTGGAGTATAAGCCGATTTTCATGTAGAACTTTGGGTTCATAACCCAATAGAATTTTGCCTTCCAGCCTCATCAAATAGATTTCTTCAGTTCTAAGAGCCTCTTTCTCCTTCTGAACAAGATGCTCCCAAGCACATACAAGGTGGTGAGGGTATTCCATAGAGCCACTCCAGGTTTCTGTGCTTAAGGATATTGATGTTGTAAAGAATAAGTAGTGGATCTAGTTCCTTCGTAACCTCCTCTCTGGCCTTTTCTTTTGTGGCCTCCACTTATCGTCTAACGAGGGTATTAACATCTTGGCTTTTTCAATAGTCGCGTCTCTTTCAAGCCTGACGATAACCAATTTATCACAGGAATCTTGATTGATTTTTTGCACTTCCTCTTTATCATTGGATTCATGCTCAAACTTAGTTTTATACTCAGCTGCGCTTCTTTGGGCCGCATCCTTTTCTAACACCCAGTTTATGGTGCTGATGATGAAGCACTTCAACATTGGCCAAGCGCTTGGCCTTCTTATCCTCTAGTCCCTTGATGGCCATTTCTGCTTTTCTCTCGGCTTTTGCTTGTGAGTTTCTTGAAGATTCTAACTCATTGGTTAGATTTTCGATGATCCACCTATCTTCGGCCTCTTGGTGTTTCAATTTCTTAATCTCTGCCGCTCTCTCCTAAGATACTTTAGAAATTCTCTCTGCCGCTCTCATCAACTCACTATACTGCTTAGGGATATCATTCACACAATCCATGGTCACTTGCAGGACTTTTTTGGAAACTTTATAAAGATTAGGTACAGAGAAAAATCCATCGAGACATAAGTTTGGAAAATATGACTTAAGTTGGGCTATACAAGCGACGGCGTCAACTTGTTGACCTTCAGTGGCAACTTTAGTGTCAGCTCTTTCTTTTCCCTACCTTTGTTAGTGAACATCATGCTCACTAGGATGTTGACGATCGTTCGGTCACTGAGGATGAGATGAACCAATAAACTTTGAAGAAATTGAAGTGGTAAGGGGACCATGAGAGGTGTCAATAAGAGGAATGTTGTCACAACGATCTGTTTGCCTTTTAGATTCTTTAGAAGGAGGAGATCTAGACTTGGATTGATGTTTATCGTGGTAAGATATGTCTTTGTCACCTCTACTCTAGCAATCTCGATCCCGGATGGAGCGACAGCTACGGTCGTATTCACGACCACTGTCTTGGCGGTATGAGCTTGAATGAGAACTAGGATTCTGGCATGATATTTCCTGTAGAGACTGAAATATATGCTTCATCCGCATCACTGCTTCAACAAAGAAAGACAAAGAATGAATCAACTCTAAGTATTGCAGGACACGAGATAAGTATAGTGAAATATTATGAAGTGCGTGCGAATGTGCGTGTCCTTGTGTCCCTCCAACAGACCAATTATTGAAGCTTTATGAGTAGGAATAACTTCTCCACCAATGGTAGGAGGGATACCAGCCCCTGCTCTGAAAGGAGACTCTAATCCGCCAATGCTCATGTCAATAAAATAAAAGGTATCAACGTCATACAGTATCAGTATATCAGATATTGCCTCAAATGTTTCATCCAAGTGCTTTGAGGGTTGAGAAGCGGACAGATCCAAAATAAAATGGGAGTTGATGGAAAGCTCTAACTATTTGAAGAAGCGGCTCTTAGAGAGCTTGCAAATGAGCTTCTTCCCTTTTCTTTTTTCTAGAGTGGGGGACTGTGAAGTTGGGAAAGATTCGACCAAAGCCCCAAAACCAGATCCCACGTCATCACCACCGAGGTCATTATCCTAATCTCCTGTTGCGTCCTTATCGGTAGCTTCCTAATCCCCTCAACTTAAGAATAATAGGATTGACTTGATGGCCTTCATCATGATCTGCATCCTATTGCTCAGTCACTGTAGCTTCAACATTGACCGGTAGTATTTTTCTATAATCCTCTTCGATCAGATAATAAGTAATTAGGAATTCATTGGTAAGGAGATTCTCAATGTCTCTATCTTTTGGTGGAACCCTTTTGAGTGCTAAGACAACATTTGTATTTCATTTTCCATTGGGTCGTGGATAAGAACCTATGCAAATTAGAAAAGTTGCTTAATTTAGGATACGACTTGGATACAAGCACTCAAGAAATTAAGCAAGTAGTAATTTGTACGTCCTTCTAACCACTGTTTTCCAAACCCGGGCGGGTAGCGAATATAGAACAACTCACTTTTGAAAGCACTCATCTTGTTCCAAGTACCCATCAAGATCTGGCACTTCTTGGCCGACTCGAGGAATGCGAACAAAGCCTTCCCTTTCATTAGTTGAAGGTGAAAAAAATTGAATGTCTTTAGGAGTTGAAGGATGAAATAAAAACTCCATGAATGTCATAGTTAAAGTTATGCAAGGCATAACCGTTTAGGCATAGTTGTGAAAGTGCTAACCTCATATGATGTAGCATCTGAATTGAAGGAGGGACACATCCTTCCCAACACATGAACTCGTTGCATGCGGTGGATCCCTTAGAGGGAATATGAGCTCTGTTATCCTGTTTTGGGACTCATACATCATCAAACAGAATTCCATGTCGGTCACAAATTCTACGAAGAGAGGCTTCATTAATTTTCAAAGCCATAGAATCCTCCAGATCTTTGAAGAATATAGCGTCTTCTAGAGTGTCGGGAGCAGGGTTTATCACTTCTGTTGGAAGGACGTGAAATACAAAGAAAATGTCAGGTAATGGAAAGGGACTTTTCGGTTGTTCAACTTGATATCCAAGGGAGAGTCTATCAAAAGCAGTTGTGGAGCTTGATTCGATACTTATATTGTTGTGCTATAAAGGCTGTCCAGAAGATATGGCAGCTAAACGCCCTGAGCATTTTGGAATTCATGACCATTAAAATCAGTAGATAATAATCAATAGAAAAAACCCATTTTCCCCCGTGAAAAGTGTGTGCTAGTGCAGAGTGGTGCAATGTCATGTAATGCAATGAAAAATAGTTCAGAAGTTAAGACAACAACTGTGACAATACTTCGCGATTCGACGGAGTGACCGTAATTGCTGATCGTCTTAACCGATTCTCTATATCACTAACCAAGGATTCAGTCTAAGCATCGGGATCAGTTGTTGGCATATTTAAGTTCAAATTGTATGTTTAGAAGTGGATGAGCTTCAAAAATTTGTATAAGGCATTGGTAACAAACATAAATACGTAGGAAATTAGTTAAGTTCGTTTCACAGTTTGATTGTCATGTATGTCTAATATGCAGTCCATTTCATATGCAAATCATGTAGGACCATTCAAGCATTCAAGCTGAAGCTCATCACAAAGTTCAAACTAAGATTTGAAGACTTTAATTATATTCACCCAAGTTAAACCAACAACCGATACAAAATAATGCTATGGCTGATCGATCCCAATGTGCATGACCGATCTTTTCTGCACGATCATTTCACAACCGATCATTCTTCAACCGATCATACTCCAACCGGTCATTGTGATCAATCCAACCTTCAACTCCGATTCCACACTTCACTTCGATTCAAGACTCGAAACACCGAACCAAAAAACGATCGACTAAGAACTCTTTTAGAAAACGACTGGTCCAAATTATATTTATACCTATCCAACATAAAGATCGGTCAAACTGGGTTTCATTCCCCTATGATAACAACATCACCACATCAGCCTCATTAGAAATGATCGGTGATGGTCCATGTTTCGGAAATTCAAGAATGATCGGCTGAAAACAATCTTCCACCTTCAACCTCAAACAAGTGCATTCCATCCGATCTCAACACAAACATAAATGACTCGGCCCGATTGTCACCATCTCCCCCTTTGTACAACCGATCGAACTACCATGACTTGAATCATGCGAACTAGAATGAGATCCCATTATCTCGTCACTAAATTATAACAAGTAAGAAAAGGATTGAACCTACCTATGTACAAAAAGTGGAAAAGCAAAGGTGATTTGAATTCAAATATGAAACAAGATCAGTAGAGGATGTCGGCAATAATGGTTAATGAAGCAAGGAGTCAGGCTGACTTATGGAGATGATTATGAGATAATTATGGACTTGGATCGGGAAGCTCGATGGATCAATCGCGAAGGAGAAGATAAGGACGAGGTTTTCTTTCTTGGTTCGGATAACAATGATGAAAATGAAATGAAGCGAAAAAATGGTCTAATTATCCAAGTATATATATGAGGGATGCGATACGAACCATTAAAGTTTGCAGTTCAATGGAAGCCAAACCGATAAACGATTGGGCATAATTGATATAAATAGCCTTACGCTGATCCATTCTTCTTAACCTATAGTCCAACCAAATAGCCGAATTGAGAAATGATCGAGCACAATCGTTCTATGATGGATGTATGTCGATCCTTCTCTCTAATACGTAGTGTAATCAGTTCATTCAACATACATCTGGATTATGTACAATCTGAAAATAATGGCTTTAGAACAATCCATCGTATTCTTCCTCGGTCTAAAAAAGGAAGAGAAGAGAGGGGAGAATGTTCAGGCATGAAGCAATCCCAAATAAATTTGACCAGATCCATGTTAAAAGTGGAGCAAGTACGATCCATTACCTGATGAATTCATGCCAATCCATCTTTTTAAAAAAGCAAATGATTGAATTACATCCCACCAAATTGGCAATGACCTGTGAGCATAGGAACGCATCCAAAAGCCAACGACAAGAACATGTGCATGAACGTACATATGTGCATCCCAAAGATTCGATTTCTTGAAATCAACAGAAATTGAATTCCCACCCAGAGTTACCATAGAAAGAACCAGATCAAATAACCGAGGCCTACTAGCGCAATTGAACTGGGCATAGATATTAACTAGTGTATGGCCCGTGCTACGCACAAGGGCAGCTAGTTGGAATACAAAAATTAGTTGAAACTTTAAAGTTTTCTTGTATTATTATTGTTGTATAATTTTTTATTATAATCTGATGCTTTGTGTAATTTTAGATGAGAATTGATTTTTATTTGGCAGGAGCAAAAGTATGAAAATGGTTCATTGCATGCATTATATTTTTTGTCAATGCTTCATGATACCGTGGGCTTTTGAGGGTAGAATTATATGTGTGTTTGCGCCAAAATTGGTCACAAACACCCAATATCGTGAAAGCACCCGTTTATGAACACAAATCAGCAACAATCAATATAGAACTCAGATCTAAGCAATAACAATCACAATAATTCACAAATAACAACCACAAACACAGGATTTATAGTGGTTCGGTGATCATGCCTACGTCCACTTTGAAGTTTATGTCTTTATTGATTCACTTGATTATTACAATTGATTACAATGGATTACAACTGATGATAGCTTTCAAATATGATTACAACAGCGATGATGAAGTATGGAATTGAATCCGACAGAGTCTCGACGTTCAATGGCGGAAGATCCTCTTTTCTGAAGGCTTCAGGGTGCTATTTATAGGATAGGAGGCCCAGATCTCGCTCAAACTTCGGGAGACTTTTTCTGACATGTGAGTGGGCCCACGCGACCGGCCTCAGGAAATTTGGGCCCACTTTGGATCGATTCAAACTCCATTTGAATCGATCAAGAAATTATCCAATCGAGATGAAATTTGGCGTGGACATTCTCCAACACGTATGTAAACTCCTGTAAAAATTTCATTTCGTTTGGACTTATGAATCTCGAGATATCATCGATTCGAAGTGGGGTTCTTTGGCAGGTTGATTGCTTCGACTCGATCCTGTTCGAATCGATAGGGTCGACTCGATGGCTTCACGTGCTTTCGCAATGACGTGGTGCGCGTTCTTCGTGTCGATCCGCTTATTACTCCGGTTTGACTGGGTCGACTCCATCATTTTTTCTACTTTGACTTGGTGGATTCGAGGGAACGAATTTGAGGCAAGGTGCATTCGTATCGATCGTGGCCTATAACAGTTGATCAATACGAAGCCGTCTCAACCGCATGGATCCGAGGCCAGGCATAGGATGGGTTCGAAGTATAGTTGCTTCACGGACTCGAGGTACTTTGCCCTGATGGATTCGAAGGAAGGCCATGGGATGGGTACGAAGCTTGGCCACCTGATGGATTTGAAGGTAGGCCATCGGGATGGATACGAAGGTGTCGATGCGAAGTCCATGGATTAGAAGTAGGAGGAACTCGATGGGTTCGAAGGACTTCCAAGCTTGATGGATTCGAAGTAGATGGAGTCGAACCGATGGATGTGAACATGATTTCTTGCCATCGATTCGAACTATGGGGTATCCTATGGATTCGAACCGAACAAGGGCTATCTCTCTCAAACTGAATTCATCATATCTTGAGTCTACGAACTCGGATTGACTTGAAACTTGAAACGTTGGCTCTCGTGGATTTGCTAGCCATGTCCTATCAATTGTAGCCTGATCCTGGCTCGGAAAAAATTCATCGATATCCATAGTGAAGTGGTGTATAACCAATCTTTGAGACAAACTATCTTTCATTTTTGATCGATCTTTTGGTATCACAGCTTTGCCAAAAAGCGGGATAACATTTGCCCCCCAAAATATGCCTTGCGGTAGGAAGGCGTGTTTTGTAATGCCATGAGCTGGATGTTTATATCATGTTGATGTCCTGCAAAGGAATTTATAGTTTTATGCGACCTCTAATAACGACCATTCCGGATCGATATACTTGAGATGAAGTGCGACCGTTCATGGTCAAGCGCCTAACTTCAAATGATGATCGTTCGGGATCGAGCCATTTGAGGTGAAGTGCGACCGTGCGCAGTCAAGCGGCGGACCCCAAATGACGACCGTTCGCGATCGCGCCATTTGAGGTGAGGTGAGTTGTGCCGTTCGGAGGGAGTTGTGACCGTTCGCGATCGTGTGCCGTTCGAGGCGATTTTGTGACCGTTCGAGGTCGGGTGCCATTCGAGGCGATTTTGTGATCGTTCGCGATCGTGTGCCGTTCGAGGCGATTTTGTGACCGTTCGAGGTCGGGTGCCGTTCGAGGCGATTTTGTGATCGTTCGCGATCGTGTGCCGTTCGAGGCGATTTTGTGACCGTTCGAGGTCAGGTGCCGTTCATGGTGAATTGTGACCGTTCACGGTCGGGTGCCGTTCGTGGCGAGAAAGTGCGCCCGGGAGGGCTTGGTATTGTTGATACCAGGTTCACGTTCGAGTGGGTCCTTGGATCATTTGTCAGGGCGGTTTATCGCCATCTCAGAGCATGCCTAAGGACCATTCGCGACCCCGTACATGTGTAAGTAGCTTAGCCATTTCAGAATTATCATAATCAAATATCTATTCAACGGATGAGTTTTAAAATAGAAATGTCCAAACAAACAAAGTCCAACTGTCCAAATCAAAATGAAACAAAAGCAAAGCAAGGATGTCAAAGTGTAAGTTCCCACTACTAAACAGTCAATGATCATTCAGAGCATGCCTGGGGATCGTTCGCAATCTCGTACATGTGTAAATGAGTTAATTGTGTTAGTGGGAAGCTTACGACTTGTTCATCGTTATTTCAATCAATTGATAATCAAACGGTGCCTTGATTCAGGGTCGCCTCTAGCTGATGTAGACGGTGGTCGCTCTGGTTCCACCACTGGAGTTCGCCTCCTCACATATTGAAGGAGCATACCGTTCCTTATATGTCCTTCTACCTCGTCCTTCAGATGCCTATAATCATTAGTGTTATGACCGTTCAATTCATGAAATACACAAAACTTATCTGATCTACTTTCGTCGGAAGTTGAATCCCTTCGCATTGGTCTACGATATGGAACCTGCTCCTTGGTATCCTGATAAATTCGTTCCAGACTCTCATTCAGCTCGGTGTAAGTGGTGAATCGCGGCTCCCTCCGTTGCCGCTTTGACCTGTCGTTATACTCCTCAGCCTTTCATTTTCCTTTATCCTTGCCTGAGTCCTTTTCGAAAGGCTTTTTGTCTTTAAGAACATAAACTTCTATTCCCTCTCCTTCTTCTCTTTCTGCATTCGCATCCTCTAATCGCAAACACTTTTATGCCTCGTCGTAGAATTCCGCTAGATCCACAGGAGGATCTTTGGTCAAAGAATTTTTGAACTCTGTGCCATCAGCTATTCCGGACACAATTTCCATCACAACCATAGATGGATCTGCTCGATCCACCGAAGCTGCTGCTGCGTTGAATCGCGTTAGATAACTCCTCAAAGTTTCTCCGGTTTTCTGCTTTAGGGTTGCCAAAGTCATCACATTCTTGGGTCTTGTAATGTGAACCCTGAATTGCCTCACAAATCTCTCAATTAAATCATTCCATGTTCCGATGGATCCATTCTCCAATTGTCTAAACCACAATGCTGCAATATCCGCCAAGTACAATGGAAAGCATCGGGCCATAACCTCCTTTGATGCCCCCAACACTTCCATATGCCTTATATACTTTGTTAGATGAACCGTGGGGTCCGTTCTCCCGTCATACATGTTCAACGATGGTAACTTGAAATCCGGTGGGTTCCTAGCTCATCTGATTGCTGGAGTAAAAGGACTCCTATTAACATCCTCCAAATCTTTGTTTACCAAACCGCCCCTCATAGCTCTTCTAACCATCTCCGCCAACCTGTCATTGTCTCCGAGATGCAATCTTCGTTCATTACTTTCGACCTGCCCCTCGAGTCCACGAGGGAATTCTGGGATCTGCCCCCTTGACTGAGCGTTCACTCCTCTGCTACTCCTGGGCTGCGCAGATGCTCCTCTCTCTCTCTCTCCGAAATCGGATCAACGTTCTCCACGGATGTGCCTCCTAATCTAGGTGCTATGCCGGATGGTCCTGCTCCGTTCTGTACTCCATTCGCTTCTCTATTCTGTGCTCCAAGTTGTCCTATTTGCTGAAATAAACTCTACATCATCTCCTCTTGTTTCTTCATCATTGTCTCCATCTCGTCCCTAGTGATGAAGACTGATGCTTGATTCGCTCCTGAAGAAGCCTCTTGACTTCCTTGGTGTTCACTTCGCTCTGGCCTTGGCCTTCTGCTCGATTGTCTCGTCATAATTTCTCAAATCAGAACTTTCAAACTTTATGAATCAACTTCTAACTGGTAGAATTCTTGAGTTCAACTCTCAATGAAAGCACTAAAATGTTTGCGCCAAAATTGGTCACAAACACCCAATATTGTGAAAGCACCCGTTTATGAACACAAATCAGCAACAATCAATATAGAACTCAGATCTAAGCAATAACAATCACAATAATTCACAAATAACAACCACAAACACGGGATATATAGTTGTTCGGCGAGCTTGCCTACGTCCACTTTGAAGTTTATGTCTTTATTGATTCACTTGATGATTTCAATTGATTACAACGGATTACAACTGATGATAGCTTTCAAATCTGATTACAACAACGATGATGAAGTATGGAATTGAATCCGGCAGAGTCTCGACGTTCAATGGCGGAAGATCCTCTTTTCTGAAGGCTTCAGGGTGCTATTTATAGGCGTAGGAGGCATAGATCTCGCTCAAACTTCGGGAGACTTTTTCTGGCATGTGAGTGGGCCCACGCGACCGGCCTCAGGAAATTTTGGCCCACTTTGGATCGATTCGAACTCCATTCGATTCGATCAAGAAATCATCCAATCGAGATGAAATTTGGCGTGGACATTCTCCAACACGTATGTAAACTCTTGTAAAAATTTCATTGCATTTGGACTTATGAATCTCGAGGTATCATCGATTCGAAGTGGGGTTCTTCGGTAGGTTGATTGCTTCGACTCGATCCTGTTCGAATCGATAGGGTCGACTCGATGGCTTCACGTGCTTTCGTGATGACGTGGTGCGCGTTCTTCGTGTCGATCTGCTTATTACTCCGGTTTGACTGGGTCAACTCCATCATTTTCGCTACTTTGACTTGGTGGATTCGAGGGAACGAATTCGAGGCAAGGTGCATTCGTATCGATCGTGGCCTATAATAGTTGATCGATACGAAGCCGTCTCAACCGCATGGATCCGAGGCCAGGCACAGAATGGGTTTGAAGTATAGTTGCTTCACGGACTCGAGGTACTTTGCCCTAATGGATTAAAAGGAAGGCCATGGGATGGGTACGAAGCTTGGCCACCTGATGGATTCGAAGGTAGGCCATCGGGATGGATACGAAGGTGTCGATGCGAAGTCCATGGATTAGAAGTAGGAGGAACTTGATGGGTTCGAAGGACTTTCAAGCTTGATGGATTCAAAGTAGATGGAGTCGAACCGATGGATCCGAACATGATTTCTGGCCATCGATTCGAACTATGGGGTATCCTATGGATTCGAACCGAACAAGGGTTATCTCTCTCAAACTGAATTCATCATATCTTGAGCATACGAACTCGGATTGACTTGAAACTTGAAACGTTGGCTCTCGTGGATTTGCTAGCCATGTCCTATCAATTGTAGCCTGATCCGGGCTCGGACAAAATTCATCGATATCCATAGTGAAGTAGTGTATAACCAATCTTTGAGACGAACTATCTTTCATTTTTGATCGATCTTTTGGTATCACGGCTTTGCCAAAAAGCGGGATAACAATGTGTTATGCAATTATTATGGGATACTGAATTTGCACAACATAAAATTATCATAGGTATATGCAATTGTTACGAATGATTTGTTGAATTTTTATTGCTGTATAAAATTGTTGTACGTATATTGTTTAAAAAAAATGATATTTGGTAAGTTATTATTTTGTGAACACAAAAAGAGGAGTTGGTTTCTTTTTTAGTATTTATGAATACAAATTACAGAACTCATGCAGTGGACTGCTTGTATGTACCGCTTACTAAAATTCACATATTTAACTGTTAGTTACATGATTTGCATCGTTATATGAAAATGTCCTTTTTTATTGCTTGAATGATAAAGCCTGGTCGCACATGTATAACACGCATGTCGAATATATGTTAATATTATATTAGTTTAAAGAGCTGCATAACACAAAAAAGATGGTCAACTATAAAATGGTATTTTCGGCATCGATATTACATCACATGATAAATCAGAATCCTCATCCATTAACCAAAAGTGGGATTTCTCATAAATTTGTAATTTTCTACAGCTTTGAGCTATTAGAGGGTAGTTTTATTGATATTGTTTAATAATTTATTTCCATGGAAGATCATACTCCCATATATTTTATATCCAAAATGCTATTTCAGTATGGGAATATACATCTTAGTCTAGTGACAGTACGAAGGTAGTGGACCTTACGAAAAAAATAAAACCTTTACGGTTCATGGACCTAGCCAACCACTTCTCCAATAAAAATTACACTATAATATTCCTTAAGCAGATTTTTTGATTTTCTATCAATAGATTGCAGAACTTAAACTAACTTAAACTAAAATAGAATCGTAGTATTCATATATTAAGCATGGAAATAACAAAAAATAAACATAACAACATAGAATGATAATTGTGAACAAAAATATTGCAATTATATTCAGACCAACTTACAAGTTCATAAATAATTCAATGAATTTTAGTTTTACGATGGGCATGTCAAATCATTCGCTGGAAGGTTTGAAATATGACAAAACTATATTGAATACATAGTGTGTAATGTAGGAAATTTGAGTAGGCCATTGTGGCTTGACATTGTCATGATCTGTCAAAATCTTGCATAGATGACAAACAAAAACTTAAGTTCTGGGTATGAATATGTTCTATGAAGTCTAAACCCAAAGTGATCAACCATAGCGAACAAAATACATTGCATCTAAAAAAAGAAATAGTAGATCATTTAAATTTATACTCATGCCAATTTACAAAATATCAACGGATAACTCCCGCTTCAAATATGTAAAACGTTATTGAAGAATTCATTATAATGTAGGAGAAAAAATTTCGAGAAGATTTTTTTAAATTAAAAATGAAAATATTCTTTCACGTTATAATCAAATGAATGGGCCTTTTGGTCTGTTTTCTCAATAATATACATCCATGTTTTTTCCTTTTCTTTTTAGAATAGTAAGTTAATAACATTTCCTTGTTCTACTTATACAACAGTAAGTACCCAACAAAAAGAGGATAACACAACACAAAACGATAGTTACTTCATGGTTAGATAAAAGGGAAGAAAAACACAAACACAAATAGGGCATAAAAAATTGAGGAGTTCCATGCTTGGTATCAGTTGGTGATGTAGCACGTGGCACAGAAGGAATGAATTGAGTTCCATGCTGATTAATACCAAAGCTTATAAACGCTTTTGAGCTTAGAGATGGGTCATACAGAGGGTAGTTATCTTCACTGACGCTGTTTAAATCTTCTTATTTTGTGCCATAGT
The DNA here is from genome assembly GCA_030765085.1 of Allium cepa. NCBI lineage: Eukaryota > Viridiplantae > Streptophyta > Magnoliopsida > Asparagales > Amaryllidaceae > Allium > Allium cepa. Next base: position 576,404,806 of record CM060941.1, read on the forward strand.
TTGTTTCCATAAGATTCATGTTAGCATTATCCATTTGAGCAGTGTGTGACTATGATGCCATTAATGTCCATAAATTGTTGATTCTGATGTACTGGTGCAGTTGTAGAGAACAACAAATAACATCACAGAAATAAAAAACTAACATTTTCTACTTGTTTTTTCCTTCTGCCAAAAGTATGTGTGGCTTGTATTGTATTTACTATTTTTTTTTATCATAGCCTATTTTCATTTTATAGAAGGGTGCTTGGATATTTTAGATACATAAGGATGGTTAATGACATTTCTTTCCTTTCGTCCTTTTGGCATAGACTAAGCCATTAAGGCCAAGAATTGTTTAAAGTTTATTCAAAAATTCACAAGTATTTAACAATATTCTAGTTCATAGAATAGTCACAGGTTACCATACTATAAACCATTGTTCTGAAAACCGGACCCTGCCCAGGTTCAATTGCAGAGAACCATGGACCGTCTGCCAAGAAGGCCCGGAAGGCATTTGAACCGTTGATCTGCATAGACCGTTTAAAAACCGCATAAGACTGCCCAACCATGGGCCCAATATAAATTATATCGGGTTCTAAACTTTGAAATTAGGATTCCAAGTTAAAAAAAGACATCCAGGTCAAGCTTCTATGCCCACGAGGTAGATTTAGCAGTTACTGGGTTAACAAAACAGGCACGCTGGACATATAAAGGTGTGGACATCTCCACGATGTGGGATAAACATCCTTTCTTTTTAAACATTAATTATACTTTTGTTAGTTCCCGGATGGTGTTGAAGTAAAACCAACTAATATTATCAACATCATTTGAGGTTATAAACATGCTGAAGGTAACTTATTTGCTTTTTAAGCATGTATTCTTGAAAATTTAAAACTTTTCTGCTGAAAAAGTTATAAAATAACTTTTCAATAAAGTTTTCTGTTAAAATAAATTTTTTCGAAATTATTATATTCATATGTTAATCTAGATTATGAAACAAAAAAATTGCATGGTTTAAACGGACCGACCGGTTGAACCTCTAGAACCTTGACCTTGGATTATCACGGTTCTATCCATAGTTCGGTTTCAAAACTATGCTATAAACATCCTTCCGTAGATACATGTTGTTACACAAACACTAATTTACATAAATTTTTTCATGTGTGCTAATAAACAACTAAATCAAAAAATATGCTTAAACTACATTAACCATCCAAAAAAGTACAAAAACTTATATAAAAATGAGCAGAAATGATCAGGTACATTGATCCCTATTGAATAAAGTCTACATAATGGTGTAAATAATACATGGGCAACCAATCTTCTATTCCAGTACATGGTTGGCTATTAACAAATCATTTCAAAGTCTATAAAAATGCTTTTGTTTACCAGTACCTTTATTCTACTTGCATTCACGAAGTTGATATAAATATTTTGTTACGTCTATGACCAAGTCCAACTGAAATTGCAGTGAATAAGTAACTACCAGTGTGAAAAAAAACTAACTGGATAATTTACTTTAAAATAACCAATAATATGTCGGCCAGGGAATTGTTATCGCCATTTAGAACATGTGACACAAATGGAATATACAACATATAATCAATTCTTTACTATTGCCATTTTAAATTGATATAAAAGCAGTTCCGTCAACAACATCAAAATGAAATGTCAGATGTCCATTTGGTTGCTCCCTACAGTACTTAGATTACCCTTCCGAATTCTCAAACATTAACTTGTTGCAACCTAAATAGTAAATGTAAAAACATTTTAGTTTTGAAAGTTCCCATTTAAATTGGCTCTCTAAAAGTCATTTTAAGGCATCAAAGTTCTCGGAGTAAACGTTAAATTTGCAAGTTAGAAGCTAGAGAATTAATTTTGCACCGTCATTTACTTTTTGGATTAGACAACTTAAACTGGATTTGGAAAATTAAAATGAAATTCCATTAGAATTCAAAATTCGATGAGAAAAATATTAGCACTTATATTATTTTAACTATAATACACTGCTGGCAATCGTAAATTTGGACTTTGAAAAGAGAAACTGTAGCCATGTAATGATGATACATAGTAGTATTCAATAAAATTATGGTCATTGAAACAGACAAACAAATATACATCGATTACTGAGACATGATACTCTAGCTAAAATGGTTGTATAAAATGTTCTAAGACTAAATCTAAAAGTATATTTTAGATTTGGAAAATAATATAATACGCCATTTTGACCTATCTTCAATTAAAGTATAATACACAGATCTGAGAGGATATCAAGTTGAGAATATAGTTTAATTTTTAGATTTAACATTTTACAATCAGCCACAATCATCAACCATATAAAACCTGAAGAAATATCAGAGTTCGTAAATTACCATAGTTAGAAGATTACGATCTGTATTGTCGTCCAGCGTCGTGTGAAGAGGTGAAAGGCATTCGCACTGAATTACTATTGCTTCCAAATTACTGTCTTATTTTTTCGTTCGATTTGCTTGATTTGGATTATTTAGAGTAGATGTAGAAGGCGGTACATGGTTCGAGTAGAAGAAATAGGGATAAAGGTAACTGTCATTAATGGTGCGGAGGATTTATCCGGAAATTATGTATTGGCATGCGCTGAATAACTACTTCTTCCAAATCGTCGTCTTATTTTTCCGTTTGATTTTCTTGGTTTGGATTATTTATTTTAGAGTAGATGAAGAAGACGTACATGGTTCGAGTAGAAGAAATAGGGATAAAGGTAACCATTGTTAAAAATGCAAAGGATTTATCTGAAAATTATGTATTGCCACGTGTTGATTGAAGAAGAGGGTGGATTCTCCTTTCTAATATAAGTAATAAATTAGCAAATTACAGTTCAGAATTTATACTATTGGAAATCATTCAATAATCATGTCAAACAAAAAAAGACACGACTCTTCGAGGAAAGCAATTCATCAAAGGGATGACAACATTTCAGAAAGCTAAATGGATTCCTTTCCGATGACTTTAACTTACATCAATTCAAAGCATGTCATGTTGAAGCAAGATGTACTTTTACCAGCAAGTGTTATCCAGTCTTTTGGCTCGGCTATACTCGAACTGATTAGACAAGTTAGACTCGACTGTCACCAGGATCGACAAGTCAGATTAACAATCACGGAGCCCAAAGACCAGACACAGATTAAAATATGAAGCAACGATAAAGTGAAAGCAGAAGACAGACTCAATAGAATGATAAAAGTATGAAAATTTACTACTTACTGGAAATGGATCGGGTACGATCAATATTCAGTAATTATGGATCATACCATATCGATATTATAGTTCAACTCAATGGAAAACGATCGATATCTCAAAATCTACAAGTCAAATACATATAAAACTTTGGAAGCATCAATGTATTGAAGATTGGATCCCACCATATAGATCGCATGCCAAAAGGTGCCCACAGAATGATTGATACCGATCGTTATTATGAATGATATAGGACCCGCTAGATACCATGACTTCTTCTAAATCAGGAGATTTCATTATTAAAATTTAAGGAATATATTTCACCGTCTTCCTCTATAAATATAAACTTGATTGTTCATTTTCGAGAACTTTATGCTGATTTTTCCTTAGTACTCATTGTAACTACAAATCATACCTAGTCCTCTCTTTGTACTCAACAATTCAAGTGATTAATATAGTTATTCCTCCAAAGTGGACGTAGATTTTCAACATCGAACCACTATAAATCGTTGTCTTCTTGCTATTACTTATTTTTTATTATTTAATTACTTGTTTCCTCTGTTTTCATTTATTACTCTTCATTTATTTCTCTATAAAACCTTTATTGGGTGTTTGTACCAATTTTTGGTGCAAATAATGGGATAGAAAAATGTTAGGATAGGAGTTTACCCTGTCTACTCCACTTTTTATTGCTTGAAATTATAGAAGATGTTTTTGAATTTTTTGAACTAAAAGACTAACTTTCAAAGGAATAAATCTTTGATGTAGAAGGTTTTTGAAAAAGGGATATTCAATTTTGGGATTAAGTAATCCTTTTTGAAATTTTTGATGGTTTGATTTAGCAATTGAGTTTTTGAATGTTTTGGGTTAAAAATCCTACTTTTAAAGAAGCAAGTCTTTGAACTAAAAGTATTTGAGAAGGGAAATTATTTTACTAAGAAATTTTAGAATCTTTAAATTCAAGGTTAAGAATATAGCGGTAAATGTTTTGAAAGTTGCGAAAAGTTGGGTTTGAATATTTTTGGAAGGTTTTGAATAAATGTTTAATAAAAATGGAATAGATATATGGAACAAAATAGAACATGGTGTTTGTATATTTAAGAATTCAATCGACCAAACTTTTGAAAGTTGTAATTTTTTTCCAAAACTATGCTTAAAATGTTTTCTTTCAAGATGTGGACATTCTTTTGCAAGTTTGAATTTCAAATGTCGCATACTGTAACATACCCCATTTATAGGCTCAAAACTAACTGCTATAGATGCAGTAGTCATCCTTATTTATTAATTCTCGGCGACAAATGTGGTAATATTAGATACATTGATATACCAGAAACACATGAATATGAAAAAATTTAAACTCAATTTATAACAAATTTCCCATTTCATTACAAATAGCATTTCAGATTCATAACATAATCCTATACGTAAGCCACGTTCAGAGAAACTGTAATTTATTACAAAATACGCCAAGGGCGACATATGAAGATGCCCCCTTGGTTGATCAAAGTCCAAATATAGGCAATTAAACAAATTTTCCCTTACATCCGAATAACACAGTGGACAATAGATAGAATCTCTTAAATAGCTAGCTTGCCTCCTTCATGTCTCCGTAAGCTTATTCGTTAACTAACTACGTGAAAAAAACTAACCCTCAGCCTACTCAAATTAATTTTGAGCACCCGAGAGCTTAAGGGAAAAACATAAACTTCGAGTCACGAAAAAAGCCTGGTGTGAATAATAATATACCATCTCGAACCAAATAGGTATCTAGCAAGACCACTTCGTTGAGCGGAATGGGTTTTCCCTTTCGCTAGTACCTTAACAAAAAACTAATTAACCATATATTATGCACCTGCATCCACGGTTCTTAAAACGTAACATAATATGATGGTATGCAATTATACAATATATCTTGGATTTCCCATCCCCATTCAATGGATTATCTATCTCAAGTTATAGTTTTTAAGGTTAGTATTAGCCTATTAGTTTTCATGGGCCAACTAATAACATGTTCTAAGCTTACGAACTATCTGTCCAGTTTCATAGTTTTCATGGGATTACTAATAACCTATTTGTGTATACCAATAACATATTCTTCATGGGCTGACTATGATCATACTGGATTCTCCAATAACATCTCTCAAGTCATAATTTTCATGGCCTGACTGTGAACCTACCGATCTCTATCAATAACCTATTCCGGACATAGTTTTCATGGGATCACCAAGAACCTATTGGCCCCTGCTAATAACATTTCTCAGACCATAGATTTCATGGGCTATAACTTTTTATAGGTGTAGAATTAGGGTATCTAACCTATTCATTTCCTTTCGAATAATGGTTTCCATTCTGTAGTGTGGTCATAATAGAGAAATGGACTACGATTAAAATTTTATACATGTTTTAAGTTTTGAAAACATAGCTGGTAAAAGGATACTAAAGCAAAGTGGCGGAAGGGGTTCCACCCAATGGTGGAGAAAGAGGTTCCAGCTGATAGTGGAGCCTGATAGTGGAGAAGGGGGTTCCACCCGACAGTGGAAAGCGGTTCCACCGATTTTAGAAAAAGGGGGTTCCACCGACATTGGAGAAAGAGGGTTCCACCGTGGTTTCCACCGACAGTGGAGAAAGGGGTTCCACCAACATTGAAAAAAGGTGATTCCATGATATTGAAGAAAGGGGATTCCATGGACACTGGAGAAAGGGGTTCCACCAACAGTGGAGAAAGAGGTTCAGTGGCAGACTCGTAATTAACGTAGAAATAGTTATTTTGCTAAATAAAGTATATTCTTCTCACCAACTCTTATTATTTGTCAAATTTGTATTGCTTAAAGATATATTTTATCAATTACTTTGCAAAAGAATAGCAATAATTAGATTTCATGATTTCCAAAATAATTTTTACACCATTAAATTGTATTAATATTTTAATATAATTATTAAGCATTTCTAGCTTAGAAAATTCATAATAAATCGCAAACACTTGGGAAAAATCCCAAAAATCCACTAAAAATCTGAAATAACATTTTCTTTCCTATAGAAAAATTTTAGTGCAAAATTCATTATTTATTAAGTTTAATAATTAAAACCCAAAATAAATGCTTTTTCACCTTAGGAAATTCATAAAATATTCCTATTAATTTCGAAAATTATGAAATTAAAATCTCAGCTCAAAAATTATGTACTACACAAAATATCCAATAATCAAGTCGTTTGGAGATCATTCACTAAGGTTTTTCCTTTGAAACCTATCATAATAATTTCATAAAAATTCCAATAAATCACCATTCATGCAAACAGTGGTAAAATCAACCATATCATCATCAAAAAATGTGAAATATATCAACAATCTAAAATTTAACATATATGAATGAGATGGATACTATTATTCATCTTGTTTTGAGAAAAAGGGTTGAGATTTGAGTTGTTGACTTAATTCCCCTTAGCCTTAACTTGATTATCTAACTTTTCTTCCTTTAAAAGCTTTAGCAATGATCTCTACTTTGGTTGTCTTTTGTATTATATAAAAATGAATGAGATATGAGGGTGGAAGGATTTATGTTTAAGAAACGAAGCTTATTCCTGTTTTGTCCCTCCCATAAATCCTCCTACTTAGATTTAAGTTAAAACAATCTTATATGTTAAGTTAGTCAGGGCCTAACCAAATTAATTGTCAAATCTCTCTCCTTTTCATGCCACACATTATTCTGTTTAGTAATATAATTAAATCTCTTGAATAATGTTAAAGAAAAATCAAGGGTGTTACAGGCTCCCCCTTCAAGAATTTCGTCCTTGAAATTTAAGGACTGCAAACAAGCATATCAATCATGCCAACAAAGCTAGTATATCCCACCAGCGAAAAGTCTATATAAAACAAATATAGAACATAGCCTCATAACAGCCTAGGATAAGTATCCCTAATTCCATCTTATGTTTCCAATGTACAGTCGTTCTCATTGGCAATCCATTGAACTCAACTTGACCGTCTTGTTTCTTAACCTTTCCTCATTTCTCACTACAACTCGAATTGGTTGCCTATCAAAAGTTGGATCTAGTTCTACTATTAAGTCATCTAATGTAGTCAAGGAGGTAGTAGTCTCTAGATCATGTACATAATTACGAAGATGAGGCACATGAAACACATTACGGACACCTACAAAATTGCTTGGTAACTTTACTTTGTATGTAAGCTCTTCCATCCTCTCTATGACTGGGAACGATCCAACATATCTCGGTGCTAGTTTCCCTGATTTTCCAAATCATGCCACACCCTTCATCGATGATACTTTAATGAAAACCCTATCTCTATTGAGAACTCTAGATCCTTATCTCTTTTATCTACATAACTCTTTTGTCTAGACCGAGCTTCCTTCATCCTACCTTGGATCAACACCATCTTCTTTGTTGCTTCTCTCAGCATATCTGGGTCAAGGACCATTCTGTCTCTGGTATCAAACCAACACACTGGTGGTTGCACAAACTTCCATATAAATCTTCAAAAGATGCCATCCTTATACAAGCCTGGTAGGTATTATTATAGGAAAACTCAACCAAGTGCAAATGGTCTTCCCATGACCCACCAAAACCTAATACACAAGCTCTTAATAGATACTCAAATACCTTGTTGACTCTCTCTATCTCCCATTTGTCTATGGGTGATAAGCGGTACTCATCTCAAGCTCGGTTCCCAACATTTCATTTTGACTCTTACAGAATTCACTAGTGAATAAGGCATCACTGTCACTGACTATGCAACTAGGAATCTCATGTAGTCTAATTATGTTCTTCATAAACAATTTAGCCAGGATTGGTGCTCTGATGGTTGACTTGACTGGAATGAAATAGGCACTCTTGGTCAACCTGTCCATTATGACCCATATTCTTTCATATCCACAGCTCGACCTTGGCAATTCATCTATAAATTCATGGATATCGAATCCCATTTCCGAACTGGTATCTCCAAAGGTTTATGCAACCCACTCGGCTTTTGATGTTTGGCCTTCACTTGTTGACAATTTACACACTGCTTTACCCAGAAGCCAACATCCCTCTTCGTACCTTCCCAATAGAAATACTTCTTTATATCCTAATACATCTTGGTCCTCCCAGGATGAGTCGTAAAATTTGATCGATGACATTCTTTAAGGACCTCCTTCCTTAGGTTTTCTACATTCGGGAAGCAAAACCGTCCCTTCTTTCTCAACAGCCCACTTTGGTTAAGAATTAAATCCATCAAATCACCAATCTCAATTCTGGCCTCCAGCCATCTATTCTTCTAAGTTAACACTGGGTCATCTTTTTTCTTAGATGCAATCCTTTCAATAAATCTTGGTTTAACTTCCAAGCAAGACAACGTGGCAGTAGTCTGACTAGAACTAGCAGTAGATCTTAACTGCACACTGCATATAGTCAATACCTCAAGATCTTTCCATTCAACCAACGAGGCTAACACCATGTTCTGATGTTTCCTGCTAAGTTCATCCGCAACCCTATTACCTTTCCCCGGTGTGTACTCCATACGAAAGTCATAAGCTGCTAAAAACTCCAACATCTTTGCTGTCTCATATTTAACTCCTTCTGAGAGAATAGATATCTTAAAAACTTATGATCGGTATATAACTCGAATCTCTCTCCCAAGAGATAACGTCTCTATATTTTCATTGTGAAGAATACCGCTGCCAACTATAAATCATGAATAGGATATCTCATTTCATGGGGTCTAAGCTGTCGAGAAGCGTAGGCAATAACCTTACTCTTTTTCATTAAGACATCTCCTAATTCGGTTCCACATGCATTGGTATACACTACAAATCCTTGATTCCCATCTGTAACTACTAATACAGGTACACTGGTCAATAAATGCTCTAACTTTAGGAAAGCTTCCTCCATTTTCCAGACTAAGTAAACTTCAAATCCTTCCTGGTCAGCCTAGTCAAAGGCGCTACTATCCGTAAGAAATACTTAATAAATCTCTAGTGTTAACCAGCAAGCCCAAGGAAACTTCTGATCTCAGTCTCATCTTTGGTCTTTTCCAGTTGTTAATAGCTTCGATCTTATCCGGATCAATTGATAAATCTTTCTCTGAAACCACATGAAAGAAACTTAACTTTTTCCATCCAAAAATGACATTTTGAAAACTTCGCTTTCAGTTGATGCTGCCTCAACGTCTCAAGCACCAATCAAAGATGAAATTCATGCTCTTTTTCATCCTTAAAGTATATTAAGATATCATCTATGAATACCAATACAAACCTATCCAAGTGCTCTCGAAAAATCCATTTCATCAAGTCCACAAAGAAAGTTGGTGCATTCATTAACCTGAATGACATCACCAACCACTCATTTGACCCATATCTGGTCCTAAACACCGTTAACGAAATACTATCCTCCGCCACTCTTAGCTAATGGAGCGCTATTGCCAAATACAAGTGGGAGAACACTCTGGCTCCATTCAACTGAGAACAAATCATCGATTCTTGAAAAAAGATACTTATTCTTGATCATCCTTTCGTTCAACTTGCGGTAGTCAATACACAAACTTAGAGATCCATCTAGCTTCTTTACGAATACCGCAGCTGCTCCCTAAGGAGAACTGTTTGGTCTAATAAGCTCTTCCCTTCCAACTCAACAAACTGCGCCTTCATCTCTTTCATCTCAGTAGGTGTCATCCGACTAGGTGGTCTGCTTACAGGTTCTTCCCCTGGCGCAAGATCTGTATGAAACTCGATAGCTTGCTTTGGCGGTAGCCCTGGCACTAGTTCCAAAACATCAGCAAACTCTTTTGCTACAACACCTGATCTATTTCTTCTTTCGCTTCCATTACATTCAACAAAGCATAAGCTCTTTAATTTAACTTCTCCATTGAGTATATAATTCGGTTACGTCTATTGGGGGTGTCTTAACAATATTTCCCCACTCCAGAAAAATATTCTTGCATCATATATATCTAACCAATCTATACCTAATATGGTCCCGAAACCCCTGAAACCAAAAAGATACAAACTGCATGCAAACTTATGACCTAACAAGTCAAGTTTTAACTGATCGCATCTCATTCCCAAACCTACATATCCTCCTATTGGATTCGCAATCCTTAAGGAAGTAAGTATGTATGATGGTTTTAAACATAATTTATCTACCGAACACTGAGATATAAATGAACGCGATGCACCGGTATCAAATAGTGCCCTACTTGGTTACTATAAATCAATTGTGTATCTTCCATCATGGATTTCTCCTTCTCAATTGTTGTTGGTCTGGGAGAAGATGGTTCCATGGAAAAAACGTTACCCTTATCTACTCTAATCGGTTCTGGACACTGATTCTTGTAATGCCCGATCTAGTCACAGTTAAAGCACTTCCCTCCTTTCCAATCTGCAACCTTCTTCCCTTTTCCTGTTCGACATTCATGAGCAAAATGTCCTTTCTTATTGCACTTGTATCAAACTACATTGGCCTTTCCTTTCTTGGTTTCTCCTCCTTTCTGAGCTCCTTTTCGTTTAAAGAACTTTCTCTTCTTTCCCTACGGATCTTGAATCTCAGTTGACTTCCCCTTACAAAATGTAGAGAGCATCTTTTTATTCCTGATGGCCATCTCCATTACGACATTGCTTGGGTCACAGAGGTGTGGAATGCTTGCCCTGGAAATCTCTAACTTCAGTCCTCGTATAAAATTTTCATTTCTCTTGATGATGGTGTCAGTCAAGGCATATCTGTATCTGGACAACTTATCAAATTTCGTGGCATATTTGATTACCGACATCTCCTCCTGCTATATACCCATACACTTCCTCATCAATGCCAACTTGGCCACTTTGAATAGACACCTCTCTTAGAATCTCCTTCGAAAGCCGACCCAAGTTTGTTCTTCTTCAGGTACTCCAATAGTAACCCTATTCTATCAGTATAATTCTGATCCCTACAACTGCCTAAAAGCAAGTCTTCTTTTCTATTCATCATCCAATCCCAAGTCAGCAAAAATTCTTTCATGGTGCAATAACCTGTTTTCTACTTTGAAAACATCCTCTATTCCTGAAACGGCTTCGCACCAAGGTTGGTGTAATCCCTACTCAACTTGGCATAGTTATAACCAACAGGGGCCATAGGATTTGCTTCCCTAACATTCACAACATTTTCCCCAGCTACTCCTGTAACTGCTCAAGATTACATCAGATTGATGAAAAACTGATACATCATCACCATTTCTACAAGTGGGTTTCCATCACTTACATTGGCATTTACGTTTGGATTAGCATTTGCCCATCGAACTGAATTCCTCCTGATATTAGGTCGAGCATTTCCATTAGTTATAGTGCTTCCTCTACCTAGATTTCCTCATCTTTTTTCTACCTTGAAATCTTACTTTCTTGTATATTTGCATACGGGACATAGTAAGATACAGAAGAGCGGTTTAAGAGAAAAGGGAATACTTATATATATATATATATATATATATATATATATATATATATAACAAATGCAAGTACGTTACTATAGCGTTAACCCAAATCCCGGTCTCATTCTTTGATTCACTGGGTTATGATTTGAAAATCTTTAAGGTTCAAATATCTTTTAAATTTACATGAACCTATGCTCTGATACCAACTTGTAACATTCACCATTTGAAGGCCCAAAACTAATTGCTGTGGATGCTACAGTCATCTAGAGTTATTAATTCTTGGTGACCAAATGCGGTAATGCTGAATACATTGATATACCAGAAACACATGAATATGAAAATATTTAACTCAATTTAAAACAAATTTCCTATTTTATTACAAATAGTATTTTGGATTCATTACGTGATCCCATATGTAGCCACGTTCAAAGAAATTACAATTTACTACAAAATGCGCCAAGAGTGACATATGAAGATGCCCCTTGATTGATTAAAGTCTAAATAAAGGCAAACAAATTTGCCAAATAACACATAGGACAATTGATAGAAACTCCTAAATAGCTAGCTTGCCTCCTGCACATTCCTAGAAGCTTATTCGTCAACTAATAACCTAAAAAACCCTTACCCTCAGCCTACTCAAATTAATTTTGAGCACCCAAGAGTTTAAGGGTGAAAACATAAACTTGGAGTTAGACAAAAAGTCTAGTGTGAATAATAATATACCATCTCCAACCAAATAGATATTTAGCGAGGCCATGCCACTGAGTGGAATGGGTTTTCCCCTCGCTAGTACCTTAACTAAAATCTAATTAACCATATGTTGTTTATCTACATCCATAATTGTTAACAGTAACATAATATGATATGTGCAATTATACAATATATCCTGGATTTTCCATCCTCATTCATTGGACTATCTGTCTCAAGTTATAGTTTCTAGGGTCACTATTAACCTATTAGTTTTCATAGTCCAACTAATCACTTGTTCCAAGCTTATAAACTATCTTTCAAGTTTCATAGTTTTCATAGGATTACTATGAAACTATCGGTGTCTACCAATAACATTAATCCAATCATAGTTTTCATGGGCTTACTATGATTCTACTGGATTCTCCAATAACACCTCTTAGGTTATAGTTTTCGTGTGATGACTATGAACCTATTGATCTCTATCGAATACCTACTCCAAACATAGTTTTCATGTGATCTCTAGGAATCTATTGGCCCCTCCCAATAACATTTCTCAAGGCATAATTTTCATGAGCTATAAATTTTTATAGGTGTAGAATTAGGGTATCTAACCTATTCCATTGCTTCTGAATGATGGTTTTTCTTTTCGTAGAGTGGTCATAATAGGGAAATGAACTTACAGTTAAAAAGTTATACATGTTTTAAGCTTTGGAAACATAGTTAGTGAAAGTGTACTAAAGCAACAGAGGCGGAAGGGGTTCCACCCAACAGTGGAGAAAGTGGTTCCACCTAACATTGAGCAAGGGGTTCTACCAACATTGAAGAAAGGGGTCCACTAAAAGTGTAGAAAGAGGGTTCCACCTACAGTGGAGAAAGGGGGTTCCACCCACAATGGAGAAAGAGGGTTCCACCCCTAGTGGAGAAAGGGATTCCACCAACAGTAGAGGAATGGGTTCAGTAGCAAACTAGTAATTAACGTCAAAACTATTATTTTATTAAATAAAGTATATATTTTTTCACCAATTCTTATTGTTTGTCAAAGTCCTATTTGTTAGAGGTATACTTTATTAATTTCTTTATAGAAAAACTGCTATAATCATATTTCACGATTTCAAAATTATTTTCAAACCATTAAATTATATTAATATTTTAATATAATTATTAAGCCTTTCTAGCTTAGAAAATTCATAATAAATCAAAAACACTTAGGGAAAATTTCAAAAATTCATCAAAAATCTGAAATAACATTTTATTTAATATAAAAATTTTAGGGCAAAATTCATTGTTTTATTATTTTTAATAATTAAAAGCCGAAATAAATGCCTTTTCGCCTTAGGAAATTCATAAAATATTCCAATTAATTTCTAAAATTATGAAATTAAAATTCCATCTCCAAAATTATGTATTACACAACATATTGAAAAAAATCAAGTCGTTTAGAGGTAATTCACTAAGGTTTTTCCCTTGAAACCTATCATAATAATTTAATAAAAATTCCAATAAATCACCACTCACGCAAACAATGGTAAATTCAACTATATCAACATCAAACAATGTGAAATACATTAAAAGTATAAAATTTAACACGTATGGATGAGACAGATATAATTATTCATCTTGTTTTGAGAAAAGAGTTGAGATTTGAGTTGTTGATTTGATTCCCTTAGCTTTAGCTTGATTCTCTAACTTTTATTCCTTTAAAAGCTTTAGCAATGGCCTCTACTTTGTTTGTGTTTTGTATGGATGTAAAGATGTATGAGGATACGAGGGTTGAAGGGTTTATGTTTAGGAAATGAAGCTTATTCCAATTTTCTCTCTCTTATAAATCCTCCTACTTATGTTTAAGTTAAACAATCTTATATGTTGATTAGTTAAGGCCTAATCCAATTAATTATCAAATCTCATCTCCTTTTCATGCTACACGTCATTCTGTTTAATTAATCTAATTTACTCTCTTGAATAATAATTATAAAAAAATTAAGGGTGTTACGCATACTAGCATAATGTGGATTTCTAAGTTTATATTTTATAGGGTAGATAGGGATCACTATCTATAAAGTAAAATTTAAGGAATTTAGGATATGAATAAAATAAGAATAGTATGCGCAACATGGTATAAGAATTTGAAATCAGTCCTAAATACATATTTATGGAATGTTGGTTATGCTGTAAATGTACTTCAGATCTATAATTGGGTGGTAAGTTAGGTTGCATTTGGAATATGAATTTCTATAATTTGATTTATTAGTAGCGACTCTATGTAATTTCCATAAATTATCTAATTTCTTAAATAAATAAAAGTGCGGCGTTTAAATTAACATGGGACATACCAAAAAGGGAAAGAGATGTGTAAGATATGAATAGTCTTGCCTGTGGTTTACATTATCTATTTCAATAAAAAAAGAAATAATCCCTTGTAATTTCAAATAAAGCAAAAATATCACTTGTGGTTAATTTATGGAAATTTTTATGGCAATCCTATTTAAAAGGATGGCTCTAACTAAACAAAATATGGAAAGGAATGTTCTAGTTTAGTGAGTAATTATTAGAAATAAGAAATATATAAATAGCGTAATTTACAAAAGTATTCATATTACCTGTTAATAGCATAGTAATTATAGGACTATCATTTATGGACATTAATTATAGATTTAATGGCTAATAAATTTATGATTAGTAAAGAATAAAAAGAACTAAATAAGGAATTGATCAAGGAAGCTAATCTGGTATTTATAGAGGAATTTAATACCTATAAATAAGCAAATTTTGAACTGGTGATAGATTTAAATAGATTTAACAAGAGTTGATTAAATATTGTCAATTTTGACATTAACAACCGGTTATTATGGTTAATGGATATTTATTAGAACTATAAAGGAAAAATTAAGAATGTGGGTAATGGTGGAATGACATTTTACGAATGCACATTTTAAATTTGTAAGAAGCATTAGGAACCTAGCATCAATAACACAAGTTGATGATTGATTGTAGCTTCTATTAAAATTTTCACTTAGAGTTTTTAGATTGTACTCGCTAGTTGTCTTTTTTAGGAAATTAAAGTGTTTAATATGATATAAGGCATGTTCTTGTTTTATTATAGTGTTGATTTTAGGTATGGGACTAGACCGATAGATAAATATACATATATATATATATGTGTGTGTATATATATATATATATATATTAAGGAACATCGTAAATAGGGAAATTTCATAAGGATGCCTAACTATGGATAAACCAAAGATAAGACTAGTAAGGATATTATATTGAATGTCACCATTCACCTCGAATGTGATAAGGTGTGTGGAGATATGAAGAGAAATTTCTAATTATTCTAGGATAAAGGGAGAGTCACTGAACTTGTCTCTAGATATTTGACATGCCAAAGGATTAAGGCTAAGCAAGGCAAGCCCGAAGGGATGTTGTTACCATTGGAAATTCCAAATTGGACTTTATAAATATGTTGCCTAGAATTCAAAAGGGCAATGCAGCTATTTAGATTATAGTAAATATACCAATTTAGTTTCATTGGAAGTAATGTGACTGCAGCATTTCTAGCATGGGTTATGTCAAGGAAGTGGTGCAACTATATGGAGTAGTAGTTAGCATTGTTAGTGATAGTAACCTATTGTTCTCTAGGGAATTTTGGAGAAGTTTGAAATCTGCTTTGGAAATGACTTAGAATTTATTAGATTTTCTGAGAGCTTGCTTCATGGATTTTGGAGGACCTTAAAGAATTGAAGTATTTTGGCGGCAAATGAAGACCGCAGAGGACAGTTAGGAGTCCTATGTTGAAGGCAAAGGAAAGGATTGGAGTTTTTAGTTAGTGACATAGTATTCGTTAAGGTTTCCCCTCTTAGAAAGGTTGTGAGGTTAGTACATCTGAGAAGTTAATGTCGTGGTTCATTGGGACTTTCCAATTTTTGATAGAGGGAGGAAATTTGCTTATTAGGTGGAGCTTTCGAAGTAGTTAGTGGGAGTCCATGACATCTTTAATGTTCCACACTTAAGGAAATTTCTTCTCGACATTGCCTTTGTAATAGAGCCTGATCCGTTCAATGATTTTGAAATGGACCTCATCACCCCCTTGCGACCGCACACATTGTGGAGCACAGTACTAAAAGGCTTCGTTATGAAGAAAAATAGGTTGGTTCGAGTAGATGGGAAGATGACCCAGTAGAAAGCACATAGGAAACTGAAAGAAAAGATAAATGTTTCTCATCCTGAGCTTTTCTTTGATAAACTTTTCTCTCAAAAAATATAGGTTTTTGGTTGCATCATGATCTATTGGATATTATGAGATGGTTGCCATACTTTTTACTGTTATGTTGCACGCATATAGAATTTTATGTGTATGTAGGATGCTTGCATAAATTTGCGCATTGCACTATATTCCCTTGTTGATTTGATAAGAAATTTAATAATTAAAATAAAATTAAAAATGCAAATTTTGTAAATGTCAAAATTTGGTTACTACCGTTGCAACCGTGGGAATTTCCTAATAAGTTTCCATATATAACATGTTGAAATTGAAGTTCAAATGGAGAAGTTATGGATGTTTGAATTTTTTAAATTTAAATTAATTCAAATAATTTTAAATTTGAATTTGAATAAAAAACATGAAATTTTAATTTTAAAATTTTCCAGAGATTAACGTTTAAGAAATTGATTAGGCTAAGATGGTAACATAAGTAATTAAAATACATAATCAAATAAAATTAAAATGGGAAGTAAATCATGGTCATAAAACAAAAACCTGTCGACCACCCATTAGCAAGCGGTTGACCGGTTATTTTAGTGTCTGTTGGGGTTTTGCTTACTGTAAATGGCCTAGGTTTGCTTATTTTTAATCCGACGGTCGTTGTTCCTTCTCACCTCTATATATAGACCTTTAGACCCCTAATTTCCTACGTAAAATTCTGTAGCAACGATGAAGCTCTGTCAAAATATCTTCCCTTAGGTTTTCCGAAATAATGAACATTTTGGTAAGTAATTCTAATTTATAATCTCTAATTTAAAATAATCCTTCTTTTCCATATCTTCTGATTTCAAAAATCTAATCTATGCACATACAATCTATTTGTCGTATATTCGAAAAAGGGGAAATATAAAATAGAGAATTAGGGCTGGTATAAATCTGATCACATCTTCTTCTTCTTCTTCTTCTTCTTCTTTTAATTCCAATTAGTTAGGATTTTCAAGTAATAGGTTTAGATATTAAATTCTTTTAATATCTGATAATATTCCTCTTTAGTTTCTGATTCTAGATCTAATTTCAATACACAATTCACTTTGTCGTATATTTCAAAAGAGAAAGATTTGAAAGGGAATTGGGCATGGCAGAATCAAATCCATTTAGGATGCAAACAATTCTTTGTGAGTGGAAATATCAAGTTTTTCACATTTTTATAATTGAATAGCATTTATTTGGATTTAATGTGTGCCTTAGGAAATTTTGTAAAGGAAAACATAACATCTAAAACCCCTAGAATGTCCTTAAGTAAATATCAATCTTTGTATTTGATGTAATTATAATTGTTTTTGGTATTTATATATTAAAAGCTAAGCAATTGTTTAGAATTAGGTAACCTATAGTCCATTCAACCTATTTCCCCTATTTTAAATTGGAGTGTCACAGGGTTTTAAAAGAAAAATAAATTAGAAATGTGTGTAATATATGAATTGAATTGTTTGTAGTCTGCGTCGCCTATTTCTATCACTTGAATAAATAAGGAACTCCTTTGTCACTCCAACATGATGTAGTTAAATGTTGGATTGAACATAGGCGATCTAATTTGTGAAGATCTGTTCTTTAAAACAGAGAAGGGGTTCTAATTTATTAATATGGAACAAGTTGTAGGTATCGCATTTTTGTACGAATCTATTTTATTTGGTTATAGTAGTAGCAATTCTTGTAGGAATTATAAATTTGTATGAGACTGATATTTCGAAATACCTTGTAAACGAATTATTATTGAATTATTGCAATGTGATGTAATGATTAGACCTTAAATTCCATACATAAAATTCTACGTATATCATGTTAGCATATTGACTATTAAAACCAATAGCGTATTGTTTATAGCATATTGAGCATGTAACTAGTGTTATTAGAATAGTTAGGCAATATTAATTTGTAGGAATGAAGTTAACATAAGTTAGGGAGTTAATCCCTATTTAGAGGCGTGATAGAGGGATACCTTATATGGCCTTAATTATTAATCGTGTAGGATGATAATGTATAAGTCGGTATACGTATTCGGTATGACTAAGTTATAAGGATGCGAGGTTAGTCCAAAGCTACATGGAAGTCTACCCGGTTAAATCTTGCTACCAACGATGTCGCTTTGTGGACTAATGTAGGATATCGTCTGCAATAAATAACAACACTGGACGCGACACTAGCCCAATCCTTTATTTACAAATAGTTAGACTAATGCGAGACATATCAAGTGAGTTATGGGTCATAAGTTGCGCCTTTGGATGCGGTAGGCGAAATCCTTAGGAGGTTCTACGTCAAGTCGGAGGTATTAAGTTGCTAGGGTAGGGTCTGCCTCTTTCTTTGGTGAAGTATTAATTGGCCTAATTAGATTTCTTTTAATGTCATTAAGGAGGAACCATATAGGGACCCGCATTAAGGTTGGTCTTAAATGACGAGGATCTACCACCTAGTTATAGGTCTTAAATGATCAAATTCTGCCTAAATCCCATTAAAGAGGTATTAAGTGGTTTGGGTGCTTCCTCTTATGTTAAAAATGCTAGTTACGTTAGATTTGTATAGTCAGGCTGGAAGAGCCTTCAGGCTTACAATTTACTTTTGTATAGTCAGACTGTAAGAGCCTACGGGCTTATAGTTTACTTTTGTATAGTTGGATTGGAAAAGCCTTCGGGCTTACAGTTGATTTTATACGTATGTTATATAGTTGGACTAGAAGAGCCTTCGGCTTACAATGGACTTTATATGTATACAATTTTAATACGTAAGACATATTTCTTGTTTAAATAATACCACCCAAGTACAATTATGCTTAAGGTTTCCATTTCTCCTAACATTTGTTTTCCTGACGCACTCCTCATTACAACATAGGTTAGAGAAAGTAATGCAGATTTATGAGACGAAGGTGGAGGTGATGACTTATGGTAGATATCTACATATTTATGCTTTTTAGTTATTTTTATTATACCTAGTTCATACAGTTATGTTATTTTGAGATATTGTACTATGGAGGCTTTATGTAAACATGTTGTAATATTTAACATGTTATGTTTCTAAAATGGTTTTCTTTAAGAAATATGTACTTGTTGCTTATATTATATTTTATCAATTCCACTAGGATATTCTAAAAGTATAGATAGATAGCTCTATATATTATGTATTGTTTTAATTTTATCAACCTAACAACTCACCTTTAATAGGCCTAAGGTTAGATGGGTTCTTGTTTGGTCAAAATTAGATCCGTTCCGGGGCGGGATGTTATAGGCATGCAAATACACATCTGAAATCATAATTAGCGCACCACCTTGATACCTCGCCAATGTAGGGAAGTAGTCAATAGTGAAGTAATAATTATCCAAAGTAGCACTTGTCGTATATCTCACAGCGTATAGACAACATAATAGCATGTAGACATAAAACAGGCGAGCTCATGATATAAATAAATGAACCATAATAAATCAGAGTCCCTCAAAATCACCATAATTATACAAAGCAGAAATAATGGAATCTAAACATTGTTATGAAATAAAGTCCAAAAGAAACCATCTCTAATAAAAATAGGTACTAATATAGCTTCATAGTACTTCATCGTAGAATATGGTGGCAAAAGCTCAAGTATAGATGTATGAAAACGTAAGCCTCCTACCCTTATCCTTCATAGCTTCATGCGCTATCTCATACATGTTGCCTCAATCTATTCATTTAAAAGCACCCGCAAATATAAGAAGAAACAAAATAAACTCAAATCAAACAAGAGCCAAGTATGAGTAGTCAATAATATCAAAATAGATATAAAAGGCACCAAATCATAAATATGAACAAATGGTATATAGAATTGTACCTGCACTATCCCTACATCCAATAAGTCAGCACATAAAAATTGTATATAATAAATTACCATCATATGGGTGTACTTTTTGTAACACCCCATGAAATGAGTAAAAATTATCTAAAAGCAATTAATTAATAATTAATAAGTCTCAAAATGGAATTTGAATAAGCGTTGGAATTTGACCATGAAACTTGCACAATTGCATTAGTAGTGATTTTATAAGCAGCTTTCAAATGTAAAGTTTTGCGATCGAAGTTCAATACGAAGGATGTATAAGCGTTCGTATTTTTCGGATTGAACATAATTGAAAAGGAACCTATGGAAGTAAATAATAGTAAATGCCTGGACTACATAGTCAATCGCCTATATAGGAGCGGCCGACCGGTTCTAGTGCTAGCAGCTAGGGTTAAATCTCGATTTAATGGCTCGGATTTAATAAATATTAATCTAACGGATTAATTGATTCCATCACCTACAAATAAAGGCATTGCCCTTCACTTTTCTTTACATCGTTTCTTAACAGAGCAGCGGAGCTTTGCTATTTTCTCTTCTCCACTATTTCTATGAATTATGAAATTATTAGACACACACACACACACATATTGGAAAAGGGCAGAAAATAAAAGAGAGAAGAGAAGGAGTGAATTAATTCCATGAAAAATTTAAATTCTATAATTATAATTCTAAATTTCCACTTAACTCAAATCTTTTCTTAGATTTGTAATTCTAATGGGTATGTATGTATTTTTTTTATGCATATTTTTGGGATGGAAAGGAAAAATGAGTCAATTAAAGGAAATCAGATGAGGGAGATTTGGAAAACTAGGAAGGTGAGCGAGAAATTATATGATTCATATATAATATTGGAATTTATATCATTGAATTTTATTTCATTATTATGCCAATGCAAGATATGTTGAATCATAGGCTTAAATTGAATAGATTTAACTGAAATCTCGCCTATATATTCTGTAAGTTATGTAATTATGATGGAATGACATATAAAACCTAATCTAAAAGTTCTGGAAATTAATCCCTTAAAATTTTAAAGTATGATGTTGATAAGACCGTGATATTTATTCCAGATTTATGTTAATTGGGTTGTGAATCGTTTTAACCATTCGGAATGACGTAGTTTGACTTGGATTATAAATTTTTGCTTTTTTAATTTATTGGGAGTGTTGAATATGCAATTTAGACGTTCCTATTCCGTGTAAATTTGCATAGACTGTCTAACTTATAGTATAAAAAGTGCACCATTCGGAATTATATGCAATACACCTAAATGGAGGGGACATGTAAAGCAGGGATGTCCTTCTTGTAACGACCGATAATTTTAACTCCTTAAAAATGAGATATTTAATTATTTTAAATATTCAAATGTAAAATTTTCAAACTTAAAAAATCATGTTTTATATGATAAATAAGAATAGTAAACTTATTTTGGACATTGAATAAAGATTTTTTTCCCATTGTAAAATTGACAAATTTCGTTGCATATCGATAAATCGACGTTGTATTTTCATAAGAAGATTTGGATATTTTTTATACTATTTTAAAAGTTAAATATGTTTGTTTTAATTATTTAAATATAATAATAAATTTATTTTGAAGTTTAGTTTAAATGAATAAATTGTTTAAAAAAACGTCAAAATGTGAGTGGAAAATGTTTTGTCGAAAATCAACGTTTTATTCAAAATAAGTTGTTGCAACGTTATCGCGCCTTTGTTAATATGTTTTGACATATATATTACATATTCTAATTACTAAACATGTTTAATTTTATTAAATATAATTATAAAACTTCTAGAACATCATTAAGAACAGTAAGTAAGTTTAAGAAAAGTCAAAAGTAAACACCAAATCCAAATCACATCAAAATCCAACAAAGCAATTACTTTTCTTTACTTAATATTTAAGTGACTAAGATATAAAGTAAGGATATGAAAGATGATTTTTAAGTATTGAAAAAGTGGAGATTTCTCTAGTTTGAAGTAAGATTAGTTTGGTAATTTGGTAAGAGGTTATTTTGATAAATTTACCACTCCTTCCTTTTTCTATAAATACCCACCTTCTTCTTCACTTTCATTCACATTTCTTCTTCTTCTTTTCTCAAACTTCTTCATTTTTTCCTCTTCTCTTTAATGTCTTCCAAGCCATAGGAAAAAACTAAAAATAAATAATAAAATATTTACAAAATATTCAAAAGAAATCAATGTTCATTCTCCTCAAATCAAACTCCTCCTTTCTCCATATTTTACCTCTTTTTCTCTCGGCCATAACTTCTTCAAAATAGAACCAAAATATAAAATTATTTTATTCAAATCATGTATTTTTCCAATGGCTACAAATTTCATGTTGACTACTTTGTCCAATTCTTAGCATAAATATGTCAAAAATCCACTTCTTTCCAGTGCATTCTTTGTCCCGGTTTTTAAGCCAGAGAATAGGCCATTTTGTTTTGATCATAACTTGATCAAAAATGACCCAAATTATGAAAAATAAATTGATCATATTAAATTCCAGTGGCTACAACTTTTGTGTTGATCACTTTTTCCAATTTTGAGGTTTGATATACCAGAAACTCAATTATTTGAAGTACATTTTTGGGCTTCATTTTTGTCAATCTGACAATACCTCTTCTTCATTCTATCAGATCTCTCTTAAAACCACTTGGAATCAAGTGATTCTTTTTTTTTAAATTCAAGAGAAAAGAATTTGCAACGACTTTTCAGTTAATAAGTTTTTCAAATTTTCAGAGTAACAGAGTCGAAAACAAGAGAGAACATGACCTATTTTCCGGATCTAATTTTGAGAATTCAAGTTCAAAGCTCTACCACTTCTTCTCTATACTTTCATCCAATATCCATTTCAAGCCTTGGCCAAGCATTAGGAAGGAGGAATTCAGACTTATTTTCATTTAATTTCCAAAGCATGGTAGGAAGTATGCATTAGACTCAAGTTCCTTGACTTAAAGTTTGACGAAGTGGAATCCAATGTGAGTACAACTCACTCTTTCCGACTCACTGATATTTTTGTATAAGCGAGAATAAATTTTATTTATGATGATAGATGATTTTTTGGATGATATACGATATATTATAGACATACCGATTGATATTTGGATATAATCCTACATATTAGAGCAGATGAAACCCTACATGTTCCCTTGTGTGAGCGGATGACCCTTTGTACGCGCGTCTGCCTCGAAGCGGACATTGTACACACATTCTAATATGTATATTTGTTGTAGGCGATAGGTTGGAGGGATCGAACTGGATTCCTCACCACAAATGATTTATTTACAGATATTGATATATATGATGTTATCATGTGATGTATGATGATTTTGGATACCGTGGTTGATATATTTAATGCTATTGCACCATTGGGCCTATTTTTGATAATTTAAAAATATTAGAATGATGATTTCAATTTGAAAAGGATTTTCAAGTGGTTTTGAAAATAGATGTGTTATTGATTTTCGAATTTGTTAAATAAATGGATTTATTTTAAATAAATAAATGTTATAATTTTTATGTTATAAAAATTATGATTTTTGTGAAATGTACTTAAGTATAATTTTTTTGAGTTATATAATTTTTAATAATGATTTGTAAAATATTAAAAGAATAAGTTTACCTAAATCGAGATTTTTGAATTATTATAAATGGTATGTATATAAGATTTATAAAATGGATATTTATAAATCAAAATAATGGGATTGTAAAGGAGTTTTATATGTGTTAAAATGAAGTTACGGTCGAATCTTATAAGAGAATAAGATTTATAATTAATGAAGTTATAAAAGAATGAATTTGGAGACAAATAGATTTATAAGTAATTAACTTTTAAATTGGATTTTTGGCATGTAAATGAGAAATAGAATCGGTTAATAAAGGAATTTTATGAATTAAAGTTTTAATAAAATATAAAGGAAATTTATAAACATTGTTTTATAAGTCCGAAATCAATTGAATTTGATAAGTTAGATATGGAAGTTTATTTAAATGAATTTCATCCACGATTTTGAACAGTGGATAATCCTTTAAATCAAATGTGTAGAACTATTGAATTAGATAAGAGAATTATATTCACGATTTTGGACAGTGAATTATCCTTTAAATTAAATGTTGCAATAATAATGAATTTGGTAAGAGCATTTTATTCATGATTTTGGACAGTGAATAATATATTAACTTAAATGGATATGTTTTGGAAAGCGATCTTTTAAATTTAAAGACAGGTTTTGAAAATTGATATTTTTAAATTAAGTTAAATGGTGAAGATGTTTTAAAATGTGTTAAGTATCGAAACCATAGATTTCAACATTCATTGTTAAAATAGACGTTTTCGAGAAATAAGGAAATGATGGACTATAACACAGTTGTTATAATAAATGATTTTTGAAAGAAAATGTTTTGTATAGTATATGAGATTTATATATCTATCTAATTTTCGAATCCATATACTAGTGATTTTGGATTGTCGTAATGATGTTTTACGCAACAGTCGTTTTGACCCAATAATTTTGTTTAAGAGAATGTTTTCCTTAAAGAATGAAATGTATACATAATCCTGATTTAAGCATGTGTTTCTAAGTGTTGAAAATAAATTGACTTGTGAATTACTTATTATTAAATAAGTATATGGAAATGTTTTCCAATGTTGAATGTTGAAGTGGTTGAAAATATATCTTTTTAAAGATAATTTGAAGTGAATATTTGGCAAGTGATTTAATCAATAAAATATTAATTAAAAGGGCCTAGTGATTGTTATGGTGCTAAATATTTGTTTTTTTGTTTTGATAGTTAAATAACTGACTATCAAATTTGGCCATTTTAGTTCCTCGACTTGATGTGGGAGCTAATTAGTCTTACACTCAGTACGTAGCCTTCTGTGTAGGCTTGATTATCATTTGTGTTGAGGATGTTGATCCATGTAGTGCGGAGTATTACTCCAATCTATCGAGCTTCCTTCTTGGCCCGAAGGATAGCAAGTTGAAAGTTGGAGATGTGATAAGTCTATGAGACTTAGTTTCTGTGTGAGGTTGAGAAACACTTTTGCGTTGTTGGTGCGAAGAGACCGGGATCGGTTTATCGGAAAACCACTTCGGACCAACGTATGTGCATTCGATTGTGCAAGTTATTGATGAATGTTGTTCCGGGTTTTCATAGTGGGGGACTGCTTGTTGATCGTTTGGGGTTAAAATCCCAATATACATATAGTAGCAGTAGTCTCTTTATTGTGAAATATCCACTGCAAGGACTATTCGCTACTAATCCTAGGGATTTCCCGATAGAATGTGGTAGGAAAGTACCTTCAGTTTGTCCTATTCCTGGAAAACTTGTATGGATGTTTGTCTGACATTGCATTTCTACAGATTACGTACATTAGTTTTTACAATCGTACATCAGTGGTGGCAGAGAAGGCAACTTCTCTTAGCTTAACACCCTCCTTGTGACATACGAGCTCAAGGGTTGTACATTTATGGAACATAATTAGTAGTCAACGAAAATGGCCGTGTGACATTCAAAGTGATGTGATATGTGATTTGTGAAAGATAATCGTTACCTCAGGCCTCATCAACTGGAAATGACCGAAATAGGGTTAGATGTGGTAGGGCTAAGTGGGTCATTCCCAAGTAGAATATAATCATCCTCTTCTAGATATATCTTTACATGATATGACGTCGTGTATCTGATTATGTGGTTTGTATGCTAGAGGGCCCTCAGTAAAGGTCGGTAACGACTGGAGGATGACATATTCGGTACCATCTAGTTATAGAGGTAGGTCGGTCTTCTGTTGGTACAGGACAGATGTTCTATGCCTTGGGACATTAGTCTAGAGGTGTACCCATCGAAAGGTAGTCCCTTCAC
Source organism: Allium cepa (assembly GCA_030765085.1). Taxonomy (NCBI): domain Eukaryota; kingdom Viridiplantae; phylum Streptophyta; class Magnoliopsida; order Asparagales; family Amaryllidaceae; genus Allium; species Allium cepa. Next base: position 576,431,010 of record CM060941.1, read on the forward strand.
CCAGTCATTTGTATGGAAATCCAAACTCCATTACGTACCTGCCATTTTATTTGTAGAGCTTAGTATGTTGGAATTTAATAATGGTAACAATTTCGGCTATTTTGAATATTATTTGTATACTAGACACTAGTATAGTATAAGAGGATTTGATATGAAATGTTTTAGTTATTGCAAGGTAAAAACATATCCGTTATTATGTGTGAACTTGTCTTACGAGATACTTTTGTTTTGACAAAGGAAAATTTTGGTAATTTAATAAATTCAGTTGAGTGTGTTTCTCACGCTGGTTTACCAGACTGATCCGGCTGGACGTTCTTCACTTTCAATGCTCGGGTCAGACCGAGTATATTTACAGGTTCAGTTTTGGTGCTATGGAGCTTTAGTAGGGAAGGTGGAGATCTTCATTTTCATATACAAGTATCTGTTTTGATTATCCACCGCTTAGTTGTTGTATATTATCGGTAGTTGTGAGGACATGTTATTATAACTGTCCAGGCTGATAACTAGTGATTGCTTATTGAACTCTGATTGATGTATGTATATGCAGTTTCTATTTTGTAAAGATCATTGATATGATATTATATACTTTCCGCTGCGATGTGATGTTCTGTATTGTTCTTTTCTGTTTTGTTTTGTTTTCTCTTCTCTCTTTCTTCTCTTCTCTTCTTCTCTCTTTTTTCTTTCTCTTGACTTCCCGTCGGTCTGTGCTTTTTAGGCCGGACAAGTGTGGTTTATTGTCGATTCAAAGGGTACGGATTTACGGGTCGTCACACTTCTCGATAGTTTGCCTATTTCAATAGATGTATAATTTGAAATTTCTTAATGTAGAAATTAACGAGTTATATATATATATATATATATATATATATATATTACTTATAACCGCACCTACTAATTAAAAATATAAATATACACAGGGTAACGAATAAAGTGTAATAAACAAATATACATTGGTACTTGTATTAGTTATAATTAAGATAATTAAATATTACTAACATAGTAAATCATATGATTAGACGGTTGCAATGAAAAAGAGGTAGTAACTCCAACATTCATAAATAATGATTGTAGTAATAATGGGAATATATACGCAGTAAATAGGGAGTTATAGAAATTAAACGAGCACATATGTGTTTAAGAAGACTAATTGTAGAATTAAACATGAATTTATGTAGGAAACATAATATGCATAACAAAGCAGATTTAAAGTGAACGAATAAATGTCAATAGTGGTTGTCCAATGAATAATATTGACCAATTATTATGGACAATTAATTGGAATAAAGAAATAAGTGACATAGAAAGGTAATGAAGAATGTTAGAAATAAGCTTTTAAGATAAGGATAGGTTCACAGCAAACAAATAAATGAATACTAATAAATAATCTTAGGAGGCAATATAATTCCACAGTGGAAATTATGTAGCCTCAATATCACATTTAGGACAAGCATAAATTAGTGGCAATAGTCCAATATTTAGGTTTAGGATAATGGTTGGTTTAGTATGGAATGGGATGCGAGGTCAATAGAGTTACACGGTGGAAGTTTGCCCTTCACCTAGAAGCTACCAACAGTTGTGTATAAGTGCTACTAAGGTGGGACATCTCCAACGATAAAACCCACAGGTAAGGTATATAAATTTGCGCATATGTATAGGAAAATACAATAGGGGTTTGCTTCCGTTTTGAAGTGCTAAATGACTCAATACCTTTAGGGACGTCAAGGGGTTTATTCGGGGTGAAAGATATTAAATGGTTGTTGGGTCTGCCTCCTCTTGATTTAAGAAGTCTTAAATAATTACGACAATGCCAAAATAGGAAATGTGGTCTGCTCCGATTCTAAACTAGAGGCATTAAGTAACTACAATGTGCATTTTCCTTGACTTATATTCGGTAAGTTTAAATGTGATTTCGCCCTTGGAACGTCGATGCTATGTCAGTGTTGTTGGTAAAATAGTATTTAGAAGTAGGGTTAGCATATTGGCTTTGATCCCTAGTGGTCCCGAGTGGTCGTTAGCAAAGACTTAGGTTACGCCTTGAAGGATTTCGCTTCCTATTATTGTAGAATTCGCATGGGATATGCAAAGACCGTAAAGTTCAATTAATTATCTGTCTAATGGCAGTGGGCTGGTTAACCCTTAGATAAGTCTTTGAGATGTGTTAGCGATACGGCTAATTAAATTATGAAGCCATATCTAGTGGTCATTGATCTTCGTAGCTAGGGGCCAATTCACTAACAATTATGTTATGGAGGGCCAGCTTAGGGTTGATGTAACAATCTGTTCTTAAAAAAACCAAAATTCTAACCCGAAAAAGGATTATCGAAACTTAAACCCATTCCAAAGCTGGCTGTTGGTTAGTAAAAATATAATATAGAGTAATTTACCTATTAATTCAGAACTCACAGTGGAAGGAAAAAATATAATAGCATAAACAGTGCCCATTTTATTTCAAAATTCCATTTGTCACAAATGTCAATAATATCCGTAACAACATCTTGTTCAAAGGTACATTTTTAACTGCAAATGGGTGCATTAGAAAATAGCATAAATAGACTATCGCCACAAGCTTCCCTCATCGTCATCTTCATCTTGATCATCGTCTCCTTCCCTTACCTATGTTGTAATGAGGAGGGAGTTTGAACTGTCCAATGAATAGGAAATCTCGGGCCTTTCTATATATTAGTACTTGGGTAGTATAATTTAAATAAGGATATGTCTTTCACATTTTAAGCTATATTCAAAATGATTTAATACTTCATATAAGGGAAAGAGTTGGTCTCTCAAACACCCACTTAATATCTTCAATCCACGAAGCAGGTTTTCCCATAATCAATAACCCATAACGATCATTATTAATGTCTACTAATGTGAGAGATAGAACCCAAGACACTTCATACCGTTTAATGAAAAATAGGCTGACTCTAATCATTTAAGACCTCAATTGAGGTAGGCCTTCATCATTTAATACCTATTCCCAAGGCTTACTCCATAAAGGTATCTATCTAGCTGACATTACATGGAAATCTCTTCGAATACTTAATACTTCCTATTGAAGCGGACCTTTTCGAGACATCCTCAATCGTGCCTAAACCCAATCTTGACCAATTAATATTTCATGTAAGGGAAAGAGGCGGGCCCTCAAACAACCATATAATATCTTCACTTCTTCAAAGCAGGTCCTTCATATAATGATCCGTTCCCTACAAAGACGTCTCACATTAGTCTGATTATTTATAGGAACTGATAGCCAAATGAACTAGGCATATTTACCCTATGGAATTGGGACTAACCTCACGTCATATGTTATTAATCATTGTAGGCGATATCTCACATCAGCCCTTTGGTCATACTATTAGTAGCCAGATTAGCTAAGCAGACTTCTTTGTGCTTTTGACAGACCTCGCATTCCAATACTTAGTCATATTTCATACACTCTCTAAGTATATTATCACACATTTCACCTTACCATTTATTTACCCTTATAAAAAAATCCTTCTTATTTCGTCCAATTAACTACTTTCTTAGGGGAAATTTAAATGACAATTATTAACCTAATTAACTATGCAATTAATATGTTACAATAGTATTTTATTTACGCAAGTTTTTATACCTATAAGTATGCATATATCAGGTATGTGGAGATTACGCCCTAAACTAACATTCTAATGTCAAATCTTCTAATATTATACAAGTCTCATTCCCACAATAGCATTAATAGCATTTTGATCAAAAATCCACTATTCCAAAATCTAATAATAGACTTATACTTATAATCCAATTTCAACTTATTTTTATTAAAACAATGAAATAAAACAATAGTAATGGAAACTCACATTTTAATAGGTTTTACGCTCTAGTTAACTTCTTTTTACATAAAATTAGACAAAGGAATTTTTATTCAATTTGTAGAAATAGGCAGTGCAAACTACGAGTAAGAATTCGTACCTTACACGCTATTTCTTAATCAAATCCCTTAATAAAATCTAAAGAAAAAGAATAAGAAGTGAAATAGAAGGTAAACACGTATATTGTGAAATCCATAAAATCTCCATTATTTTAATACAAAACAATTAAGATTCCAACTTAAGAATAAACATATCGCTTCGGGGGAATTTTGGCGATCTTTAATATGTTGCTTTCGTAATCCAAAACTCCCCAAGGAATACATCAAATCAAAACACTGTTCAATTACTAAACTAGAAAAAACTAAGATATCCACTCAGAAAGGTCCTTAGCTTTGCCTTCTCTTAGGCTTGGCACTCCTTCAATGAACCCTTTCAGATCTCTTCTTTTTGATATATAAAGCAAGGGATTTGTATATAAGTTTGATTCAGAAGATTATGGGTTCGAAGGAGAAGAGATTGAGAAAAATGGTAAACAAAGATAAATGTATATAATTTCTTACTTGAAACCCTAATGGCTAAATTGATGATTTGACAAAGCTTCGCCAATGTTTTCAAAATATTGCATAAATAAAAGTGAGGTGGCTAGGTGTAACATCCCCTAGCTTGAGGCCTGAAGCTAAGCGCTATAATGTTATAGTCATCCATAGTATTAACTTTCCATGACGAAATACGGGTAATGTTAACGGTATCCATAATATCAGAAGCATATGAATATGAAATAAAATCCGCACAGATTAAAACAACTTTTCTGATTACATTCCAAATCAACATTTCATATTCCCCAGGTTTTTGATCAAATATAATTATTGCAAATTACGCCGAGAGTGACATATGAGGATGCCCCCTTGGATTGTTGGAGTACTAAATAGACAATCAGTCTTAATACAACATAGTGGAAATAAAACCAAATAACTCATAAATATAGCTAGCATTTCCTCATGCACATCTTCGTAAGCTTATTCGTCCACCTACTAAACCTGTAAAACCCTAATTCTCAATCTACTCAAATAATTTTGAGCTCCTAAGAGTTTAAGGGGAAAAACATTAACTTCGAGTCAAACATAAAGCCTGGTGTTTTATATCTCGGTTTACGATATTAAGTAAGACCGCGTCGCTTAGCGGAATGGGTTTTCCCTCACTAATTCCCTTTAAAACATATCATTTTTGCAAATTAGAATCATTCAATCAAACCGAGTAAAACAATAATAGTAATATCTTATATGCTCATAAATCAGGTAACAAATGGACTATCTATCTGAAAAATATAGTTTTGTTTAGCTAACTACTAACCATTGGCTGGCTCGGGCCTACCAGACGAAATAAATAATCTAACATCTATTGGACACACTTCTGGATGGTTTATCCTTAACTTACGTCTCCCAATGTCAACCGATCCTAATGGTTTTGCGGGCTCACTAATAACCTATCCTCCTTCTTTGTATATTCCTTTTTGTGTGCAACATCATTTAAGTCTTACCTATGACTAAGCCCTATACACTGAAATTTTGGACTAAATTAGCTGTGGGCTATAACTAATGTATAGGGCACGACCCTAAACCAGTCCCATCCGGTATTCAAATATTTGAGTTATTTACATAGGGTTAACTACCCACCAAATTTTCCTTGAAAAACTTTCTTTCAAATTGATTTAACCCTTTAAATCATACTTAAACAAGGAAAATATACTTTTTCTTTACTCAAATCCATTGTCCATGATATATGCTTTACATAAAACATTGTTGACGAAGACCCTCGAAACCCTTGTTTAAATTCTTTAAACAATCTCTTTCGAAACCTTTGAAAGTACCACATACAAAACAAGAGAACTAGTTTACCTTGAAACTGTAGGCTGAAAGGCCAAAACATACCTTTCGAAATCATTTAAAATAGACCTTTTGAAACTATTGAAAATGTCCTTTCGAAATCTTTATAGAACCTTAGACATCCTCTTTTCAAAACACTTCAAATTTTCCTTTCAAAAGCATTGGAAACCTTCCATTCAATTACTAAAAGTAAACCTTTTGAAAACTTTGGGGAATCTCCCCTTCGAAACCTTTATTAGAAACCTTTCGAAAGCTTTAAAGTCCTTTACTTAAAACAAACCTTTTGAAAGCTTTGGGTTCATGTAAAAGTTTGTGGAACATAGTTTCAAAACCATTTAAAATCATTCCTTTTGAAACTTTTCGGTTTAACTTTCAATATATCAAAGGGTCATAAAAGAACTGTGGCAAAAGCATCTTTTTGGAATGCATTATTCCTAAGTAAAAGAAAGTGGATGAAATAAAAAAAACTCTTTCAAAAGCATAGAGAAGCGGCTTCTAAGTTTAAAGCAAAAGAACCCTTTTGAAAACATTGCTTCGAAAGGTTGAATGCGATAGCAGAGGTTTTGACCCCTTCAAAGCTTTATAAAGAAACAAAAGGCGACAAACCTCTTTTGAAAGCCTTTTTCAAAAACAATTGACCAAGTCAAAAGATGGTTCGTTTGAAAGCTTCATTTGTAACGAAAATAGTTCTAAGTTTTAAAGAGCTACTTATACCCCCTTCGAAAGCCTATTTTGACTCCATGCCTTTTGCTTAACTCCAATTTACTATGTACCGAAGCTGATACCATGTGTATTGGTTGTTATTCCACCTTTTGGAAAAGGTTAGGATATAAACAAATTGGCTAAAAAAGGGTGGATATCATGATTAGGGATCGATTGAAAAACAAGGATATGATCGATACCGTCAAAATTTGACCAAGCTCCAACTAAGGTGTGATCGATTGGGAATGATGAACAAGGCTAGGAAAGGCTACGTTTCAATTTTCAGGTCAATCAGAGTACGTATGCTCAAGTTATGGATGGATCAAGGTTCATGGAAAATGGTTCGTATTGATCCATTCGTATCGATCAAGGTGGATGGTGTTTGTATCCATTTGGATCGATACAAAGAAGGGAATTTGGATCGATATATGGAGCAAATAGTTACAGAGAGAAGCATTTTGTATCGATCAGTAAGTGATCGATATGAAGGAGCAAGGCTCCGATCGATATGAGGAGTATGGATGCGAATCAGGGAATGGATCGATGGATACGAACGACATGGATACGAAGCGGATAGCTAAGTATCGATATGGGTAGATGGTTTTGGCATCGATACACAACATGGCGGGGATCGATATGAAAGGCTTAGCAACCAATGGATACAAAGAAGGTCGAGGGACATGAACTGGGCAACCAGCATGAAGGATGGATCTACACACGATTATCACTCTATGTCATTGATCCAAGCGATTGATGCAAAGGATATCAATGTAAAGCGATCGATACTAAGATGACAGCCGACATTGGAAAATGCAAAATTGGATCGATCATAACTTTCATTCTACAAGTCCAAACGCTATGAGATTTTCACAAGAGCTTCCTTATGCACTCAAGAAAGTTGTGATCGTTCTCAACCCGCTTGGACTACTTTTGGATCAATGTGTATTGTACTGGGATCGATCCAAAATCGCTCTAGATCGATCTGGCGGGCCCACATGTGCAAGAGAAGAGGTGGTCTAGGTTTTCAGGTGGATATTTTCGGATCTACACCTATAAATAGTATTCCTATGGCAACTAAGGAGGACTTCTCCTTCTCTTAGGCAGAAACTTTATCATTTTTTCTATTTATTTTCAAAGGCTTATAATTGTAATCTCAATACAAAAGGAATAAAAGGATTAGTTCAAAGTGGATGTAGGCCGGAGATAGCTGAATCACTATACACCCTGTGTTCTTCCCTTTCTCGCTCATTTTGATTTTACTATTTCTTTATTTTGTTCTCAATTTTATCTTGATCTTAGATTTATGGCTAAATATTGTGGATATGTGTGTAAAATCTGGTGCATCCACAGCCTTAGGGGTTTGTGACCAATTTTGGCACAAACGTTGGTATCGATCTGGTTGGAGGCTGCTATAAGTGGCGAAGCAGTAAACCTAAAAAAATCGAATTTTAACTTTTTAAAGCAATTTCTTTCCAAGTAATTTGCCATGTTTGTCAACATATAATTTGTTGCCAATACTTTTGCAAAATCTTTTCTAAAAATGCTACTGAATTTCAGAAATTAACAAATTAAAACATTTACAAATTGCCCCTTCACCTTTTATAAACATATAAAAAAAATTAGTCTCATACCTTAAACAATATTATATCTTTAATAGAACACTTAGGAAAATTCTCCTAAAATTCTCGTAAATCACTTTTTATATGTTTTCTAACATATTCAAATTTCTGACCTAAAGCTATCATATAATAGTCGAAAATAATTTAAAATCAATTTAACCATTTTCTTTGCTAGAAAATTCATAATAAATCCAGATTAATTTAGAAAATTATGAAACTTGAAACCTGTCTATAAAATAATATTTCTAACCTTATATCAAAAAAGCAAGGAATTTGGATGTCTTTTGATAAGTCTTTCAAAACAAATCTTATCATAAAATCTATTTGAAGCAACATAAATCATCAACAAACGTATATACATACACACACACACATATATATCCATTTAAAAATACAAACATGGCATAATACTTTGCAAAACATACTCAGATATGATCTTAAAGCCGAAAATAATAAATATGAGATGCAATCTATTATTCACCTTAGCTTGTTGTTAAGGAGTTTGAGATTTGTTCTTTGATTAATTAGCATAAACTTCCTTCTTGAAATCTTGCTTATCTTCCCTTTGTTATCTTCTAATAGTGGCCGGCCAGGCTTTATATTTAGTTCTAGTTTCTAAATGTTGTAAATGAAAGGGGATAAGGGTTTAGGGTGTAAGAATATAACCTATTCCTATTTTTCCCTCACCTTATTACCCTTACCTATTTCATTTTATTTCCCTTTGGTTCATTAGTTAATTAGGCACGACCACCTTAAGATTTTACAAAATTATTTCATTTAATTTATCTAATTAAATGTCCTAAATAATGTTAGGGTCGTTACAATAAGCATTTATTATATAATTGTTGGAATGCACCAGAGTCATTGGATGAAGGTCGGCTTAAAATAATAAAATATGGTACGTTTAAATGACAAAAACCATAGCCGCTACTACGACAGCGGTCGACCGATCATGTAAGGGGTTGATTACGCCCTTTATTCTAGGAATATTTTGATTGTCTTGATTTCTTTTTAATTAATTCTTTAATTATAATTTAACGTTTACTTAACCCTCAAGTATAATTAACTTTAACTTTTGAATTTCAAATTTAGGAATTAATTATTTATTGAATTTGAATTCTATTAAATTATTTTAAACTTGAAAACTTCAAACTCCCATAACTTCTTCGTTAGAGTTCCATATTTAACATATTATATATGGAAATTGACAGGAATTTTGCTATAAGCACAACAATATAAATTTCGAGGTCAAATTCCAAATTTTGCAAAATTTATATTTTACCTCTATCTTATTTAAATTAATTTATTCAATTTATTTATTTATGGTTGATTTTACAAAATTTCCACCTCCTTAAAAGGATTTCATCCTCAAAATCTTCTCAAGAGGCGAGTAACATAACGTGCAATAAATTTCCATGTTATGCACCAAGTTATCGATGCAACCATCTACTCAATAAAAAGTGAAATGTGATTATGAACCACGGACATACGATGTGTGAGCTCAATCCTAGTGTATATGTTTGATCACGACATATAAGTATGTATGAAGTTGCTATAAACATGCATAAAGATTCCTACATGAGTGTAATGCGATATTTAAAAGTGCAGCAACCATTTCCTACCATCCGATCAAGCAACCATGATGCAACCAAAACCCTAATTTGGAAAGAAAAGTTTACTGGTAAAAAGCTCAGGCTGAGAGATCCTCATCTTTTTTTCAGTTTCCCATATGCTTTCCGCTGGGTTGTCTCCCCATTATACTTCGACCAGTTTAGTTTCTTTATTGCGCAGCTTCTAAACTCCATATTCCACAATGAATGCGGCGACATGTCATGCTGTTAGCTCCGTCATAATATTCCCAACTGAGCAGGCTCTACCACAACAGTTGTTTCATGAAGGCATTTCCTTAAATATAAGATGTGAACAATGTCGTGAACTCCTGCAAATATATACCGGTAGCTCACGCGATAAGCCAGTCTCCCTGTCCTTTCCAAAATTCAAAAAGGCCCAACAAATCTTGGTGCTAATTTCTCAAACTTACCAATCCTTACAACTTTTCTATGAGAGGATAGTTTGATAAATACAGGGTCTCCAACCTCAAAATCTAACTCTTTCCCTCTCTTGTCTACGTAGGATTTCTGACGATGTTACGATGCCTTCATATGTTGTCTGATCAACTCTGTTGTTTTAGAAGTATCGTGAATCAAATCTGGTCTGATTAGAACTTTGTTGGTAGTTTCATACCAACAATCTGGCGATTTGCATGACCTCCCATAAAGAACCTCAAAAATGGAGCCATGCCAATTGTCGCTTGTTAACTATTATTATGCGCAAACTCAACTAATGGTAGATGTTTCTCCCGGTGTCTTTAACTCCATGCTGCAAGCTCTCAATAAGTCCTTCAAGATTCTATTTTCCCTTTCCATTTGACCATTAGTTTGTAGATGGTAAGAAGTGTTAAGATTGAATGAAGTTCCTAAAGCTGCTTGCAAACTCCTCCAAAATTGCTAGCACTGACAATGCTCATCGGTATTCCAGGTAGTTGAACCACCTCCTTAATATAAATCTATGCTAGAGACGCTTGGTCCTATTGTTCCTAACAATAATAAAATGGGCCCTCTTAATGAGTCTATCTACTATAACCTAAATAGCTTCATTGCCCATATGACTCCTACGCAATCCTTCTACAAAGTCCATCGAAATGTGCTCCCATTTCTGAGTTGGAATCTCTAATGGTAACAACAATCCTTTGGGTTTTCCTTACTTAGCCTTTATTTTTTGATATGTCAAACACCTAGCAACAAACTAAGCTACTCTCTTTTCCATTCCTAGCCAAAAGAAAATTCTCTTTATATTCCTATACATCTTGTCTCCTTTAGGATGAATTGTCTACTTTGAGAGGTGACACTCTATAAGAACGTCCTCCTTTACACTATCAATCATTCGTATACAAAGGCATCCATCGCTTCTTAAACATCCCTTCTCATCAACTACATATCTACTGACGTGGGGAAAGTTCTCTTAACTTATCCAAAATCTCCACTATCTTCTCATTCTTCTTTTGCACTAGTCCAATGTGATCCATCAAAGTTGTCCTATCCCGGATCATTGGAAAAAAGCCTTGGATGGATTCTATTAGCTGTTGGAAGTTGAAATTTGAGAGGAATTTCAGCTACCTCCATTCATATAGAGCACCTATTGTAGCATGCCTCTAATTAAGGACATCAGCGATGACATTCCCATTTTCAGAGGTATATTGTATACCGAAGTCAAATGATGCTATATACATAATCCACCTTTGCTGCCTATGGTTTAAATATTTTAGGAAAAATAAGCATTTGAGTGATTTATTTTCAGCGAATAACTCAAACCTTTCTCCCAAAAGATAATGCCTCCACATCTTTAAGGCAAAGACAACCATTGCCTACCCTAAGTTGTCAACTAGTTATCTCTTCTCATGACTCCTTAGTTGCCTACTAGCATAAGCTACTACACTTCCTTCTTGCATGGGAACTGCTCCCAAACCTATGCCGTATGCATCCATGAAAACCAACAAAGGCTTTGTCCCATCCAAAATGGTAAGCACAGGTGCACTTGTTAATAGTTCCTTAAGTTTCTCGAATGCTTCAGTGTATTTATCATCCCTAGAAAAGACTAGATTCTTCTTAGTCAAGTGGGTTAAAAGGACTGCTAATTTTGCAAAGTTATTTATGAACTTCCTATAATAAAATGCTAACCCGACAAAGCTTCGAACTTCTAATGCACTTTGGAATTCTCCACTCTTGAATAGCTTCCATTTTTGTGGGGTCTGCCGCCAATCCATGCTTAGAAATGATGTGCCCAAGAAACCCTACCTCCTTCATCCAAAAGTGGCATTTTGCAAACTTGGCTCTAATTTGGAGCTTCCGCAAGGTCCCTACTATCTCCCTTAAGTGATTATCATGTTCTCCTTCACTATTAGAGAATACTAAGATATCATCAACAAACAAACGATGAATTTATTGAGTTTTCCCTTAAATACCCTACTCATTAAATCTATAAAGTACGCGGGAGCATTTGTCAATCCAAAAGGCATAACCTCCCACTTATAGAGTCCGTTTGGCGTTTGAAATGTTGTCTTTGACTTGCTATCTCCCATGATCCTCAACTGATAAAATCCAGTTGCGAAGTTCAATTGGGAGAAGACTTTGGCTCCCACAAGTTGATCGAACAGGTCGTCTATCCTAGTTAAGGGATAACTATTCTTCCTTGTCAACTTGTTAAGTTCCCTATAGTCTACTTAATGAGCTGTCTAACTTAGTTAAAAATATAACAGGTGCTCCTCATTCCAAAGTACTCCATTAGATGAATCCTTTCTGCAATAGCTCCAAGAATTTCTTGTCCAACTCACGCATTTCTTTAGGGCTATATGTCTTAATGGAAGAGAAACTGGTTTCATCCTCCAAATCAATTCTAAACTCAATCTCCCTTTGGGGTAGGACACTGAGAATTCTTTAAAGACATTAAGAAATTTCAAACTATAGGTACAGATGAAAGCTCCATGTGATATAGGTTCAACGAGTACAGTAACTTGACTTAACTGAGACTTGGGATGCATAGTAGAACTTTAAGTCTAGCCCTCTACAACTCTTTAATCATACAACCCTCTCATCGAAATCTAAATTACCCCATAGTATAATAACCAATCCATTCCCAAGATAAGTCCGTAACCCTCAAAATTTAGAACGTACGCATTACATATGAAATAAACTTTGCATATGTCCACAACTAAGTCTTTGCAAAATTAAACAGAGATATATCGACCCCCAATAGGGTTAGAGAGTACTATTTGGCTGATGACATACAAAGTTGAAGATTCAGGGGGTAAACTACATTACTAGCTGCGATGCTTCAGAATCAAATAGGGTATGAATTGTATCCTCGAAAATAAGATTATACCTTCTAATGCTGACTTTTCTAAGCCTCTAGACGGTGGTCTACTCAAAATAGGGGAAGCGTTAGTGGCGTAGACTTGTCCACTCAGGCCTTCACTATCTTTAGACATTTGTTCTTGAGGTTCCCTTCCTCATGGTAGTGATAACACTTTACTTTAAAAGCTTCCTTCATTAAACTCACCTTACAATCTTTGGCCACCTGACCCTACTTTTGGCATCTCTTATACATTTACCCTCTTTCTTGAACTTTCCTTTTGACTTCCTATTTGCCCAAGAGTACCCCTTCTTGGTTTGAGTTTGAGTAGGTCCCACCGTCTCCTTCTCTACCTTCGTTTCTTCCTTACTAACCATATGCAGCAAAGCCATCTCAACGAACATCCTGTATGTAGTGCCAATGTGCCCTAAGGTTAACAACAATTCCCTAAGCAGGGAGTTCAAGCCCTTAATGAACTTCATGGCATTTTTCATAGGTGTATCGATCAAGCTTATCCCAGATAAATAATAATAGTATCGTTTAAAAGTATTGTTTGAATTCGAGGTTACTCTTGGAATTAGGAAGTCGGCTCGATTGTAAAGTATTTTATGATTATTTTGCTCGAGCAGCCCGAAAATGACTAAAATGGACGAGAAATGTGTTCAGATGGTAAACACTTCTCTTGATTATTAGCCTTCTTAGAAAAATAGGATATATAATACTATTTGGTAGGTCCCAGTTCCTTGTATCATTTTTTTGTTACTCGATATATATTTATATTTTCCATGGATGCGAAAAGAAATATTTTTTAAATTGGGTTCGAAAATGATTTTGGTTTAATCCCGCAAAGTATGATTTAATATAAAAAGGTTATAAGTATGTATAAATAATTATATCAAATGATTTGAAATAAAAACAGGTGTTTAGTTCTAAAGATTTCTTATTAAGTTATTTCATGGACACATGTAGCTTATGCATTAGGAAAGTATGGATGTGCATCGTGATATTACATATATTATCCACAAAATTCCAAAGGATGCAAACTAAGGTGATTATGTTGAAATTAAAGAGCAATGAAGTAATAAATAAAGCTGAAGAATAACACATCGTGGATTGTCGACCTAATAAAAAGCATCATACAGATCAACATGGTAAAGGTAGCATTGAAAAGTTGCATATTAGAACACCGATCCCCATGACAAGGAACCATGCTGACCTTAAGGTTAAAGTGCACCTTGCATCGATAAAATAATGCTAGAACAACAAAGGTGGTAGAGCATAGAAGTATGCTGCAGGTCCTTAAGGATGAATATCGGCATCCTTTGGTTCTATTAATATGGACGTCGAAGGTATGCGTCATGACGAAACAACCATAATAATGCATCAACAAGCAATGCTGAGAGTTTGAAGATGGATTAATATCAAAAGGGCACAATGCCGCATCTCATCAATAAGGGATTATGAACATCAAATGTCATATATTCCGCATACTGTTTATAGAATCGAATGGATAATGCCGCATATCTTCAAGGAAAAGGTAATATAGGCTATAATGAATATCGTAAGCCATCAATTTTTGACAACACAATCCATGTCGCATCTCATTGATGTCGTATTCTGTCAATGCCATCATTCACCAATAATGATGGAAGGGATATCGTATACCATCCATGCCGCTCTTCATCAAAAACCACATGATTCACTTATAATATCAATACCCCATATAAGCAATAAAGCATGTCATTAATGCCGATTCAATCGATGCCATATCATATCAATGTCGCATCTCTTTGACGCCGCTTCCTCTTTAGAGCCACTTCTATTTTATGACATCCCTCCTCAATGTTGTCTCTCAACTAATGCCGTGCTCATTCTATTTCGCACTAGCTCCATGCCAAATATTATCCATACTATGGTTTATTAGTGCCGCATGCCGGTAAATCCACAATGAACATTGCCTAAAAGTAAGTCGGTGTCGTAAGCCATGTAAGGAAGTAGGATTAAATTCATTCATTAAGAAGGACTAGTGTATTCTTTACATAAAACTTCAAAAGCCTTCATATTCATTCACAAGCTCCATGGTGAAGCCATCACCAAGATAGCCATCAAAGTCCCTCATCACTAATTAGAGCAAGTCTACCTCCTTCGAACATCTATAAATAGAGGTGTACCTCCTCATGAAAAGCGACCCTTAGCCTCTTTCTCACTCTTATCACATTTTCCAATTATGATCTTCTCCAAGTTCTCTTCATTGAGAGCTCGAGGACAAACTAATTTTATAAAGGATATGAAGGAAAAGATGACATATTTATAATCAAGGGACTATAAAATATGAAAATTCCACATCGATACATCTTGTATCGTGTTCACAGTTGAATAAAGGAACATGACTTGAGCATATTGCCTATTGATTCTTGGACTTGCCTATTTTATTCCTTGAACTTATGATTTGTGTTCTAAAAAATCTTATGGATTATTACAAAACCAAGGGGAACTATTGGAATTTCCTCGAATATGCCTCATTGCACACACATGTAAAACGTTAAACTAAATTTTAATTTAACATTTTGGCCCTAAAAGGAGAGCTTGAACCTCTGTTGTTCGAAAAAATGAACAAAATAGCCTAAAATTCAAATTTTTATAAAATTTTAGATTTATCCCTTTATTAATTTCAAAAAATTTGCTGCTACTATTCTAAATGCAAGGGACTGGTTACTTACAACATAATTTCTTCACATGATTTTATACTACCGCATCCCTGCTACCTTAAAAATTCAATACCCACTTTATCTGTTCCATAGGTAGAGAAAATCGAGTGTTAAAATCTTCTTGTAACATCACGTATCTAGAGGCTAAAAGCTAAGTGCTACAGATGCTACAGTCATCCATTGTATTAACTTTTAGTGACAAATTATGGTAATGCTAATGGTATTCATAATATTTGATGCTCTCAAATATGAACAAAGTCATAGATTAAGAAAAACAATATTTCACTGATTACATTTCAAAAACAATTCATATCCAAATTACATATCCCTTAACATTTCTTAGGTAAAGATTAATTATAATCATTAAAAATATGCCAAGAGCGACATCTAACGATGTCTCCTTGGTTGATCAGAGTCAATATAGTCATATTTGACATAATATACACAACGGAATCAAAATAAAACTATAACTCCTAATTAGCTATCCGTCGGCCACCTGCTCGTCTCTGGAAGCTTTATTTGTCAAAATTTCAAAAACCTGAAAACCTCAACCCTCAGCCTACTCAAATCAATTTTGAGCACCCGAGTGTTTAAGGGGAAATAAAAACTTCGAGTCAAACATAAAGCTTGGCTTGAATAATACTGTTACATCTCGGTTTACTAATATTAAGTGAGATCATGCCGCTTAGCAGAATGGGTTTCCCCTCACTAATATCCTCTTTAAAACATATATCTAGCAAATCCATTCCTGAAACCAAATTGGTTAATGAAATTGGTATAATAACGATAATAATAGCTAAGTTCATTAAGCTATAATTAGGTAACTAATGAACTATCTGTCCACAAGTAATAAATGGATAATCTATCCGAAAACTGGGCTGACTACCTACAAACTGGACTAACTGTCTACAAACTGGACTAACTGTCCGAATAAAAATGGTGTGTCTGTCCAAATCATTTTCTTAGGGTTAACTACCCTTCATCTTTTTCCTTGAAAATCTTTCCAAAATGATTTAACCTTTTAAATCATACATATACAAGGAAAATATATTCTTAGCTTTACTTTAAGCTATTTTGCCATGTTATATATACTTTACTCAAAATAAGTTGATGAATTTTAATGAGGATTAACTTTCCTTCCAAAACAATTTAAAACTCTTTTTAACTTGAAAATATTTAGGCTATATTGCCTAGGTAATACATTCGAAATCTTTGTATAAAACCTTTAAAGAACCCCAACGAAACCCTTGAAAGTAAGCCTTTTGAAACCAAGTAAAACCGTTTTACTTCACCTAGGTCGAAATGCAAAATCTTTTCTTTCAAAAGAACAAAAACCTTCCCTTAAAAAGCTTTAAAATCTAAGACATTTTTCTTATAAAACCTTTAAATACTGCCTTTCGAAACCCAAAAGAAAACCTTTCCTTTTAACCCTTTCAAAACCCTAGGGAACCACCCCTTCGAAACAATTCACTAGAACCCTTTCGAAAGCATTAAAATACTAAACTTTTGAAAAGCCTTTGGCTTTAATTTAAAATATGTAGAAACCTTTCGGAACCATTCAAAAATTTACCCCTTCAAAACCTTTAAAAACCGTTTTGGTTGAAACCCTTCGGATTATGCCTTCAAGTAGAGCAAAAGGTTTAGAAACCCATTAAAGTCAAAATCACTCCTTTCGAAACCATTAAAACTGTCTCTTTCAAAACCATTTGGGTTATACGTCAATCATAGAAAAAGGTCTTTAAAACATTTAAGTCGAAAGCATCTCTTTCGAAACCATTTTCTAAGTAAAGAAGTGTTGGTGTCGAACCCATCCCTTCGAAAGCATTGAAGAAGTTGCCAGGCTTTTTATTAAACAAAACAACCCTTTCGAAACCATCTATATCGAAAGGTAGGAAGCAGTAGCTAAAGATTTTGACTCAGTCGAAAGTAGTTATTTAAAACAAAAGTGCAACCCAATCAAAACCATCTCTTTAAATTTATTTGACCTCGCGAAAGCTAACCAAGTCGAAAGCATCTTAGTTGAAAGCAAGTAGTTGCATTTTCCTTTAAAACCATAGTAAATCCCCAACCCTTCGAAACCCCTGGTTTCCAATCTATTCCTACTGCCTATATCCAATTCATTATGTACCAGTTCCCTGAAACCATATGCATTGGTTTTGACTGTGTCGGAAGCGAAGGTAAGGAGCGGAACCTGGTGTCGAAAGCATCGAAATAGTGAAAAACATGTTGATTAGTCCTTTTAAACTATTTATTTTGTACCCAACCTGCCTTGTTTGTCTAAATCTGATTGGTTTCTATTGTACTTTTTCAAAAGTGCTGCCAATTTCCAGAAATAACAAATTTGAATTATTTGCAAAGAGGCCCAACTCCATTTATGAATATATAAAACATTTAAGTCTCATACTACTAAATAATTTTATATGTCCATTAAAACAATTAAGAAAAATCTACATAAATTCTAGAAAATCACATTTAATATGTTTTCTAACATATATAAATTTTAGACCCAAACCATTAATTATTTAACTGTAAATAATTTAAAACCAAAAATAATAATTTCTTCACTAGAAAACTCATATTAATTCCAAAAATTCTGATAATTGAAACTCATCTCTAAAATATCATTTATAATCTTCATAAAAATTCACAAGGCATTTGGATGTCATTTTATTAGGTTTTCACCTTAAAACATATCATAAATTCAATATGAACCACCATAATTCATCAATAAGTATATATAACCATTCCATCATTCAGAAACATGGCAAATCCATGCAAAATATTTAATCGAAAAACTGAAAACAAATAAATATGAGACGTGAACATTATTCACCTTAACTTTAGAGATTAAAGAGATTGAGATGTGAATGGATCTGATTTGCTTAAGCTTCTTACTATTCTCTAACTTTTTCCCTTTCTCTTGTTAATGGTGGCCGGCCTTAGCTTTTAAAATTTTGAAAATAAAATGAACGTGTATAGGAGAATACACTGCCAAGTTTTAGGGATATAGGAATGGCCTCTTTCCTATGTTACCCCTCCACTTATTTCATTTTAACCCTTTTTTTGATTCATTGGTTAAATGGCACGGCTACCCTTTTAATTAAATCAAATCTAAATCCCCAAATCATCACATTATTTAATTTAATTTAATTAATTAAATATCCTAAATAATGTTACTAAAAGAATGAGGTGTTACACATATCTAGCTCACAATCTCTTTAGGATCAAGTTTGCTCATCAAATATTCATTTTTGACGAGCTTTGATAAAGATTTGGAACTAAGAGATAGTCAGACTCATAGAATCAAATGATTTCAAGATTTAAATAGTTGCAAATTTATTGATATGGAGCGCTTCAAGTTTGCAGTCAGTGCCGGATCTTGAATCGGCGTCTAAGTTCTGGTCGAAGGTGTTTGGTGACAAAAGAACCTAATGTCGCAAGTAATTTATATCGAAGAATGTAATCAGCCCAAAGTCCAAATACTAAGGGTGGAGGTGTCCGATGTCATAGAGTTGCAATGTTTATGGGTAGCCAATCTCCTAAATATGCAATGTCGATGAGCAGACAATGCTGCAAATAAGCGACGTTAATGGGTAACAATACCGCTGGGTTGGTGATAATGTTGAAGAATTCAATGTCATAGATCATTTAATGCCACAAGTGTTCAATGCCATGGAATGATGATGTGATGGTATTCTGTGTCGATGTTTAAACTGGTGCCGCAGGGATGTTTTGATGTCATAGCCGAGTAATGGTATAAGAAAGTCATGTCGGAAATCGAGTAATGCCGTAAGCAATTGATGCCAACCACATCTTAGTGTCAAAGGTTAGTGATGATGGCCACATCTCAACACCTTAAATGTTTAATACCGTAAGTGGGTGACGTAGTAGTATTTGATGCCATAAGAATCTTACGTCGTGAATAAGTTGATACTGCGATTAATGGATCCCATGATCTAAAGCGTAGATCCATATTAAAGTTTAGATTCATGTTACAACGGAGGACTCTAAAACCATGGCTTCCTGCTGAAGCTTCATTTTCAAGGACAAAAAGTCCATTTTAGAGATTATCAAAGCATTGGCTTTCGAGAATTTGCAAAACTCAAAGAAGATATATACTAATTTCGTAAATTAACAATTTCAAAAACTAATGAATTTGTAAATTAGAGGTTTCAAAAGTATTTGATTTCTAAGATTTGGAGATTTCAAAATTAATTTTTTTTTGATCTTATTATTCTCGAAAAAGATTTCAAAGTTATTTTAGAAAATTTATACAATGACTTTGAGGATGAAAGTTTCAGATACTTGTATAAAAAGTTTAATATGAATTAATTCCGCATATGGATGTTTTTGAATGAATAAGTTACCATTACATAATGTAACATCCTAATTTTTTATAACATTATTCAGGAGATTTGATTAGATAAATTAAATAGAACAATGTAAATGTAAGTGATAAGGGGAATGCGACTTGAGCTAATTAATCAAGGCCATGTGTAATGAACTAATTAATAGGCTTAAGAATGAGTTTCGAATAATTAAGTCACTTAAGGGTATATTGGGAATTTCCGCCTCTAGCTTCCACCTGTATATATGTTTTGTTCCCACCTTCTTACTTCCCATTCACGTCATTTTAAAACACAAGTAAAATTTGTAGAGAACGACCAGCCATTAAGAGAAAGAGAAAATTCAAATTAAAGCTAGAGATTCAAGCTTAGGGTAACCTCAATCTAATCTCCTTATCTAGAGCAAGATGAATAATAATTCCATCTCTATTTTGGTTTAAATTATATGTTTTCGAATGTAAGGGAGAAATTCATATTTATGATATATAGGATGATGATATGCTTGACTTAAGATTTGTTTGATTTAAACAAGATTGCTTAAAAGGTGTTTCATACGGTTTTAGATCAAAACTGAGATTAAATGAGATTCAAATGCCATGGAAAAAATTTATGTTATGAGAAACATGATTTTGGAGTTGGGTTTCAATTTTGAGAATTTTCCAACCCATGGAAAGATTATTGTGAATTATCAAAGGAAAATATGGTATTTGGGTTTATAATTTATTTTGGAAAATATATTAAGAATTTGGGTTTGAAATTTTGATATGTTAAATAACATGATTAAAGTGAATTTATGGAATTTTTGGGGATTTTTCCAAAGTGATTTGCTGTGCAAAATAAATTATTTTAGAAGAGGGACTTCTTTGTAAAAATTAGAAGGGATAGTTTGACAAACTTAACCATGGTTTTGATCTAGATTAGCGGCAGTTATTTTGAAAAAAGAATTAGAAAAGTTAAGGCAACCAATCTAGTATTGACACGTGGCAGGTCAGTTAGGGAAAAGTTTACTTAAACAAGAATTAAACATGGTTTTTCTCAAAAATGTGGTTCTTCCTACTTAGTAAAGCGCCTTTCGACATAGTAGCTTCAGCCTTCATCCTTATTGAAACAAAATATGGTTAAACCAATACAAAAGGTATCACTATGATGGTACGAAGTGGATTGGAGATAGGCGTAAGGTAGGGTGTCGAAAGCATAGCTTCCAAAGAGATTGAAACTTTGGTTTGTTTTTATTATGAAAAGCGCCCGCCTATGTTTTATTTTAAGCCTGCGACAGGTTGAAGCATATAGCTTTCAAAAGAGGTTTTAAAGGGTTTCAAAAGCGGTTGTCATTAACTTATAATTACTTTCGCCTAGGTTCCTTACTTATAAAAGAATGTTTTGGAAGAAGGATTTCCGACCCAATCGCTACCCTGCTGCCGTTTTATAGCCTTTCGATGGTGTTGAAGATATCAATGCTGTTGGAAGATACTTTGTTTTATAAAGTTTAATCCACTTCCTAATGCTTTCGAAAGGGGTTAGGGGTTTTGAAAGTGATGGTTTCGAATGAGGTTTCGGTACCAACCTTCTTATGTTTTACCCAGATGTTTTATGCTTTTGATAGAGGTGGTGCCGATGCGATTGTGGTTCCCCAATGTTTTTTTAATGATAAAGATGGTTTCGAAATAGATGTTTTCGGCTATATTTACTTTGACCCAGATTATGTTTTAAGTATGAACCCAATGCTTTCGAAAGGTGTACTTTCAACTAGTTTTGAAGCTAAGCATCTAATGTTAAAAGCTAAGACTTTAATGTATTCAAAAGGTTTCAAAAGGTAGCTTTTAATATATTACAAGGCAGGAGCCTAATGTTTTGAAGATAGATTTTAAGGCTTTCGAAGGAGGCTATCCTAGGAAGTCGAAAGCTAGGTTTCGAAGGTATCGAAAGGCTTTATGACCTAAACTCTATTTTTAAAGTAAAAATACAATGTTATACTAAAGGATTTTTATAATGGTTTTAAGAAGAAGCTATCTTTGATAAATTTAAACCCATAGGAGTGGTATTGCTATGTTTTATGTTATATTTTTTAATATGAATATATTCACTTTATAATGGACCCATAACGACATTGCGGGATAAAGGTTAGGAGAACCAGTTAGGTTAACCCAGTAGTGAATTTAAAGTGCTTTAACTGTGATCAAATGGGGCATTACAAGAACTGTGTCCAATGCTAGCTAGGGCGGACAAAGGAAAAGTTTTTTCTATTAGATCATCAGCTAAGCCCACTATAGGTGATAAAGGGAAAACTGTGATGGAATGTATGTTTATTCAGAGTATACCATTTAGGATACTTTTTGATACTCGTGCGTCACATTCATTTATATCCCAGTATTTGGTTGATAGGCTATGCTTAGAGACCGCGTACCTTGTTACTTCCTAAAGGGTTGCGAATCTAGTAGGAGGGTGTGAAACTTTAGGGATAAAATGTGACCAGTTAAAACTGGATTTGTTAGGTCATAAGTTTACATGCAGTTTGTATGTGTATGATTTCATAGATTTCGAAATCATTTTATCTATGGATTGTTTGAGTAGGTATGGGGCCAGAATATTCTGCCAGGATGGGGAGATATTTTTGAGACATTCCTGATAGTCATAACCGAACTATATTCTCAGTAGAGAATTCTAATCAGAGTTGTTGTGCTTTGTTAAGTGCCATGGAAGGGGGTTAAGAATAAATTCAGGTTTGAATTGTAAGAGAATTTGCAGATGTCTTTGAGATAGTCACAGGACTACCATTAAAACGAGTTATTGAGTTTCAGATAGATATTTTTGTTAGGGATGCGGATTAAGGATCTTAAGGCTGAAATAACACCAGAGGGGGGTGAATAGTGTTTTAAAGAATATATGAACTATATGACTAAATTAAAACTTTCAACACAAATCTAAACAGAATTCTAACACAGAATGATCACAGAACATATAACAAATGCAAATAGTAAAGTAAAGCAAGTAAAAGGAAAGAACACACCGGATTTTATACTGGTTCGGAATCCTCCAACATCCAGTCCTGCACCAAGGCAATATCCTTGTACAGATTTTTATAAGCCAATATCCAAATTACAACCCTCAATTTCTAAGGCCTTGAGGAACCCTCCTATCTCCGAGTCTGGGGTAAACTCTCTTGATTTACAGGACACAAGATCACCCTAATACTTCTTAATAACAATCCTTTTGAATGGATAGACTCTATTGACTTTTTGAATACAAATTAATCCTATAACTCTGAATAACACTTTGATATTTAGTAGAATGATGGAGCACGATCTTGAAAATATGAAGTTTTATGGATATGGAATGGTGGAGAGGAAAGAGTGAAGAAAATAAGAAAGTAGTTGTTAAAAAAATTCGTTTTGGAAGCCTTTATATAGATGCACAACAGTCATAACCATTGGCGTAAGGTTTTCGAACGAATGGACACTTCTTTTGAAAAGTTGAATTTTGAATCCAACGGCCACCATGTCGACATGGGGTATCCCCTTATGTCGACATCCCTCAGTTCAAAATTGTAGAGATGTTGTTTTGTAAAAGCATTTGAATTTAAAACAAGTTGAAACTTTTCTGGAGCAAAGTAAAGTGTTTAAACAATATTTTGAGATAGAGAATGAATATAAAACATTATTTTAAATATATATATATATATAATTGATATAGACCGTCAGTTATATAAGTAATATTTAAAATCAGAATAAGTTTTGATGTCTTAAAAATAGAAGTTTTTAAAATCAGAATAGAGGAATATTTCAAGGCTGAAACAAAGTTTGAAAATATTTTTGAAAACATGATTTTGAAAGCTAAAACATTTTGAAAACAGATTTAAAAACATTTTGAAAAATCTATTCAAACTGAAACTGCAAGAACCTTCCTACAGAGCTCCTCCGTAGGACTCGAGAACTTGTATAAAGTAGTTTAAATGATTTTGATTTTCGAGGGTTTGTAAGCCACTTGTCGTAGGTTTGTAAGCTACTTGTCGTGGGTTTGTAAGCCACTGGTTTTGATAGAAATTGGGTTCCATCCCAAAAGAAAATTGGAAGAAAGATGAGAGTGCTATTATGAAGTTTTAACAAAATACTAGACACTTATCTTGAGATCTTGAAATCTTGATTCTCTAGAGTCTTGAATCTTGAATCTCTAATCTTCATCTTGATGCTTTAGTCTTTATACTGATCAGTCTTCGATGATACTTGCATATACTTCCTATATACATACATACATATATATATATATATATATCTATATGGAAATGTTAGTATATATTTTATAAAGTAAAGTATAATAACTATATAAGGTTGTTGTCATCAAAACATCATCAACTCAGTTCCTAACAATTTTGCCAGGAGCTGAACCTGTTAGTAGACCACCTAGCAGGATGACACCGACTGAGACGAAGGAATTGAAGTTGCAGCTAGTGGATCTAGAAGGAAGGAATTATATTTGACCAAGCAGTTCGCCTTTGGGAACTGCCATGGTATTTGTGAAGAAACCAGATGGGTCATTAAGGATGTGTATCGACTATCATAAGCTGAACGAAAGGACGATAAAGAATAAGTATCCTTTTCCAAGAATTGTTGATTTGTTTGCTCAGTTGAGTGGAGCCAGAGTGTTTTCCCAGCTGAATTTGGCTATAGGGGTTCCATCAGTTGAGAGTGGCAGAGGACAGTATTCCATTGACTGCATTTTGGACTAGATATGGTTCGTACGAGTGGTTAGTGATGCCATTCGGGTTGATGAATGGAACCGCTTTCTTTGTGGATTTAATGAATCGAGTTTTCCGAGGGTATTTGGATAGATTCATGTTGGTGTTTATAGATGACATTTTTTAATAATCTAAGGATGAGAAAGAGCATGGAAATCATCTTACAGTTGTGTTAGAGATGCTAAGGAGGAATCATCTAAAGGCGAAAATTTTCAAGTGTCATTTTTGGAAGAAAGAGGTTAAGTTTCTTGGTCATATGGTTTCAGAGAATGGATTATCAACCGATCCAGATAAGATCGAAGCTATGAACAATTAGAAGAGACCAGAGACGGTGGCCAATATCAGAAGTTTTCTTGGACTTACAGGTTATTATCGAAGATCAATTAAGGATTTCTCAAGGATAGCAGCATTTTTTGCTAAGCTTACCAGGAAGGAAGTGAAGTTTGTTTGGTCTGACAAAAGTGAGGAAGCATTCCTTAAGTTAAAGCATTTTTTGACGAATGCTCCAGTGTTAGTAGTTCCAGATAGTAACCAAGGGTTGGTAGTATACGCAGATACATGTGGAACTAGATTAGAAGTAGTGTTGATGCAGAAGGGAAATACACATCTAGACAGCTTAGACCGTATGAAGTAAGATATCCTAATCATGACTTGGAGTTGGCAGCGGTGATTTTTTTCTTTAAAGATTTGGAGGCATTATCTCTTAGGGGAGAGATCTGAGTTATATACCAATCATAAGTCTTTAAGATATCTATTCTCTCGGAAAGAGTTGAATATGCGACAGCGGTGGTGGCTACTTATGATTTTGGTATAAAATATACCCTAGGGAAAGGCGAAAAAGTAACAGATGTTCTTAGTAAAAGACATCTAAATGTGGTATTGCCTATGTTGGCAGAATGGAAAAATCAAGAAGCTTTTGCCAGTTGTGGTGTGCAGTTAAGATTGATTGCTAGTTCTAATCAGAGTACTGCAATGATATCCTATTTAGAAGTTCGACCAGTGTTGATCAAGAGAATTGCTTCTAAGTAGAGGGAGGATCCATTATTAGCTGTGAGGATCAGAAGACTTGAGGTTGGAACATGGATATATGATTTATAAGATTTTTTGCTTTACCAGAGAGGGTGGTTGTAAAAGAAAGGACGATTATATGTTCCAGATGTTGAGAACTTGAGAAGAGAAGTTCTTCAGGAATGTCATCGATCCAAGTGTACGATTCATTCTGGAGGGAACAAGATGTATCAAGACATGAAGAAGAGCTTCTGTTGGGAAGGCATGAAGAGGGATGTTGACTCGTGGGTTAGGCAGTGTGTAAACTGTCAACAAGTGAATGATGAACATTAGGGGCCGAGTGGGTTACTTCAGCCTCTAGATATTCGAGTGTGGAAATGGAAATCGATATCCATGGATTTTATTAATGGGTTGCGAAGGTCAAGGAGAGGAATGAAAGTATATGGGTTACTGTGGATAGGTTGACCAAGAGTGCCCATTTCATTCCCGTAAAGTCGACCAGGACGACACTAGTTTTGGCAGGGTTATTCATGAAGAACATAGTTAGACTTCATGGACTTCCTAGTAGCATATTCAGCGACAGAGATGCTTTATTCACTAGTGAATTCTGTAAGAGTATACAAGATGTGTTAGGAACTAAACTCAAGATGAGTAACGAATAGGCAGACAAAGAGAGTCAATAAGGTGCACAAGGACTTGTTGAGAGCTTGTGTATTGGACTTTGGTGGATCTTGGGAGGATCACCTTCATTTGATAGAGTTTTCCTATAATAATTGTTGTCACACTAGTATAGGAATGGCGCCTTTTGAAGCTTTGTATGGAAGGCCATGCAAAACCCTTGCATGTTGGTTGGAGACTGGAGACAGATTGGTCTTTGGTCTAGATACGGTAAGGGAGGCATCAGAGAAGATTGAGTTAATCTGAGAATGGATGAAGGAAGCTCAATTTAGACAAAATAGTTATGCAAATAAGAGGCGTAAAGACCTAGAGTTCTCTGTAGGAGACATGGTTCTCGTAAATGATTCACCGATGAAGGGTTTGCTATGGTTTGGAAAGTCAGGAAATTTGGCCCCGAGATATGTTGGTCCATTCAAGATTATAGAAAGGATTGAAAAGCTCGCGTACAGAGTTGAGTTGCCGAGCAATATGGTAGGTGTCCATAATGTGTTTCGTGTGTCTCAACTTCACAAGTATGTGCATGATCCAGTGGCCATCATTCTCAAACAGAATTCGAGGACTTGGTAATAGAGCTGAATTTGACTTTTGTTAGACAACCAGTTCAGGTTGTTGCAGGCGATGAGATAATATTGAGGAACAAGATGGACATGTTGGTGAAAGTTCGGTGGAGTGACAACGAGAAAGATCGTACTTGGGAGACAGAGGACAAGATTCGTGATACTTATCATGATATGCTTCGAGGGTATGTCTATATTAGATTCATATAGATATTTCCTAGTCAGGTAGACTAGTATGGTTGTTAGGATTTGTTACAGATGATTTCTATGTTTAGTATTTAGTCCTTACTAAATTTCAAGGACGAAATTCTATAAGGAGCGAAGCTTGTAACACCCCTAATTTTAGATAACATTATTTAAGAGATTTAATTAGATAAATAAAATAAAATAATGTAAACGTAAGCGATAAGGAGACTGAGATTTGAGCTAATTAATTGAGGCCGTGCTGAATAAATAATTAACGGGCTTAAGAATGTGTTTTAGTTAATTAAGTGACATAAGGGTATAATGGGAATTTCCGCCCCTCGCTTCCACCCTTATATATATTTCATTCCCACCTTCTTGCTTTCCATTCACGTCATTTTAAAACACAATTTTTTTTTATAGAGAACGGTCGACCATTAAGTGAAAGAGAAAATTCGAATTAAAGCTAGAGATTCAAGCTTAGGGGAAATCAATCTCAATCTGATCCCCTTATCTGGAGCAAGGTGAATAATAATTCCATGTCTATTTCGTTTTAAATCATATATTTTCAGATTTAAGGAATAAATTCATTTTTATTATATATTGGATGATGATATGCTTAATTTAAGATTTGTTTGATTTAAACAAGAATGTTTAAAAGGGGTTTTATAGGATTTTAGATCAAAACCGAGATTAAATGATGTTTAAATGTCGTGGAAAATTTTTATGTTATGAGAAACATGTTTTTGGAGTTGTTTCATTTTTGATAATTTTCCAAGCTATGGAAAGATTATTATGAATTTTCAAAGTAAAATATGGTTATTGTGGTTTATAATTTATTCTGGAAAATATATTATGAATTTTCCATAGGAAAATGTTGTTATTTGGGTTTATAATTTATTTTGGAAAATATATTATGATTTGGGTATGAAATTTTGATATGTTAGATAAAATGATTAAAGTGAATTTGTGGAATTTTTCCAAAGTGATTTGCTGTGCAAAATAAATTATTTTAGAAGAGGTACTTCTTTGCAAAAAATGGAAGGGCTAGTTTGATAAACTTAACCGTGGCTTAGATCTAGATTAGCGGAAGTTATTTTTAAAAAAAGAATTTGAAAAAGTTAAGGCAGCCAATTTGGTATTGACACGTGGCAGGTTAGTTAGACAAAAGCTTACTTAAACAAGAATTAAACCTGGTTTTGTTTAGAAATGTGGTTCCGCCTTCTTAGGAAAGTGCCTTTCGACACAGTAGCTTTAGCCTTCATCCTTATCGAAACCAACTATGCTGAAACTAGTGCAAGGTATTACTATTGTGGTGCACAGTGGATTGGAGATAGGCGAAAGATGGGATGTCCAAAGCATAGCTTCTAAAGGGATTGAAACCTAAGTTTGTTTTAAATATGGAAAGTATCCGCCTATGTTTTATTTTAAGCCTTCGACAGGGTCGAAGCATAAAGCTTTCGAAAGAGGTTTAAAAGGGTTTCGAAAGGGGTTTCCATTGACTTATAATTGCTTTCGACTGGGTTCCTTACTTATAAAAGAATGTTTTGAAAGAAGGAGTTCTGACATAGTCGATACCCTACTGCCGTTTTATAGCCTTTCGATGGTGTTAAAGATATCAATGCTGTCGGAAGGTACTTTGTTTTATAAAGTTTAAGCTACTTCCTAAAGCTTTCAAAGGGGTTAGGGATTTCAAAGGTGATGGTTTTGATAGTGGTTTCAACACCAATGTTCTTATGTTTTACCCAGATGTTTTATGCTTTCGAAAGAGATGGTACCGATGTCATTATGGTTTCCCAATGTTTTATTAATGATAAAGATGGTTTCGAAATAGTTGTTTTTGACTATATTCACTTTGACCCAAATTATGTTTAATGTACAAACCCAATGCTTTCGAAAGGGGTACTTTCAATTGGTTTCGAAGTTGTGCTTCTAATGTTGATAGCCAATACTTTAATGTATTCGAAAGGTTTTGAATGTTAGGTTTTAAAATATTATAAGGCAGGGGCCTAATGTTTTGAAGATAGATTTTAAGACTTTTGAAGGAGGCTATACTAGGAAGTTGAAAGCTAGGTTTCAAAGGTATCGAAAGGTCTTATGACCCAAACTCTATTTTAAAAGGAAAAACCATGGCTATATTAAAGGATTTTTTATAATGGTTTTAAGAAGAAACTGTCTTTGATAAATTTAAACCCACAGGAGTGGTATTGCTATGTTTTATGTTGCTTCTTTTATTATGAATATATTCACTTTTTAATCGACCCATAATAGCATTTTGAGATAAAGGGTAAGAGAATACTAAAACGTGTTATTCCATGCTTCTTGGAAAACATCAAAATGTCGACCACAAATACCACCACGAACTTTATTTTAGGACATCTCTAAATGTATGGTTCATCAAATCTATGGAATAGGCTGGGACATTGTTTAGCCCAAAAGTCATGACTAGCCACTCAAAGAATCCTTCTAGTGTCCAAAATGTGGTTTTATCAATGTTATCATCAGCGACCCTAAGCTGATGAAATCCAGTGGTTAAATCAAGCTAAGAGAATACTAAAGAGCTTACTAACTGGTTGAAAAGATCATCTTTCCTAGAGAGTGGATAATGATTCTTCTTTGCGAGCATATTCAATTCTTTTTATTCAATGCAAAGTCGAAGAGAACCACCTGCTTTGGTAGTGAAGACGATTGGCACTCCCTATTCCGATATGTTTTTTCTTATGAAACCTTTCTCCAAAGCTCACGGATCTGCTTGCTCAATCCCTTCCTTTCTCCAGGCACCATATGCCATACTAGTAATGCTACTGGCTAGCCAAATAAATCTTGAAGTCAAATTCTCTCTTAGGGGGGTAGTCCCCTAACCTCCTCAAAGATGTCTGGAAAAATCTCCGACGATAGAAACCGAATCTAACTCTGATGATGATGAATCAAGGGAATAAAGGAAGCTCAACATAAATGACCCTTGCGGGTCGCAAGAAATCTCGAGAGTCTTACTGATGCATGTCTCTAGTCTAACGACTCTCTTCTCGCAATCTAATATAGCTCCATATGTTGATAGCCAATCTATTCCCAAAATCATCCCATACCCCAAAAATCCTAAAATATAGGCGTCATAGTCAAATTCTACGCCTAGGATATAAAGATTTTCAAACCCCTACAAACCATAGATAAGTGTGCCGATCCCCTTATGGGGTTTGAAACAATAACGGGGTCTCCTACTAATGATATGTCCAAGTGTGAACAATCTACTAGAGAACTAGAGATAAAAGAGTGTGATGCTCCAGAATCGAATAAAGTCTGAATAGGAAAGTCTGATATAGAAATCAAACCTTCAACTGTGACTTTCCTACCTCTATCTAGAATGCTACTTGAAGGTGCTGCGTCTAACGCCTGAATCTGTGCCATTGGCGCACTTGCTCCCTGACCAGCTCTCTAGAAACAACTCCTACTCATATGACCAAGTTGCCTGCAAACATAGCACTTAACCTTCATTTTATCCTTCTTATAATCCTTGGCCATATGTCCAACATTCCCACAACTATGGCACTTTACTCCCTTTTTAATCTGCTTCTAAGGACCATCACCTTTCTTCTTCTTCTTATTCTTTTTCCACAACTTCTTCTTTGAACCTTCTAACTTAACCTCCTCTTTAGACCCTCCCTCCTTGACTGTCTCCGACATAAGTGCCATCTCGACCAAAGACTCATAAGTAGCTCCCATTGGTACATAAGTCAGCAATAATCCCTGAAGGAGTTGATTCAATCCCATCGCAAACTTCATAGTTTTCTTATGCTGCATGTTCACCAAATCCATACCAAACCGTGACAGCTCATTGAATTGATTAATGTATTCCTTAACATACGAACTCCCTTACTTCCTCTCCTACAAACACTCTCTTCTGCCTGAAACAGAATCTTCCTATAGAATCGCTCCTGAAATCCATCCTAAGTAATATTCCTTCCCTCCAACTTGATCACCTCCCACCAATAAGATGCCTCCTCCTTTAGCTGCCAAGCAGCTAGCTGAACTCGTTGCTGACCATCCAATCCCAAAAGAACAAAAATCCTCTCTGCGTCCCTAAGCCATGCTCTCGTCTCCACAAAAGTCTCCTTGCTAGAAAAAGTCTTCCTGCCTAAACTCGTAAAATCTTTACAAAGCTTAGAGAAATTAATGGCGGTGGGTGGGTTGATCGGATTCCCACCCGCTGGTGTGGGATTTGGTGCAGGCCCGTGCACCTCTTAAGTCGTGGCTTGCAAGTACTTACGAAACCAGGCTAGGACTGGAATGTCATCGAGAAGGTTCGGGGCATCAGCCATTCTACGAAAAGAAAAGGATAGTTTAGGAAAGAGTCAAAGGGAGATTGAACTGGACTTATGTGGGGAGTTTTATAAAAATTCTTTCATACTTAAAATCATTTCCAAAAGTTCTTTTCTGAAAAATACTTTTAACCAAGTCGCTTTTGAAAAAAAAAATACTTTTCTTATAAATTTTTTTGGAATCCGTAACCTTAGGCTCTGATACCAAGTGAAGCCCCCCGCACCCCTTAATATAACCAAAAGGACACATTAAAAGGCATGGTGTGTTGTAGGTTTAACTAAATCTAACAAAGACTAAGATTCACAAGATAAAAATAGATAAATACAGCGGGAACTTAAAGTAATAACTTAATTAAAACAAAACTTCATAATTGCTTCATAAATAAGTCAAATACCAAATACCACATACATGGCTAAAAAATCCAATATGTCTCATGAAACAAAAACTCATAGTCTCAAAAATCATAGTACCTAATATCCCTTATAATAAGCCAGTACATAGAAAGAACAAAAGCTGAAAGAAAAGAAATACATGGTAGCAAACACCTTCAAGAAATCTCCAAGCAACTGCAATCTACTGTCCTCTCCCTTGATTGCCTAAAGGGGGAAAAGGGGGAAAATAAAGGAGTGGTTCAGACTAAAAGTCGGGTGAATGATAGTAATTACTAGAGTCTTTAAGAAAAATAATAGACTTTATAATAGTTCTAGTATAAAAAGTGGAAACAAAGGAAATAGGAAAGAGATAAACTAGAAATAAATACGATTAACTATAGGATAGGTTAACTTTGATTGTTTGCACTTGTCCTTGATATCTACTTTGATTAGGCTGAATTCCTAATCCTATAATTAGGATGTAACCCTAATTCTACCCTTTTTGATCGGCCTGCTACTCCATAGACCTTACTGCAGACCAGACGCAATATAACTCCCTACATAGCAGCCGATGGTATATAAAAAAGATGCACAAAGCACCCACCGTGGATTCGGACGACATATATAGCTCCCTACATAGAAGGCAATGGTGTCTACGAAAGACATCAATACTAAGCGCTTGGAACTCATAGCGATTACTGAGTACCAAAATGGAATGTCGTACACGTAACTTCCACTATTCCCATGCTACCTTTTGCTCCACCTATTGGGTCTTCTTATTACCTCAAACTCCAGCATAAGCTTGTCTCTCATCTCACTTCGGGCTAATTTGAGATCATCCTATGTCCTTAGAAACTATAGGGTAAATGCTGTTGGTATTGGCCCGTCATCCAAACAATATCTAGTTGCACCCCTTATCCAAATCCCCCATGATTTGGACTTCTATTTGACCGATTACTACCATTCTTAACATAAGCATGTCCTCATCTCGCTTCTGGCTAATGTGAGACCACCGTTTCATCTAATAGGGAATATTATTTGGTACAGGTCTTACTTTCATCTTTGCTTATTAACCTAGATAAATTATTTAAATAAGCCTTTACACTTTTCTTCACTATCTGTGCTTATTAATTTATCCTAAGTCTTAAAATAAGCCTTATTCTGTTCTTTTTCTTATTATAACTTATGTTATAATCATGCTTATTACTTAACCCAAGGTCTAAGTGAGAAATAAGATTCTTTCATCTTTTATTCTTTTTTAGTTATAATTCTAAGTTTTAACTAGACCAATTAATTAGTCCAATTCTAATCTTAATTAGGCATAATTTCATTCCAGTTCTATTTATATTACAATCCTTATAATTTACATCTCATAATTATAAATAGGTTAATCTTTTTAATTCAGTCCAATTAATATCACAATTAGGCATAATTTCAGTCTTAATTCCATTTTATTACGGTCTTTATAATTTACATCTTATCTTTTGTTATTCCAGAATTCTTATAATTTAATCAAATTTCGCATAAATTATATTCTAATCAATATGCGAAGAAGAAGAAGAAATAAAAGAAAACAGAAAATAGAAGAAAATCCAAGGCGTCTAAAGAAGATGTAAATAATGCATAAATAACAGTAAATAGTTTAAAATACTGTAAATAAACTATAAATAAATGGAAAAGCTATAATTAACATAAATAACTAAAATTAACTTAAAAGAATAGCTAGAAAGAAATAGGCTGAAAATAATTCTAGAAATTGTATATAAAACTGCTAAAAAGGTTATTCCAAAATCATAGTAAAACTACAACTATTGGAAACCCTATTATTTTAAATTACTTAAAGAAATCTTAAAATAATTACTATCATTCACTTTTAGTCCTTAGCTCTTCTCTTTAGGCCTTCACGGATCCACTTGGGGTTGTTAAAATATTTTTGTTAAAAAGATTCTCTCCTTGGAAAATTATTCCTTTAGGGACTTTCCTGAAAAGGTGAACCCAAGTGGAGAAAATCTGGAATGAGATAAAGTGTAGGGTCTAGGGGTCTATTTATAGGGGTAAAAGTGCATCTCGGACCATTGGATTTGGAGATTTAACAGAATGCAACCATGTCATAAGCTGAATAGGAGCCATCGGATGCAAAAATAGAAGGACCGGGTTGGTCAAAAGAATGCAAAACACGTGGGTCGGTTAAAAAAAATCATACCATCATTCAACAAATGAATAATCATTCCTTCGCCCTTAAAACAACAGGCAGGTCGACTGGGAAATCGACCACCTGTTCACCTGGTCGAGCAGCCTATATATATTCATTTCCTCCTTATTTTTTTTTATTTTATAACTTGGTCATATTAGCTCGGTTTTTGATGTTCGATATATGGAAATTGACCAAAAAATTACCCCATACATAATGGTGCAACTTCCATCACTTAATTATGATAATTTTACA
Source organism: Allium cepa (assembly GCA_030765085.1). NCBI lineage: Eukaryota > Viridiplantae > Streptophyta > Magnoliopsida > Asparagales > Amaryllidaceae > Allium > Allium cepa. The sequence continues at coordinate 576,465,313 of CM060941.1, forward strand.
AAGTTATTTTATTGTCTAATTAATTAATGAATTAATTATTACAGGTTAAATTTTGGGTTGTTACAGATCTGATCTTTAAATACATGAATTCATGTATATTTAGACATGTTTTAAATATATATTTAAAATAAAATGTATGGATATTAAAGGTTAAGCATAGGTTTCATAAACATGCTGAGTCTTGATACGTTAGCTTCAAATATATATATTAAGTGTATACATATTTCATATACATTTGCATATATGTTTTCACATCCATTCGTAGGTTTCAAATGAGAAAGTTTTTGTACACATGCACAGTTTCAATGTACAGAGTTTTATGCGTATCAAAGCTTTCCATACACTATGTTTCGAATATACCAAGTCTTAGTGTTACACCAAAATCCAACTTTTGACTAAGTCGAAATGTCTTTCAACAAAGACAAAGGAAAAAAAGCACAGCTCAAAGCTTTTGAAGGAGTCAAAGGAATGCAGTCATTAGAGTTTAACAGTCCCAAACCTTTCATAGGAGTCAAAAGGTTCCATCTCTCAATATCCAAGGTATTCTTACCTTTCGAAGAGGATGAAGCGGCCAAAGCAAGTGTGAGCCACTCCATAGTGACCTTTTTGAAAGCATGGCAAGCCTTTCGAACTGGTTGAAACACTTCTAGGAAATCTTTGACAAAGTCTAAAGGTGTAATGAAGAAAGCAACACTAATAAGACAACAAGGAATGTGTTTGTACCAAAATTGGGCACAACACTTTTCGGATGTGTTTATAGAGATAAAGCGAAGAAAATAAATGTAAAATGAGGCAGATTTAACAATAACCAATAATAAGCAAGAAAAATGCATAGAAACACACGGATTTAGAGTGGTTCGGTGTATGGCCTACGTTCACTATGAAATGATTGACTTTTATAAACTTTTGCTTGCTGGTTACAACAAATTACAACAGTAAAACTTGAGTACAATAGTGATTTCAGCAGAGTCTGGATGTAGGAGAGCTAAAAGGTCCTTTTTCAGTAGGTCTTGGGCTGCTATTTATAGGCGTATGCTGCAAATATCTCGCTCAGATCTTGAAAGATCTCTTCTCGCACGTGGTGGGCCCATGCGATCGATCCCTGACCATTTAGAGTCGATCCGTGATCGATACGAACGAAATTCGTATCAATTAGGATTTAGTCCAATCGAGTTGGGATCGATCAAGAACGTTCTTGAAGATGTACGCAAGTTCCTGTGAAAATTTGGTAGCATTTGGCCTTGTAGATTTTGAGTTACGATCGATGCAAGTTTGGATTTTTCGATGGCCGTTGAATTCATATCGATGTTGTTCGTCGATAGCGTCGTATTGATGGTTCTTCACGTGATGCCTGATGACGTGGCACTAACTTCCTGGATCAATCCACTTTTCATGCCAAACGATCGAGTCTTTTCTATGGATGCGCCGCGTTTGTATCGACCCGACTTGGCCTTGTTTGTATCACTCGGCTGCATCTCACTTCGTATCGATTTTGTTCATTCCACTTCGTATCGATCTTTTTCATTCCACTTCGTATCGATTGGTGGAGTTGATTTCGTATCGATCTGTAGCTGATCAATACGAAGCATGTTTGAAACTTGATCGATACGACGTGTTATTGTCGATGGATGTGGATGGATACGAAGTGAGTGGAACTGGATGGATATGAAGAGAGTGGATATGGATGGATACGAAGAGAGGCTTGTTCATCAATGGACACGAAATGGATCGATTCGAAGGAGATTGGCTGATGGATGCGAATGAGCTTGTCTTCTTGGGTTGCATCGATCATATCTCGAGCATACCAACTCGGATTGACTTGAAATTTGAAATGTTGGCTTTTATGGCTTTGCTTGTCGTGTCATGTTAATTGTAGCATGATCTGGACTCGGGAAAAATTTATCAGTATCCATAGAGAACTTGCGTACATTCGTTTTTTGGGATGATCTGTCATTGATTTCCAGCCAATTCCTTTGTGTCACGGCCTTGCCAAAAGGCCGGATAACATTTTCCCCTCCAAAGTACGTCTTGTGAGACCATGACGTGCTTTGAAAAGTTACAATCTTCATTTTGAACAGTTTTATCCCACTTGTCTGAAATGTTATTGCCTTCTCGTCGAAAGATGTAATCTTTGATTGATCTTCAATAATACAAATAATGACTTGTGGACTGCTAGTCGTTGTACCGTTCACCGTTGTAACTGAGTTTTGAATGATAGCAAATCATTGTCCAATGTTGTAATTATCGCCAGTTGAGTATTTATTCCTTGTGAATTTCAAGAATTAGATGTTAGTCTGTCACAAATGCATGTATGTTAGTCGGACTCCCGCTAACATTCGTACGTTCGCGAGTCATTGTTAGGTTTCTTGCATCGAATTTCATATCGATCCTCTCCTGAATCGATGTGAAGTTTGAGTTGTAATGACGCTTGGTGGTCATTTTGCAATATCATTTCGTATCGATCCTCTCCTGGATTGATGTGAAAATTTAGAAAGTTATACTCGTCTGATAACAATTGATATGAACATAGTTGTCTCTTTGATGTCGTTCGTAACGATGGGCACGAATCTTGGTTCGTATCGATACTTGTTGGATACACTCGAGACGTGGGCTACAAGGCTTTGGTATTGTATCCATGGTGGTTGAAAATTTTCTTTTGTATCGATAGCATTCCCAATGGGTTTGGATAATTCCCATGAGCTTTCCTGTGTCGCTAGTTGTATGGATTCAAACGGGTTTGCATAGCGTTGCTTTGAAGCGATGTTGAATGGTTACAAAGGGTTCTTTTTCTTCGTATCGACTGGAATAGAACTGGCTTTAACCATTCACTTAACTGGGTGACGAACGGTCGTTTCCTTAGGTACAAATATCAGGTACATAGAATTCTCTCAGGTTACTTGCTCACTTTTTCTTGCTTTCGTATCACTCTTAGCTGAAAGAACCCATGCTGCCTTTGTTTTCAATCGAACCTAGCCCTTAATCTCTGTCTTCATATTGCTTAATTATTCGAGAAAAGAAAATCCTCGTCTTCGAACCAATCAACCTATTAATTCCTTGAATCACTTGCTCTAATTAGGTAATTAACCTATAACAATCGACTTAGAACGATGGGACTCAAATTCTTATGCCATTTGATATGCCTTTGTGACTGATTTTGGTGATGCGGTGGTTGTGAATAGCTGGAGCGAGGTTGAGGAAAAATGCAATGGTGTTTGAGCAGTTTGGGAAAGAAGAAAGGCAGAGGGATACGAAGGATTTCGTGGAAGGGTTGCCTGGCTTTGAACTCGGATCGATGGGAGAAGAGGGTGTACAACTTGTTCATTTCATTCTGCTAAAGATGATTCGTATCGATCGGCAACCGAGGGTTTCGAGGAGAGGATTCGTACCACTCCTGGATTCATGTCATTTTATATTGATCATTTTCCAATGTTTAGGTTGATACGAAGTGACGCAAAGGTGATTGATACGAAACTGTAATGTAATCTATAGGAACACGGTTTTTTTTACCGATACAAATTGATGCATAAGTGACCGACACGAACTGCTTCTTCCTCTCATCGATGTGAGTTGTCCAGGCGGAGATCGATTTAAGTTTGAACTTGATGGAGATGAAATCCTTTGCATATTCGAACATCTGACTCCAACGAGCTTCTGCCTTACATAAATGGACTTAATCATCTGCATATTTGACTACCTTTTGAAGCTCGTCGATCGAAATGTAACTTGACAAAATTCTAACAAACTTTAACTCAGATCGGTCTCTGAAGTCTGGATGGCATGGTTGTGACGGTCAACGATGATGGCCATTTAATTGAGTTCTAAGTCTTTTCCTTTGAACATTTCTTAAATTCCATAGAATCTTTTAAGCACTATATAGCACTGCAACACACAACACATTCATGCACTTTACACTGGGGAACACATAGACTAATTATCATCTAATGATGGCTTTTGATGAGTTGATTAGTTATGGAATCTACAAGTTCACAGCAGCAGGAGCCTCAAAGTTCATCTTGTCTGACAATAGAGATCCCGGTCATTGATGCTAAAATTATAAGTCTAGCTCCGAACGAGCTACCAAGAGCAACTTTTATCGCGAATCCATAAGATTCTATGCCGTCCAATGTCTCTGAACACATGTTGGGGCGAATATACTTAAGGCATTGTCTACCATTAGATGATGTCTTGCTACTCGGACCAAATGACAGGCCACAGGCTCCACCAGAAGGAATCACGGCCTTCAATCGACATTCGTGCACAGTTGGAACAATTCCTCCATTCAACCAGTATATCCAAGAAGTGCTAGCTTTCTTCAGAATTGCTCCATCGCAATAACATCCAAATGGATATGCACTATTGAACAGTCTATTCATCATTTTCATGGAATATCTCTTTCGACCCCCGACTTCGGAAGAAGTAAGATACTTGTTCAATGTCAAGAGGCGGGGAGACAATCCTTCCTTCACATTTCTAGAGGCAGTTAGGAATTGCCAAGTGGTGACGGGATCTTGGACTAGGCTTAGTTATTTAAGACGGAGTGGTTTTACGTTCAATGCCCTCCACGGTTCGCCAGCCGATGGTTAGTCAAACGTAAGTGTGCAACTTTTCCAGTGGTCAATGAGATAGTGATAACTGACATTGAAAATAATATCTTCTTTCCTTTACAGCCGCAATTTCATGACCCGAAGGTGCCCGTTTCAAAGAATAGTATGGATTCTTCAAGAAGTGCTGGGTGAGATGAGAGACATGGACTTAGTGCTCACTGATAGAAACTTGAGGACTGTCGGGTTAATCAATCGAAATCAAAGCATAAGAGTGAAGGGATTGCTTAGGGTAGCCCCAGTGAGACGGGCTAAACATAGGACGCCCAAGATCATAAGTGTCGAGGAGGGCGATGAAAGGAACACGCCCACCAACGACGAACCCGTAGCTTGGCCTTCTGGCAGTTTTCAAGACTTATAAGGAAGGAGGAAAGGCAAGGCAGCAGCACATAAATGTCATAAGTCCATGAGATGGAAATCCGTGATTGTGTCTTTACTAGTCTTCGGTGTTGGAATCTCCGAGGCTCCTCCCTGGCAAATAGAGAATCCTTTTGAAGAGCTTGCCGATATTCCAATTCCGGATAATGTGTCGCTTCAACATGACAACAGATTGGAAGGGCTTCGAAGAGCCTTAGATTTAAGCGAGCCACTTCCTACAAGTGTGGCCGCAATATCCGGTTGGTTGGAGGGTTTAACACATGCATACATATACTTCACGACACTACACGATTTCCAATCATAAGTTATTGGTTTTCAGAGATTACACATCCCGCTTTTCTTTCTATTTTGCAAATACGATGACTAGGTGAAAATCTATGCTGGGAAGCCTCCGCTCTGCATACTAGTCGTCCAGTTCATACTATGAATCCCGTAGGAGAGAAACTAACATAGGCACGATCGTGGTTATTCTAGTTAAGAACGTTACGTGAGGGACATGGATAGAGAAAGAGAATATAGATATCGCTCTCGATCACGCTCTCCACCTCCTCGAGATCCAACACACCCTACGGCCATGATAGACAACCCTTAGAGCCTCCATGCCAAAAACCATTTTCTCAAGTTTCTAGGTGTCCTTTGCAGCGTCGCAGGTCAGAAGCTGGCGCTCCCACTATTATTGAACAAGTGATTGCCGAGCCTACTGAGGAAGTAGTGATCAAAATCGCCCAGTTGAGAAAAGATTTTCCGAACATTTGTTTTGACGGCTTTCTCTTCCCTCCACACTTAAAGAAAATTCCAACTGAGGCGGAACAAATGATGCATAACTATATCCATGATATCTATACCTAATACAAGGAGTAGATGAAAGCCGCAGATAAAGCATCGGCGGTGGCTTTTGAGTGAGCAAGAATAATAGAGAAGTTAGAAGCCGACCTCGCCTAAAAAGACCGTATAATTCAAGTGCTAAATAATGAAGCTGAATCTTCTTGAAAATCCGAAATAGAGGACACCAAGAAAGCCAATGGATGCGATAGACGCATTTTGCTTTAGTCGAGGAGATGGGCCACCGAAACACCACTGTTACGGCCGAGAGGGATGCTGCTCTTAAGGAACTCAATGTGCTTAAACCCAAACTCTCTGAAATTGTCAAAGAAAAGGATGATGCAAACAAAGCAGCCCAGGAGGCATGTGAACAAGCTGTGGCGTTCCAGGCTGAAAGGATTACAACATCACTCAAAATTAAGGAGGCTGAGGCCAGGGTTGCGGACGAAGTTAAGATGGCAGAGGCTTGGTTAGAAACCGATATTGAAGACCTTCTAATCATATACAATGCCAATATCCCAAAGCATGGAAATCTACCCTGACTCGATAATTATCCAACACCTGTACTACGCTTGGGGTGGATTAGTAGAAGATGAAAAAGCCGAAACCAAGCTGAATCGATTGATGAATTTGAGCTCAAGAACCGAGTGTTGAGTGAAGATGAAAGGAAAGTTCTCCACGATATCATGATTACATACGAAATGGAGAAACTTGGCACTCAGCATGCAGAGACTGGGGAAGGTTTGGGTGTTGAGAAACATGCTGTAAGTTCTGAAACGCTTGCGCCAACCCAGCCTTAATCCACATCTGCGGTTGATCCTCATTCTGTTCCTACATATAATATGGATCAACCGCATTTATCTCCTTCTCGTGAACAAGTCTCTAAAGTGGCTCTGCCAGCTTCAAGTCAAATTGAGGAAGGTATTATAGACATTTCGTACACTTTCTTAAAATCGAAAACGCTAATTTTAAGTAATCGCTAATGGTATTTTCTTTATCTCTGTCTAGTGAGTGGAATCACATCGATTGTCCCCATTGCAACTCAAGAATCACATCACACGCAGGAGGCCATCATAATAGAAGCGACCACCACAACAATCACTGCAACAATTGACGAAGCACAAGGGAGCACACTTACTTTTGATGAACAGATGATGGAGGAACTACTCGGTCATCACAGTGACCCATTTGTCGATCTTCCATTTGTTATGGGTGGAAGCGCACCTGTGACTAGCTCCTCAGGCCCAACTACCAATGCTCCCAGCGAGGCTCAAACAATTCATGAAGTGAAATAATAGCCGAAATTAACACCGAAATGGAAGCAGCTGCCCGGGCTAGTAGCTTTAGAGGTGGAATGGCGGACCCTGGTCCGTCCCCATTAAGAATTATTTCTCCTGGTGGTACGGTCCTTGACACCAATGTGCCTCTCCCGCCTCCTACTATTGATCATGTCCCTCCGACTCCGCCTTCAGGAAGCGTTCCAATATATTTGAGTGAAAGGGACAACGGATTAAGGATCTTAAGGCTAATTTAACATTAGAGGTGGGGTGAATAGTGTTTAATGAATTCTAAGGCTTATATGAACTAAATTGAAATTATGACACACAAAAATGCAGAACTTAATCGCAGAACAATCACAGAATCAAACACAAATGCAGAGTGTAAATAGAAAGCAGTAAAGGGAAAGAACAAACCGGATTTTATACTAGTTCGGAGTTACCCTACATCTAGTCATGTACCAAGGCAAACCACCTCATATAGATTTTTATTAAACCAGTGTCGAGATTACACTCCTCAATTTATAAAGGCCTTGAGGTACCCTCCTGTCTCATGAGTCCGGGGTAAACTCTCTTGATCTATGAGCCACAAGATTATCCAATTGATTTTCAGGCACAACCGCACCTTATAGAAAGACTCGATAAACTTTTGATTGCAAATTGATCCTATAACTCTGAATAGCACTTTGATCTTCGAGAGAGGGCAGAGAATCAAACAAGAATGAGAATCTAATTTGATTTACTTGAGAATTTGGCAGAATTTCGGCACGATCTTAAAAATGTGAAAATTATAGAACATGGATTTGTGAAGAAGAAGAAGTGAAGAAAAAATAAAAATAGATGATTAAAAAATTCATTTGTGAAGCCTATTTATAAAGCACCAACGGTCATAACCATTCGTGAAGAGATTTAAACGAATAGACACTTCTTTTGAAAATCGAAACTTTTGAATTCAACGGCCACCATGTTGACATGGGGTATCCCATGATGTCGACATCCCCATGTTAAAAATAATGTAAAATTTGTTTTGAAAATGGTATTGAAATGAAAACGAGATGAAATGATTCTGGAGTAAAATAAACTAATTTTACTATGTTTTAAAACACAAAAACAAAGGATATTTTAAGGCTAAAACATCTTTTTGAAAATCATTTGAAAAATAGTTATAAGGCTAAAACATTTTGAAAAGTGGTTTTGAAAATCTTTTTAAAAAACCATTTTGAAGTAGTTTTGCAAGCTTCTTCCTGTAGAATATCTCATTACATCAGGACTCGAGAACTTGTACAAAACCAGGATGTTCGTGGGTTTGTAAGCCACTTGTCGTAGGTTTGTAAGCTACTTGTCGTGGGTTTGTAAGCCACTAAGAAGGTAGAAATGTGTTCTATCCCAAATGAAATTCGGAATGAAGATTTCCATACTATTATGAAGTTTTAACAAAAAATAGACACATATCTTGAAATCTTGATCTTGATACTCTAGAGTCTTTACACTGAGCAGTCTTCAGTAATCAATATCTGCATATCTATATATCCTACATATACATATCTATCTAGATTATAGTGTTAGTATATATTTTATTATAAGATAGTTAAAAAGGTTGTTGTCATCAAAACCAACATCTTAGTTCCTAACAATCTACCCCTTTTTGATGTTGACAACCTGTATTTATAAAATATACTTACTGTACCATAACTCCTATCATAACTCCCCCTTACTCCATGACTCCCCTTTACTCCAAACCATCATAACTCCCCCTTACTCCAAGCCAACTACTATTTTATAACTTCTCCCCCTTTGACATCAACAAAAACTTCTAACTAATAAAATTCTTGAACTTGTTATAAGATAATCAATCATAATAAAATAGAGTAAACCATTTATAAGTGTAATAAGTGCTAAGTGTTATCATAATTGTAATAAAATAAATCAATCATCAACCAATCGTATTTACAGTAATTACTCAATCTAAACATGTATACACACCATACCAAATAAGTTAAGTAAATCAAGTTTTAACACACACCAATCAAATCAAACAAATAACATACAGAATGACTAGACATTCCTTGGTACTTCCACCCATCCATCTTCTCCAAAGATAGGGTCTGCTTTAATGGCATCCCATTTTTGTTTATCTTTGTCGAGAGCGACTGGTGGAATTCCTTCGAGATCGTCCTTGTTAAGGGCTAAGATCATCCAACAAAGGTGTCAAATTGTTTCTCTTGCTCCTTGATCATCTGTATTTGACTTAATTCTAAGTGATGATGATTACGAAGTATGTATGTAAGAATATTTTTGAAGGAAGTGAGAGTTTCTTCAAGATTATCACTTAGATTCTTAATCGGAGAAGCCATAATTTAAGAAATAGAAAGAACTATGAAAGAAAATGACTAGAGATGAAGTTTGACAATTTATTCTGGAAGAAACATATATAAATAGGGATAGAAAGTCATTTGAAATGAATAGACACAAGCTAGTTACATGAATTTAAAATTTGAAAATGTAACTAGTTTCTGCCCATTGGATGTTGACATGGGGGGATGGTGTATGTCGACATGCCTCTACCTAAAGTGACATTTTTCTTTGTTTTGAATAATATTAACAAATCTATTAAACAAAAATTTGTACAATATAAAAGCAAGCAATTACAGAGACAAGTGAACAAGAATAATAAGAAATGAAAGATTCCATTGATAATTCTAGTCAATATTACATAAGATAATATAATATTAACTAAAATAAAGGAAATACAAAGATAGAACTTAAGATAACATGAATTAAACTAGTTAGATGAAGATGAAGAAGATAATAGTCCAAGCTTTCTACTAATTTTCCCGAAGAACTTGTCAATTTTAGTGGAAATCTTTTCCATTTTCTTACTCATTGATCTTTTAAGTGCCTTTTGATTTTCCACTATAATTCTTTGATTATTGAGAATGGTTTTGTTGGATGGATTAGCGGGATTAGTAGGATATTCAATACTTTCTAAGGAGTTTTCTTGATCTTCCTCTTCCTCCTCCTCAATTTCCATTCCTTCCTCTTCCTCTTCTTCTTCTTCCTCCATTTCTTCCATCTCTTCATGAGCAAGTCTTTCTTCCTTTTCCGTAAGTGTTTCGTATGGTCGAAACACTAATGGTTTTTGCATAAGGGAAATGTTTCCATGGTTGAACACTTTTCTAGTTGTAAATTATTCCCTTTTAAAATCAACTCACTAATTGAAAATTCGAGTAAGACAAATTCCATGTTATAATGTGTTTTCACCCATGGTAAAGTTCTTAGGCCTTAGCTCATCCAAAATAACTTGAGCCCATTTAATATCATAATTTCCAAAAATTGCAAAAAGAGATTTGCAAACTTTCAAAGTCGAGTTTCTGTAGTTTCCCGATCTTGGTATAAGAGTGTGTTGGATAAGAAGATTAAAAATTCTTTCTTTTAGACGAAAATACCGATTTTTGAATTCAAAATTGTCATCCCCTTCAAATATGTGATGAAATGTCTCTTGATCATTTTCATTGATTTGAAATTCTGAGAGATTCATTCCAATATACTAGCATCCCAAAATATTTACCAAAATTTCACAATCCAAAACAATTTGTGTTCCTTTAACGCTACTCCAAATTTGTCCTTTCTTCCCCATCATAAAAACCGCATTTCAAATTCGCATAAAACATCTTAATAAGGTTTGGATAACACACAAAATCATTTTTTTATTACCAACTAAACTAAAAATAGAACATTGTTGAAAAAGATTTTCAATTTCATAAGAAGGAAAATATTCAAAAATAGTAAATTTTCCCGTATGAATTTTACCAAAGTTTACATAGTTGATGTAAGCTTTGATAGCAAATTTTACCAACGTATTCAAGTTCAACCTAGAATAAGTCAAATTCGTGCCTAGCACATTCTTGGATAGCCTCTAAGTCATGCTTGGTGACTAACTCCTTGAATACTTGATCAATTACGTTCCGTTGTTCGAATTTCGGTAGGATGGTTATCCTTTAGGAATTGTCATATTGGTTAGGCTTCGAAAATTCGGATAATTCCATCAACCTGCATCTTTGTTGTTTGAATACTTTTACGCATAGCATTCCACATTGCTGAATTCTTGCTGTTCTTGTAAAAGAAAAGATTTTATGTTGCTTTGTACAGTGGTTCCGTTACCGATTATCCATCGATAACGGGTGAGATCCGATGCATAGTTTATTGTGCGCCAGGGCTCATTTTTCTTGCATGAGCGAGCTATCGACACTGGTTGGTATGTTCGTCTTGTATGGGACATGGGACTCACATTTATGGGTTAAAACTTTCATTTTTCCCGGTCAACATTCAGAGTCCGATTGGTCAGAACATGTCGATATCCTTTGTGTTTCGGACTTTGGTCATATGGATTTAATATTCGAAATGAAACATACCTGACCATGTTGAACGCCAAGTTTTCTTGTCTAGAACGACTCGGCGATCACCATGCTTCAAGTTCCATGAGGGGGCATCTACTCCTCCCAAAATCGAGCCTACCATGTTGCAAACTTATACTTCAGCAATCCCTGCCTTGAAGCGAACGATAACCGCGAACCTTCAAAGGATGGTTGTTCCACTCCAAAACATGCCAACACCGGCACACGTGTACATTTATCTTTATATTTTGGACGTTTTGCCAAAACAAATATCGATTGTGCTATCTGAGAAAACACTTAAGAGCATATGTCGCCAGCATAGAATCCCTAAGGGTGATGTACTCCTTTTGGTAAGGCTAAACAAGCACACCATCCTCCGATGGTGTATATAGCTTACAATAGATATATGTGTTTTGGTTGCGTCATCCATTCCATTTCTTCGAATGGTTCTCCAAGAGCTTACGTCAGCTCCGACTCTAATCCATTTGAATGATTAAGCTCTCCTGGGCTCTTTATACGTGCTTTCTATGAATCGCTTTAACTAGGCTCCAACATTCTAAGAGCTTACCTACCTCTTAGACGTAGGACTCATTTTGTTACATGATTATCAAGGCCGGGTATAGATGCAAAGTGTTGAATCACGAGTTTTTATTCATGACAAAGCAAGATAGAAGAAAAAGAGAATTCATGGAAAAAAGAGATAATCAAAGGACTATGGCTATATCAAGACTTTTAATCTATGTTCTCACTGTTTAGTACTTATGATTGAATCTTAGAAATTTGTTAAAATCTATCCTCAAGTAGTATGCACTTCATGTTTCTCATAATTAAACAAAACATATGCATAGTATGCAAAAATACCTCAGCCAGTCGACTGGCTAGGATCATCCAGTCGACTGACTGTGTACATATACAATATGTACTGTTTATTTTTTTTATATCTTTTACATAGTCAGTCGACTGACCAAAAACAACTAGTCGACTGACCCGAGACCAACTGCCATATTTTTGAAAAAACACCTTCTTCTGCAAAAGGAAGCAACCCTTCTCTGAATGGAAATAAATGCCCCCATTCGTCAGAACCCTTCACCAATGGCAGTAACTCTTCAACTACTATATACACATACTCCCAAACACTTCATATTCACCGATTTTCATTCTAACTCTCTAATACTCTTCTTGTGCTTTAATATTTGCATTCAAACAGCGAACATACGTTTTTATTGCTTTGAATCTACAATTAACTTTCATAATCTTCGATTCTTAGCATTACATTCTCTTCATATCTTCACATACACTTCATATACTTGAGGATTTGATTATAGGAGGTTTGTAACTTCAGTGACAAATTAGTGTTATCAAGAACACACAGTGTCAGATATTCTTTTGTATTAGTGAAGTCCTCTTCTGCTGCTGAGGCGAATATTCCGTTCAGTTGCTCAGGTGTATGTTATGCTGCTCAGACTGTATATACATGTTCCTGTTAGGAACTGAGTTGATGATGTTTTGATGACAACAACCTTATACAGTTATTATACTTTACTTTATAAAATATATACTAACATTTCCATATATATATATATATATATATATGTATATATGTATATATAGGAAGTATATGCAGGTACCATCGAAGACTGATCAGTATAAAGACTCAAGCATCAATATGAAGATTAGAGATTCAAGATTCAAGACTTTAGAGAATCAATATTTCAAGATCTCAAGATAAGTGTCTAGTATTTTGTTAAAACTTCATAATAGCACTCTCATCTTTCTTCCAATTTTCTTTTGGGATGGAACCCAATTTCTATCGAAACCAGTGGCTTACAAACCCACGACAAGTAGCTTACAAATCTACAACAAGTGGCTTACAAACCCACAAAAATCAAAATAATTTAAACTACTTTGTACAAGTTCTCGAGTCCTATGGAGGAGCTCTGTAGGAAGGTTCTTGTAATTTCAGTTTGAATAAATTTTTCAAAATGATTTTTAAATATGTTTTCAAAATGTTTTAGCTTTCAAAATCATGTTTTCAAAAATGTTTTCAAACTTTGTTTTAGCCTTGAAATATTCCTCCATTCTGATTTTAAAAACTTCTATTTTTAAAACATCAAAACTTATTCTGATTTTATATATTACTTATATAATTGACGATCTATATCAATTATATATATATATTTAAAATAATGTTTTATATTCATTCTCTATCTCAAAATATTGTTTAAACACTTTACTTTGCTTTAGAGAAGTTTCAACTTGTTTTAAATTCAATTGTCTTTACAAAACAACATCTCAATAATTTTGAACTAAGGGATGTCGACATAAGGGGATACCCCATGTCGACATGGTGACAGTTGGATTCAAAATTCAATTTTCAAAAGAAGAGTCCATTCGTTCGAAAACCTTTCGCCAATGGTTATGACTGTTGTGCATCTATATAAAGGCTTCCAAAACGAATTTTTTTAACAACTACTTTCTTATTTTATTCACTCTTTCTTCTCCACCATTCCATATCCATAAAACTTCATATTTTCAAGATCGTGCCATCATTCTGCCAAATTCTCAATAGGAAATCATTTAGATACTCTCTTATTTGATTCTCCATCATTCTACTAAAGATCAAAGTGCTATTCAGAGTTATAGGATCAATTTGTATTCAAAAAGTCCATAGAGTCTATCCATTCAAAAGGATTGTTATTAGAAAGTATTAGGGTGAACTTGTGTCCTGAAAATCAAGAGAGTTTACCCCAGACTCGGAGATAGGAGGGTTCCTCAAGGCCTTAGAAATTGAGGGTTGTAATTTGGATATTGGCTTATAAAAATCTGTACAAGGATATTGCCTTGGTGCAGGACTAGATGTAGGAGGATTCCGAACCAGTATAAAATCCATTGTGTTCTTTCCTTTTACTTGCTTTACTTTACTATTTGCATTTGTTATATGTTCTATGATCATTTTATGTTAGAATTCTGCTTAGATTTGTGTTGAAAGTTTTAATTTAGTCATATAGTTCATATATTCTTTAAAACACTATTCACCCCCCCTCTAGTGTTATTTCTGCCTTAAGATCCTTAATCCGCATCCCTAACAATTGGTATCAGAGCATTGGTTTTCATTGTTTTCATAACCTGAAACTTGAAAAATATAAAAATGGCATTTTTGGAAAATTGTGTTAGAACTATTTTGAATCTATGCATTTCATCAAAGTATCATAAGTTTGCATATAGTTATTTTGAAAAATCAAGTTATCTACAGAATTGGTGTGTTATGCAGGGACAGACATGTTATATGGCTTTTGACGAATCAACACCCAATGGACAAACTGTGCAAATTGAGAAAGATAAATGGATACTTGATAGTGGCTGTTCGAGGCACATGACTGGAAATCCCAAGATACTCAAGGACATTACTTATCAAGATGGTGGATTAGTCAGTTTTGGTGACAACTCTAAAGGATATGTGGTTGGCGTCGGCAATGTCGGTAACTCTAAAACTTTACTTATTTCTGATGTTTTATTAGTTAGGAACTTAAAACATAATTTGCTTAGTATAAGTCAACTTTGCGATAAAGGTTTTAAAATTGAATTTGAAAAAGATAAATGTCACATTGAAGATGATAAGTCTAATATAATTTTTGAAGGTATTAGGAAGAAAAATATTTATATCCTTAGTATGAAAATTTCAAATGATAATCTATGTCTTTTGGCTAATACAAGTGACCCTTCGATTTGGCATAAAAGATTTGGCCATTTGAATTTCAAATTATTATCTAGGATATCAAAACTTGACTTAGTTAGAGGTCTACCCAAGTTAAACTTTAAAGTAGATAGTATTTGTGTTGCTTGTCAATTAGGAAAACTTAAGAAAAGTTCATTTAAATTAAAAGATGCTATTTCTACCTCTAGTCCTCTAAAATTACTTCATTTAGATTTATTTGGTCCATCTCAAGTTCAATCAATTAACCATAGTAAATATGTTTTTGTTATAGTAGATGATTATTCAAGATATACTTGGACAATCTTTTTAAAACATAAAAGTGATGCTTTTGAAATATTTAAAAACTTTTCTAAAAGAATTCAAAAACAACATTCTTTCAAAATTAAAACTATTCGAAGTGATCACGGTGGTGAATTTGAAAATGAAAATTTTGAGAATTTCTGTACTCAAAAGGGAATTACTCACAACTTTTCATCTCCAAGAACTCCACAACAAAACGGAGTAGTAGAACGTAAGAATAGAACAATTCAAGAGTGTGCTCGTACAATGCTTTCTGATAGTAATTTACCTAAACATTTTTGGGCTGAAGCAGTTGCTACAGCTTGTTATATATTAAATAGAATTTTAATTAGACCATTAACAAATAAAACTCCATATGAATTACTTTATAATAAGAAACCTATAGTTGCTTATTTTAACGTCTTTGGGAGTAAATGTTTTATACTTAATACAAAAGATAATTTAGATAAATTTGAACCAAAAGCTGATAAAGGATTCTCTATTGGTTATTGTAATAGAAGCAAAGCATTTAGAGTTTTTAATTTAAAAACTAATACTATTGAAGAAACTATGCATGTATCTTTTGATGAAAATCTTAAAGATATTGTACAAATAGATGATGAAGAAGATTTTATAAATTTAAATCAATCTAATGAAACTATTAATGAAATAAATCAACCTAATAAGAGATTTAAAATATCAAAAGATCATCCTATAGAAAATGTTTTAGGAAATATTGAATCTGTAGTAAGAACTAGAAATCAATTAAGTAGCATGAGTAATGTAGCCTTTATATCAACAATTGAACCTAAAAATCCAAAGGAAGCATCGTCTGATGATTCATGGATTCTTGCTACGCAAGAAGAATTGAATCAATTTACCAGAAATGATGTATAGGAACTTGTTCCTAAACCTGAGGATAAAAGTATAATTGGAACTAAATGGGTTTATAAAAATAAAATGAATGAACTCGGTGAGGTCATAAGAAATAAAGCTCGTTTAGTCGCGCAAGGTTATTGTCAAGAAGAAGGAATTGACTATGATGAAACCTTTGCCCCCGTAGCAAGATTAGAAGCTATAAGAATTCTACTTGCTTTCGCTAATTATAATAATTTCAAATTATATAAAATGGATGTTAAAAGTGCTTTTCTAAATGGTTTTGTAAAAGAAGATGTTTATGTTGAACAACCTCCACTTTTTGAAGATAATAAATTTCCAAACCCTGTATACAAGTTAAAGAAAGCTCTATATGGTCTAAAGCAAGCTCCTAGAGCCTGGTATGAAAGAATAAGATCTTATTTACTTCAATCTGGTTTTGAAATTGGTAAAGTAGATACAACACTTTTTATTAAAAGAAATAATCAAGATATTCAACTGGTTCAAATATATGTAGATGATATAATCTTTGGATCAACTAATAACATAATGAATAAAGAATTTTCAGATATAATGACTAAAGAATTTGAAATGAGTCACATGGGAGAATTAAGTTTCTTCTTAGGGCTTCAAATTAAACAACTAGAAAATGGAATCTTCATAAGTCAAGAAAAATATGCTAAAGACTTAATCAATAAATTTGGTTTAAGCACCTCCAGTGGGAAACCAACTCTAATGTAAACAAATGTAGGTTTAAGTAAAGAAGATAAATCAAAAGATATTGATCAAATTTTATATAGGGGAATGATTGGTTCGCTACTCTATATAACAGCGAGTCGTCCTGATATTATGCATAGTGTTTGTCTCTGTGCAAGATACCAATCACAACCTAAAGAAACTCACTTAAAAGCTGTTAAAAGAATTTTAATATATGTAAAATACACTTTATATTATGGTTTATTTTATTCTAAAAATAATACTTTTGATTTAATATCATATTGTGATGCTGATTATGCTGGTTGTAAATCAGACCGAAAGAGTATAAGTGGAACTTGTCACTTTCTAGGACATTCACTGGTTTCCTGGTTCAGCAAGAAACAAAATACTGTTTCCTTATCAACAACTGAAGCAAAGTATATATCTGCTGCTCTGGCCTGTTTATAAGTCATATATATGCAACAAACTTTAAAAGATTTTGGAATTAACATAAGTAAATCACCAATATATTTTGATAATACTAGTGCAATAAATTTATCTAAAAATCCAACTCATCATGCTAGAACTAAACATATTGATAAAAGACATCATTTTCTTAGAGATAATATAACTAAAGAAATAATAACTCTAGATTATACGAATACTGAAAAACAAATTGCTGATATATTAACTAAACCATTAACCGAACAGAATTTTACTAAATTTAGAAGAGAATTAGGTATTTGTTCAAAATCTGAAATATATAATAATATAATATAATAATCAATAAAAATTCAAAATAAAAATTACACTTTTTTTTGAAGTACATGTCGACATGCCCCATCTCATGATGTCGACATACCCAACAAAAATTTGAAAATTGAATTTCCCTCCAAAGTTAGTTATTTGGTTATTTATCTATTTAATTCATTTTCTCTCCTCTTTCTTCACTATATTCTCTGTAAATAACTTCTAAAACAATAAAATAATGGCCTCCTCTTCTACTAATGAACCCACTTCACCCACATCTCCTCATTCTGGTCCATTTCAACAAACTACGCACGCTCGAGTGATCAAATTGCAAGAGAAGATGAAAGATATCCTTCAATTGATGACTGAAATTCAAGTAATTCAACTTAGGATGGTTAGAGAACAACAAAGGAAAGGGAATATTATTAGGAATGTACAAAAATTCCTTATGGATAACCGTACAAATCCTATTAATATTGAAGACTCTTCACAAGCCATGGAATCCAAGGAAGAAGAACCTATGGAAGAATCACAAGAAGACCAAGAGGAAGATCAACCTTTACCTCAACCCGAAGTCCCTATGAATACGGACGAGAGCGTTATTTGCATTGGTGAGATTCTTGTTGATACTAATGAAAACATAATTGAACAACGTGGAAACTTTTGTCTCCACTACCCCAATTGTTCGATTCATAAGTCTCCTATAGTTAAGGATCGCCATTGAAGCGTACTTTCATTTTATTCTTTGTTATAAATTGTTTTGTTTGTTCGTGTTTATGTATGTTCTTATATATGTTGTAATAACTAAAATGTGTTCACTTATACTTATTGTTTCATGCTTGTTCTATACATATTACTTGTTCATACTAATCATTCTTGAATTCTTAAGTAGTTAATAGTTTTTGTTGATGACAAAGGGGGAGAAAGTTATAAAAATATATGTGCTTGGTGTAAGAGGGAGTCATGGAGTAAGGGGGAGCTGTAGTTTTAAGAAGAAATCATGGAGTAAGGGGGAGTTATGGTATGGTAAGAATATTTTATAAATAAAGGTTGTCATCATCAAAAAGGGGGAGATTGTTAGGAACTGAGTTGATGATGTTTTGATGACAACAACCTTATATAGTTATTATACTTTACTTTATAAAATATATACTAACATTTCCATATATATATATATATATAGGAAGTATATGCAGGTATCATCGAAGACTGATTAGTATAAAGACTCAAGCATCAAGATGAAGATTAGAGATTCAAGATTCAAGACTCTAGAGAATCAAGATTTCAAGATCTCAAGATAAGTGTCTAGTATTTTGTTAAAACTTCATAATAGCACTCTCATCTTTCTTCCAATTTTCTTTTGGGATGGAACCCAATTTCTATCGAAACCAGTGGCTTACAAACCCACGACAAGTAGCTTACAAACCTACGACAAGTGGTTTACAAACCCACGAAAATCAAAATCATTTAAACTACTTTGTACAAGTTCTCGAGTCCTATGGAGGAGCTCTGTAGGAAGGTTCTTGCAATTTCAGTTTGAATAGATTTTTCAAAATGTTTTTTAAATCTGTTTTCAAAATGTTTTAGCTTTCAAAATCATGTTTTCAAAAATGTTTTCAAACTTTGTTTTAGCCTTGAAATATTCCTCTATTCTGATTTTAAAAACTTCTATTTTTAAAACATCAAAACTTATTCTGATTTTATATATTACTTATATAATTGACGGTCTATATCAATTATATATATATATATATATTTAAAGTAATGTTTTGTATTCATTCGCTATCTCAAAATATTGTTTAAAAACTTTACTTTGCTTCAGAGAAGTTTCAACTTGTTTTAAATTCAATTGTCTTTACAAAACAACATCTCTATAATTTTGAACTAAGGGATGTCGACATAAGGGGATACCCCATGTCGACATAGTGACAGTTGGATTCAAAATTCAATTTTCAAAAGAAGTGTCCATTCGTTCGAAAACCTTTCGCCAATGGTTATGAATGTTGTGCATCTATATAAAGGCTTCCAAAATGAATTTTTTAACAACTACTTTCTTATTTTCTTCAATCTTTCTTCTCCACCATTCCATATCCATAAAACTTCATGTTTTCAAGATCGTGCCATCATTCTGCCAAATTCTCAATAGGAAATCATTTAGATACTCTCTCTATTTGATTCTCTATCATTCTACTAAAGATAAAAGTGCTATTCAGAGTTATAGGATCAATTTGTATTCAAAAAGTCCATAGAGTTTATCCATTCAAAAGGATTGTTATTAGAAAGTATTAGGGTGATCTTGTGTCCCGAAAATCAAGAGAGTTTACCCCAGACTCGGAGATAGGAGGGTTCCTCAAGGCCTTAGAAATTGAGGGTTGTAATTTGGATATTGGCTTATAAAAATCTGTACAAGGATATTGCCTTAGTGTAGGACTGGATGTAGGAGGATTCCGAACCGGCATAAAATCCGGTGTGTTCTTTCCTTTTACTTGCTTTACTTTACTATTTGCATTTGTTATATGTTCTGTAATCATTCTGTGTTAGAATTCTGTTTAGATTTGTGTTGAAAGTTTTAATTTAGTCATATAGTTCATATATTCTTTAAAACACTATTCACCCCCCCTCTAGTGTTATTTCTGCCTTAAGATCCTTAATCTGCATCCCTAACAGTTCCTTCGGATTAAGTGAGGGTTATTGTAGTTGAAATTCCAGATCGAGTTTGGGACTGGATGTAGAACGAGAAATTTGAACCAGTATAAAAATTCCTGGTGTGCTTGTTTTATTTTACTTATTTCCATTTAATTTGCTATTATTATCTGTTTCCACATTCAGATTTGTATATTCCATACTACACAATCCTACACACTTTCATTTGGTATCAGAGCAAGGTTTCTTATAACCTTTACACAGTTATCTGATATTTTGCTAATATGGAAAATAACACCGACACTACCACTAATACTGTCACTAACACTAGTTTTATTGAAGGTCAATCCACTGCACGACCTCCATTTTTCAATGGTCTGAACTATAATTATTGGGCAACTCGTATGAGAATCTATATGCAATCAAATGGCTTTGAATCATGGAATATTACACAAAATGAATACACTCTTCCAACTAGAGAATACTCCACTTGGTCAAACACACAAAAATAAAATGCTACTGCCAGTGCTAAAGCTATGAACATGTTATTCTGTGCACTAGATAGAAATGAATTTTATCGTGTTAGCATGTGTCAAACTGATAATGAAATATGGAGAACACTTAAAATCACTCATGAAGGAACTAACAAAGTTAAATAAAGCAAAATCTCCTTGTTCAAAAATCAGTTTCAAAACTTTAGAATGAATTAAGATGAATCCATCAATGATATGTACTCTAGATTTCAAGATATCTATCATTCACTATTAGGATTAGGAGAAAAGTACACTGATTTTGATATTGTATCAAAAATCCTAAACTCTTTAACGGATGAATGGGAAAGAAAAGTCTTGGCTATTGAAGAAGCTAATGACCTCTCTACCATAAAACCTGACGAGTTAACAGGAAATCTAATGTCCTATGAAGTGAATTTATAGGCAAAACGAGTACAAGCGCAAGACAAAAAGAACATAGCTTTCCATGCTGAAGATGAAAAAGATGAAGATTCAGATGAAGAAGATCTAGCATTTATTACCAAAAATTTTAGAAAGTTCTTGAAGTTCAGGAAAAATAAAAGAAATAATGGAAAAAGGAATTTTCCAAACAAACCATCATCCTCAATTCTAGAATGCTTTAATTGCAATAAGAAAGGTCATATCCAGAAACAACGTCCAGAATTAAAAAAAACTACAACAAGGGCAAAAAAGATAAGAAAAAGAAAGCATTCTCCGTAACATGGGATGATTCAGATACTTCTTTATCGGATAACAGTAGTGAAAGTGAAAATGAGCAAGCAAATATCTGTTTCATGGCTACTAAAAATGAGGTTAGTGATTTTACTTTTGATGATATGATAGAGATAAAATCAGAGCTAGTTGATACTATGAAAAATCACAAAAGAAAATATAAGGAGACTCGTGAACATCAGAACAAAGCAGAATTCGAAAGAGATATGCTTAAAGATGGGAAGAAAATACTAGAGGAAGAACTTGAAAAATTATAAGAACCATTCTTTAATATCAATTCTCAACTCACTCTTTTGAGTCATGAAATTGAAACTTAAAAAGAGAAGAATGATGCTCTTAATTCTGAAAATCATGAAGTAAAAACTAAGGTAAAATTGATAGAGTTGGATAATACTAGTCTCAAAACTAATTTAGAAAGCATCACCAAAAATATTTCAAACTTTAACAAAGGAAGAGAAACTTTATCTAAAATTATTGATAGCTCTTAATCTGTTTCAAGTAGAAAAGGATTAGGATATGTTAAGAAAACAACAACTTCACCTAGAAAGAAAATTAGGAGAAATATTAATCCTACTACTGTACAGACAAAAAGGAATTCTAACCCAAAAAGCATAAAAATATAGGTTCCTAAAACAAACAATAGTTTGATTCGAAAGAAATATATAAACACTTTTTTAGAAACTGTTTATAAAAATGGAGATTACATTTTTAAATGGGATACTAAGCCCTCATGGGTTTGGTTTCCTAAGATTTAACTCTTAGGACCCTATTGAAAAAGTGGGTACCAATATTATCTCATATTTTTTGCAGGTCCCGCACAAGAAAAGAAGAAAATGGATACTCGACAGTGCTTGCTCAAAACATATGACAGGAGGCAAAGATATGCTATCAAATATTACTTACTCAGATGGAGGCTCCGTGACTTTTGGAGACAACTCCAAAGGTTATATCATTGGCAAAGGCGACGTGAGCAATAATGGTATTTCAAATTTACCTCTTATTTCAATTGTTTTACTTGTCAAAAATTTAAAACATAATTTACTTAGTATCAGCCAATTGTGTGACAAAGGATCCAAAATCACTTTTTCTAAAAACAAATGTAGTATTTTTGATCAAAATCAAAATCTTATCTTCGAAGGAAATAGAGACAGAAATATCTATGTTCTGAATATGAAAATAAATCATAATTCAGATATGTGTTTAATAGCCAAAGAAAATGATCCTTGGTTATGGCATAAACGATTCTGTCATATTAACTTCAAAACTATAAACAAGCTCTCTAAAAATGATTTAGTGAAAGGTCTACCAAAAATGAATTTTAAAATTGATCATTTTTGTGATGCATGTCAGTTAGGAAAGTTAACTAAGTCATCTTTTAAATCCACAAAGGTCATTTTAACTTTACAACCACTTGAATTACTACATATGGATTTATTTGGACCAACACAAGTACAATCCATTAATCATAGTAGATATGTGTTTGTTAGTGTTGATGATTTTTCTAGATATACTTGGACTATCTTTATGAAAAACAAAAGTGATACCTTTGATAATTTCAAAATTTTTGTCAAAAGAATTCAAAATTTTAAAGGTTTGAAAATAAAAAACATAAGAAGTGATCATGGAGGTGAATTCGAAAATGAAGCCTTTGAACATTTTTGTAAGAAAAAGGGAACATTCCATAATTTTTCGTTTCCTAGAACTCCACAACAAAATGGAGTTGTAGAACGTAAAAATAGAACCTTACAAGAATGTGCAAGGACTTTGTTAAATGGAAGTACATTACACAAACATTTCTGGGCTGAA
Organism: Allium cepa; assembly: GCA_030765085.1. Lineage (NCBI taxonomy): Eukaryota > Viridiplantae > Streptophyta > Magnoliopsida > Asparagales > Amaryllidaceae > Allium > Allium cepa. The sequence continues at coordinate 576,488,794 of CM060941.1, forward strand.
GCAGTTGCAACAGCTTGTTATGTTTTGAATCGTGTCTCTATTCGACCATTAACTAAGAATGCTCCTTATGAACTTCTTAATGGACGAAAACCAAATATTTCTTATTTTAAAGTTTTCGGTTCAAAATGTTTTGTTTTAAACACAAAAGATTAGCTTGGTAAATTCGATCCAAAATCCGATGAAGGAATCATTTTAGGATATTCGGATCGAAGCAAAGCTTATCGAATTTATAATAAAAGAACAAATATCATCGAAGAAACACTTCATGTATCTTTCGATGAAAATTTTAAACAAATCCCAAGTATAAGAGATGATGAAGAATTCCCTGATAATATCACAAACACAGAAATTTCAAATGTTGAAAATAATGAAAACATTGTTCACAATAACAATGAATTAAGATCTCCACCTAGAATATTAAGAGATCATCCTTCTGTTAATGTTATTAGAGAACTCAATTCATCTGTTAGAACAAGAAGTCAATTAAATCAAATGGGTCATGTAGCTTTTCTTTCTCATATTGAACCTAAAAATATTAAAGAAGCATCTATCGATGAAAATTAGTTAATCGCTATGCAAGAAGAGCTAAACCAATTTGAAAGAAATAACGTTTGGGATTTAGTTCCACAGCCTAGTGATCAATCAGTAATTCGTACAAAATGGGTTTTCAAAAATAAAGAAGATGAACAAGGAAATATTACTAGAAATAAAGCTAGATTAGTTGCTTAAGGATATAATCAAGAAGAAGGAATTGACTATGAAGAAACGTTTGCTCCAGTCACTAGACTAGAAGCATTACGAATCTTACTAGCATTTGCATGTTTTCATAACTTTAAATTATACCAAATGAATGTCAAAAGTGCCTTTTTAAATGGTTTCATAAAAGAAAATGTTTATGTTGAACAACCTCCGTTATTCATACACGAACAATTTCCTAACCATGTCTATAAGCTTAAAAAGGCTTTATACGGTTTGGAACAAGCACCCCGTGCTTGGTACGATCGTCTTAAAATATATTTAAAAGATTCTGGTTTTAAAATTGGAAAGGTTGATCAAACTCTTTTTATTAAAAAAATAAATAGGATATTTTAATCGTTCAAATATATGTTGATGATATTATTTTTGGATCTACAAATGAAAGACTATGTCAAGATTTTTCCAAAATAATGACAAGAGAATTTGAAATGTCACATATGGGCGAGTTAAATTATTTTCTTGGCTTACAAATAAAACAACTAGTAAATGGTATTTTTATTAATCAAGAAAAGTATTTTAACAATCTAATTAAACGCTTTGGTATGGAAAATACTTCTACCAAACCAACTCCTATGAGTACAACCATACATCTTGATAAAGATGAAAGTGGCAAAAGTATTGACCAAAAATTATATCGAAGTATGATTGGATCGTTACTATATTTAACAGCTAGTAGAACTGACATAATGATGAGTGTTTGTTTGTGTGCACGATTTCAAGCAGATCCCAAAGAATCACATTATGAGAAGTGAAACGCATACTACGTTATCTTAATAAAACCAAGGACTTTGGACTATTCTATCCAAAGGAATGTCCTTTTGAATTAGTGTCCTATAGTGACGCTGATTTCAGAGGAAGCCGGACATATAGAAAAAGTACAAAAGGGACTTGTCACTTCATTGGACGGTCTCTTGTATCTTGGTTTAGTAAGAAACAAAACCGTGTTTCATTATCGACATGTGAAGCAGAATATATTTCTGTAGCTCTAGCATGTGCTGAAGTTATCTATATGCAACAAACACTACAAGATTTTTGTTTTAATTTATCTAAGTCAACTATTTACTGTGATAATTCTAGTGCTATTAATTTATCTGAAAATCCTGTTAATCACTCACGAACAAAACACATTGACATTCATCATCATTTTCTTCGTGATAATATTGAAAAGGATTTGATAAATCTAGAATTTGTTTCCTCTGATAAACAATTGGAAGATATTTTTACAAAACCTTACAATGAAAAGACTTTCATCAATTTAAGACGTAAAGTTGGAATAGTCTCTTTTAAAAATTTATAAATTTTTATATATGTATATATACTATTTGTATTTATAGTTTTTCATAACACAACTTGACAAAATATATATATAAAAACATTCATTCAAAATTTCTAGCAAAATAAAAAAAGTTATGACTCTTGAGAGACTTGAACCCATGACCTCTCCTTTATAGTATTTCAATTGCTTCTTACCACTTGAGCTATCAATGTTTCTTGTTTCAACTAGAAGATTGATTTTAATTATTCTGGAAATTTTCATTCAAAAAAAATTATGTGTAGCAGCTGGAGCTCGAACTTGGGTCTCCTAACTAGTAGTTCATTGTCTTACCAGTTGTGCTATGTGTTATTTTCTACTGAGTCTTTTATTTCGTGGGCTCATAACCATTCTTTAAAAAAATGATTCTCATCCATTCTTTTTCCTCTCTGGCTATTAGTGTTCTGCTCTTTCTAACCTCTCAAACACAGCTCAAATTCATCTATAAATCTGCATTCCTTTCATTTTTTTCAATCATCCTTACAATTATTTTTCAAAACTTTAGAACTTCAAGTTCCTCATTTTCTATCAATGGCCTCTCATGACTCCTACGACTCCTCTAACTCCAAATTATCTTTTGCTACACCAACATCTTCTAGTAGCTATCATTCCTCCAGAAGCTCTACTCCGTCCTTGCCAACTCCTACTCCTAGACATGAAACCGCTCAATATTACACTGGATTTTCTCCAAAAACTAAGAAGTCATGAAGATCATTGTTTGTCTCTCCAAAAACAAAAGAAAAATTTGATAAAATCCATCATTATCAAAAGGAGAAAATCAATCTACGAAGAGAAATGTATTATGAACAACGGATGAATTCCAGTCGCCTTAGCCTTATAGAATCAATTGCCCTTAAATTCTGTGGAAAATCATCTAAGCATGACGTTGTTGAACCTTCAACATCTCGTCAAACAAATTCATCCGGCTGGAATCAATGGGAGCAAATTCCACATCAACCTCCGGAATCTCCAAACTCTTGGGAACGCCAAAATTATTGGTCTCCTTTGCAACCTTATGTTGAGAACACCAAGGTTGAACCACATGAATGCTCTCCAAAAACTCCAAAATAATCATCTTTTCTTGTGTTTTGTTGTTCTATGTTCACTTGGATTTCGATTATGTATATGCCTTTTTGAATAAAATTTTGTTTTAAGCTTCATTGCATTTCTTGTCTTCAGCACGTCGACTGATATACATAACCATTCGACTGTTTACAGGATGCACAACCTCTCGGGTTGTTAACCAGTCGACTAAGTCATATAGGTCATTCGACTGATTACAGAGTAAAAAACTCTCGGGGTATCAACCAGTCGACTGACCTACCCTAACCAGTCGACTGGCTGTACAAAAAAGGCTTCTGTTGTTTCTTTTTAAACCTTTTTACACCATCTACTCACTTTACCTTCTTCGTTTTTTACTACCTCCAAAACCCTAGCCCCCATTTTTCTTTCACAAAATCCTCAAAAACACCAAAATTAATGGCCCCTCCAAGATCAAAACACTCAAAACAAGGCTCTTCATCCTTTGTTGATACTCACGATGCTCATTGGCTATATGATGCAACTGCAATTGAACAATGGGAGAAGATGAAAAACTTTAGGATTTTTGAAGGCTCGTTCACGGTTTATTCTGATTTTGGTGCTTACTCTCTTCAAGAATTAATGCAGATATGTGGATTAGAGTCACTCCTTGACTATAAAGCAAATTGCCACAACATTAATCATCTTATAGTAAAACTTTTCTTCGCAAATTTAAATATTGGCCACCAACAACCATCGAATCAGAATAATTGGTATAGAGTTTGGTATGTGGCTAACAAGTTTTCTTTTTCCTTGATAGAATGGCACATATCCTTCAATCTCCAAATGAAGGAATAGATTTAAATGATGTCGAATGCAATCCAAGAAAAAGAGATAGAATTAGTCGTATGTTTATGGATGACGACATGATTGAATTGCGTTCTAAGCTTCTTCATCCTAAAGTAAGAATTTTGCGCAAGATGCTTATGCGATCTATTCTTCCCCGAACCGGATCATATGAATTAATATGTCCAAAAAATTTCAAAGCTCTTTATGCCATATGGGGAAATACACACATTAATTGGTTGCGTCGTATTGTGGATGAATTTCTCACCTTCACACATAGGAATATGCACGTTATCTACTTTGGAGAATATATTATGCGACTTCTTCTAGATGCGGGTGTTCATCAACCGGATTCCGAATTCTCTACTGTCAGAATGATAAATATAAGGACCATAAGTCTTATGAAGCTACCAACACGACCGCCACCTATTACTTCATTTGAAGATAGGAAGCATCAACAGGCTCACCAACAACAATCTGGAGGTCCTACAATTAGAGAACCGGAAGCGCAACAAGAAGAAGGCGATATTCGCTTAGCTACTTCCTCTAGCACCCGTGAATCCATAGAAATTTTCTCTCGCAATCAACTTATTTTGGATTCTAGACTCAAGAAAATGGATAAGAAATTCAATAAAATCAAAGGTTTCTTTTCTACATTATGGGATGCATTATCATGTTCTTCTTCAACTGCTGCCACGTCTGTCGCCCAAGGAAAACGCACGACACCTCGATTTACATAGTCTACATCAGAGAAGCATACTAGTAGCGACACTAGTGGAGCAGGCAGTAGTGCTCAAGGCACTTCAAGATCAGGAAAGGATCCCGCACGAGAGGGAGAGTACAATTGGGATATTGATGAATAGTCTTTTGGTGAGTGAGTAGAGTATGAACTATTTGCTTATATGTAACTTTATTTAAACATATTGAAACTTGCTAATTATTTATCTTTTGAGACGTGTAATAAATAGTCTCACTTTGCTATTTATTTCTGCACTTTATATTGAAATTATTTTTTCTATATCTCCTTTTTGTCGATGACAAAGGGGGAGAAGAATTGTCCTAATCATTTTTATGCAGCTATAAGAAATATCATATATTCAGGGGGAGTTTTTATATTTGTTCTCTAGGACTTTTATATATACAGGTTTGTCATCAATCAAAAAGGGGGAGAATGTTGAATCACTAGTTTTGATTCATGACAAAGCAAGACAGAAGAAAAAGAGAATTCACGACAAAAAGAGATAATCAAAGGACTATGGCTATATCAAGACTTTTAATCTATGTTCTCACTGTCTAGTACTTATGATCGAGTCTTATAAATTTGTTAAAATCTATCCTCAAGTAGTCTGCACTTCATTTTTCTTATAATTAAACAAAACATAAGCATAGTATGCAAAAATACCTCAGCCAGTCGACTGGCTAGGATCATCCAGCCGACTGACTGTGTACATATACAATATGTACTGTTTATTTTTTTAAGTCTTTTCCATAGTCAGTCGACTGACCAAAAACGACCAGTCGACTGACCCGAGACCAACTGCCATATTTTCGAAAAGACACCTTCTTCTGCGAAAGGAAGCAACCCTTCTCTGAATGGAAATAGATGCTCCTCTTCGTCAGTACCCTTCACCAATGGCAGTAACTCTTCAACTACTATATATACATACTCCCAAACACTTCATATTCACCGATTTTCATTCTAACTCTCTAATACTCTTCTCGTTCTTTAATATTTGCATTCAAATAGCGAACATACGTTTTTACTGCTTCGAATCTACAAATAACTTTCATAATCTTCGATTCTTAGCATTACCTTCTCTTCATATCTTCACATACACATCATATACTTGAGGATTTGATTATAGGAGGTTTTTAACTTCAGTGAAAAATTAGTGTTATCAAGAACACACAGTGTCAGATATTCTTTTGTATTAGTAAAGTCCTCTTCTGCTGCTGAGGCGAAAATCCTGTTCAATCGCTCAGGTGTCTGTTTTGCTGCTCAGACTGTATATACCTATTCATCCAGGTTAAGTGAGGGTTATTGTAGTTGAAATTCCAGAAGGAGTCTGGGACTGGACGTAGAACGGGAAGTTCGAACCAGTATAAAAATTCCTGGTGTGCTTGTTTTATTTTACTTATTTCCATTTACTTTGCTATTATCATCTATTTCCACATTTAGATTTAAGTATATTTCATATTACACGATCCTACACACTTTCACAAAGTCATCGAGGATCTTCACAACAAGCACTCATATTTCAAAAATGAGTACTTCTAATTTCAATGCTCGTATGTTTCAATGGGCATTAGCTGTTCGGAAGTGATTTCTTTCTTCTGTCTTATCCATGCTTGAATTCATTCAGTTCAAGTACTTAATCTATTGCACGGTTCTTCATAGGCATTTCGGCTCGAGATGCTTGTGATGAGCACGCTGATATGCTAAAGTGTCTATGGGAGGTTAGCTTCCAGCACCGCATGACTGTATGTCTCCTTACCAACGAAAACCTCTTATGATGCAGTCTACTACTTCCTGTTAGATTTTTTGTTCCTGACTCAACTCCTTCAAGTAGTTCTAGAGATCCTGTGCGATCTTTTATCCCCACTTGTAACTCTGACGAGAATCTTCAAGGAGGTGCTGAAAGTCCGTTGATCACAGCACACATCAAAGAGCCTATTGGTAGGGGAGTTTCCCTGAGAGAAAGGGATGAAGCAGCTAGAATGTAAACCATCCCTAGGGAGAGTGAGAGTGTGGAAAGAAGATGGGAGAAGGAACCATTGGTAGAAAATTAATAGGAAAGCACAGGCATTAAGTGATAACCACTATCACACTAGTATGGAGAAGGGTGAATCATTTGGGAAGACAACCCACGACATGAGCGCCCGAAGCTTCCCAGCTCACCCCATCTAGAGCGAATCATCATTAATGGTTTCGGGAAAACCCATAGACTGACCACATTGCCTTCAGGTGAACTAAATCCTCAAGGTCACATTCTCGGTGACTTATACGTTGGTTTGAGTAATTTTGATATTTTAATTACCAGTCTTCTCGCCGAAGGTTCCCCTAACTTCAGCTTCTTACCTAGAGGAATTTTGAATGAAGTTAGCAAGACTCCATCCCTAATTCCTCGCCAACACGGTTTGTAGATTACATAGGGGATCATCGTCATCATACACTTCACTAGGACTACGAACACACATCCCTACATCCACTTGTATTTTGAAATTCAAATACTTATTTTATTTCTCTTCTCATTTCACGTTCCATAGCAAGGGATAGGTATTGAAATCTTTAACATAATGCTAGTGATTTTGGAGGACAAACTCTTAACCTGAATCATCCCCATTCCAAGTATCAAGGCCGTTACAAATCCAATGAGGAAAGGCATACGAGGAAAGAGAGTTGTAGAAAGTTACCATCTAGCTGAAAAGGAAGGAAAATAAGGTAGGCCAAAGAGGGGTTTTGTGCGATCAATCTAAGTGACACAAGGAATCGCATGATCACTATTGTCCCACTTTTGAAGCTCCTCTCCACATATTGAACCTCAAGTTTCTTCTCACCAACAGTCCCTTAACTCTCAATCTCTAACCACTATAGGTCATCCCCAATCCAAAGGGATTCTGCTCCCTCACCTTCCCTTCCTACTACTCCACCTCGCCTGTAGGCTGCATTTCCTGACCTTTTCTTGCATGGCATGATGTTTGATCAATACATTAAGATGCTTCTAAGAAGGAAGCAAACCAGGACACTCATATCATCCAAAAACACATCAATCGAGGCTACAAGTAGAAACAATTATGCTATGTCACCCAAGTCAACAAGATCAATTATACCATCTTCAGTCTTTTGATTTACAGAATGAAACATTTGAAAGAATTATCATGAATCAAGAAGAAAACTAGGCGAAGGGAATGGGAGAGTTAAACGCTGCTCTCAAATTAAAGGCAACCATAGACATCTTAATGTAGGAAATGAAGAGGTGTGACGACCGCCCATGACTCCCGCACGAAACAAGGGAATGGTGCGCTGAAAAGTGTGCCAGGCAGCCATGGACGATAGTCAGGGTAAGGTAAAACAGCAGACTCTATCGTATTACTCACAGCGCATGGATCAAATACAGTAGAAAATATACATAGTGAAGCTCTATATAACAGAAGCCTCATCGTATAAACTCATAATAGTTTTATACAATCATCTGAATAGTCAATACATCAAGCCTCACTACATAACACTCAGAGTATCAATCAAACAGCGGAACATCCATTACATATAGTAAGAGAACAATATGCAAAAGCCTCCAGCTCGTCTTCGTCATCAACAGCGTTGGTAGCCAAGAACAGCACCTGTCACCTGCTACCTAGTCTGCCCATCCCAACATGGATGAACAACCCAAGGTAATAAGAGTTGAACATAAAACCTTGAGTCAGACAACAGTCTTAGTGAGCAGTAAATTAACTATCAAACATACCAAAAGAGCATAAAGGATAAAAGGAATAGGAACTCAACCATCCCACTCCACCTCATTCTACAGTGATAGCCCCCAAACCCACTAAGCAGAAACAAGCCTAACAAAGCAGACATTTAAAGTAAAGTAATTATCACTCGAGTCAAGTTTAATGTTTTCCAATTACAAACCCCCAAGGCCTAAACCAAGTTCAGATAAGCACCCAGAAAACACCGCTCTTGAGGCCGAATGATGATACAACCAAACATCCATGACTCTGGCTATCACTGTTATCATTGCTTCGAAACCACCATTAATTGAATGACCGGCACATTCTTTCAGCCGTACGTCAAGGGCTAATGGTAACCCCGGTTCTAGATAAACTCCGCACGTCATCGTGACCCGTGCCTAGGACTTACCTACTCTGCCCAGAGTACTCGACCACCTACCTGTAGTCTTTTGGGTGTCCCGACCACCTCCCTGTAGTCGTTTGGGCATCCCACGTACTCTTGCTTTGAATTTACTAGAACCTTCAACAACAATGAAATCCAAGCCTCCTAGTCATCCTCCTCGACGACTATTCTCATACTAGCCCAAGCTACTTCTCGAGCAATCCATTATCAACCAACTCGAACCATCCCTCGAGTTATCAACATGCTTGGAATGATCCCTTCTGGATTATGCCAAGGCTACATCACATCATGCTTCGCCTCATCTTAGCATAGCAAAGCTCCATCACAACATCGTCATCATATCCGTCCATATGAGCTTCATCATCCGCTACATATGCCACAAGCAGCTTTTCTCATCCCTTAGCCTCTCCCTTAGCTTTCGAACCATTTTCGACCATACTTGTCAAGATCCAACCATAAATCAACTAACTCTAAACAATCAATCAAGACAATCACTAATCCAAGAAATCAAATATTCAAACAAGGTTTAATAAGCAATTATACAAGGAAATGGCAATTTGGTAATTAAACTGTCCAAATCTAATAAGCATGAATAATAGGCAAATGTCTCTACAACTTGATGAATAAACTTGCATAAGTTAACATGTAGTAAAATAGGTGTCAAAACTTCATAGATGATAGATCTACATGCATACTTAGGGAAAATGCAAGAAATCACTATCTTTAACACATAAACAAGCCACCAATCCAATATACTCCTTTGGGTCCGCGTGAGAGATAACTACCACTCACCGAATCACCTAAACACCTCAAAAACAACTAACTCTAGATCTGGACAGCAAAGAATCAAGCTTGATCCGGCAAAATCTCGCTTCAAACGATGAAGTCTCTCTTCAATGGATGGAGATCTTCAACTTTGGCTCATGGATCTTCGATTTGATCTTCAATTTAGATGGAAGGAATCAATAGATTAGAGTGGAGAAAAGAAGTGAAGAAGTGTTGTAGTCGAGCTCTCAAAATGGCAGCACTTCGTCGCTTCAAAATCCGGTGCCAAAAAGTGAGGCGAACCCCTTCTATTTATAGGCAGAAATCCCCCTGAGTCGCCGCCCCTTGAGTCGCCGCCGACCTATCCCCTGAGTCGTCCACGACTCAACAGACCCCCACGGCTTACGACCTAACAGGTCCTACGACCTAACTACACAGCCTACAGACTCGAGTCAACGACCTAACTGGGTATGCGGCATACGACCTAACGACTCAACAAGGGTGCACGACTCACGACTTAAGCCCATACGCCGACCTAACGACTCATGCGACCTAACTCTAAGCCGGCCTAACACGCACACGACTTAACCCGTGTGCGACTCAACACACACACGACCCCACCCAAACACGCGACCTAACACAAGTGCCGACCCAATGACTCAACACATATAAGTCGTCTAACGACCTAATCTACACAGAACCAAACTTAGGTCGCATACGACCTATCCTATAACTCGGCACAGCTGACCTAAGCTATTCACTAAGTCGCCCCAAACGACCTACCCTTCCTATGAGTCGGTAAATTCTATGGGTCGTTAACTCGGTACAGACCTTAAGTCAGTCACTACCTTAAGCCGTTAAACCTCCTTTTGTCGCTTACGACTTAAGCCCTAGCACTAAGTTGCTCACCACTAACCCGCTAACTCCACCAACTTGCTAGCTCGTCCCAGTTCTTAAGTCGTAACTCGTACACGACCCAACCCCGAACGACTTAAGCTACACTTCAACCTAAGCCTCTACACGAGTTAACTTCCATACGACTTAAGCACTAAGTTGTTATTCCTATAAGTCGCTACCTACCTTAAGTCGGCCACACCCTAACTCGGCCACACCTTAAGTCTTCTATGCTCCTACACGACTCAAGCTCCAAATGACTTAAACTCCGAACGACTTATCAACAACATGACTTAAAGCATATAGTTTAACAATGTTTCGATCCGTAAAAATACGGGTCGTTACATTCTCTCCCCCTTAGGAATTTCGCCCCCGAAATTCCAAACAAACAAGAGCAATCAAAACTATTCTGCATGCCTACCATCCATAGCAATCAACAAACCATGCATCCAATTACTAGCCTAGCATGCAGAATTCTAAGACTTAGAACAAGCTACAAATTCGTGAGATGTCACGACACCTTAGGGCCATATCTCGAAGAGTTCAGGATGAGCTGCCTTCATCCTCTCTTCCTCCTCCCACGTACAGTCGTCAAAATCATCACTCCATTGTACCTTGAGCAACGTAATCGCCTTCCTCCTAAGCTGTTTCGTGTCGGTTTCAACAACACGAAGCGGCTTACAAGGTCTCGTAACAACTGGATCAACCTCCAAATCTTCACAGCTATCAGTAGAAACCACCGTATTCAAGTCATGCACATACTTCCGTAGATAAGATACATGAAAAACATTGTGCATACTCGCCATCTTTTACGGTAACTCCAATCTATAAGCGAGCTTTCCAATTCTCTCGATGATCGGGAATGGTCCAACAAATCTCGGAGTCAATTTCCCTTTCTTCCCGAATCGAATAACATTCTTCAGTGGAGAAATCTTCAGAAAAACCATATCACCTACGTCGAATTCCAAATCCTTACGACGAATATCGGCATAACTTTTCTGACGGTCTTGGGCTGCCTTCATTCGTTGCCGAATGATCTCTATACACTCCGAAGTCTGTCGAAACATTTCTGGCCCAAGTATCAGCTTTTCTCCAGTTTCCAACCAACATATCGGAGAGTTACACGGCCTTCCATACAATGCTTCATACGGTGCCATACCAATACTTGACTGGTAACTGTTATTATATGCAAATTCCACCAAATGAAGATGATCTTCCCATGATCCTCCGAAATCCAAAACACATGCTCTCAGGAGATCTTCCAAAACTCGGTTGACTCTCTCGGTCTGTCCATCTGTTTGGGGGTGATAAGCTGTACTCAAACACATCTCGGTTCCTAAAACCTCCTGGAAGCTCTTCCAAAATCCACTAGTGAACAATGGGTCTCGATCGCTCACTATACTCTTCGGAATACCATGGAATCGAACTATCCACTTAACATACAACTCAGCCAACTTCGATGCAGTCTTGGTAGATCGAACAGGAATGAATCTTGCACTCTTAGTCAAACGATCTATGATGACCCAAATCCCTTTATTTCCTGCCCTGGTTCTAGGTAGACCATCGATAAAATCCATCGATATCTGCTCCCACTTCCATGTAGGAACCTCTAATGGCTGAAGCAATCCACTGGGCTTCTTCTGCTCGGGTTTTACCAACTGGCAGTTCAAACACTTGAAAATAAAATTTCCAACATCCTTCTTCATACCTTCCCAGTAGTAGGTTCTCTTCATATCCCGATACATCTTATTTCCACCTGGATGAATTGTCAACTTCGAGTGATGACTTTCCCTCAGAACTTCATCTCTCAATCCATCTATAGCGGGAACAACTAATCGTCTTTGTTTCCGAAGCCAACCCTCTCGATCGACTTCAAATCCTTTATCCTTTTCTGGATTCAATCCAGATTCCAAATCGCGGATAATCTTGACAAGCTTATCGTCTCGCTTTTGACTCTCGCCAATTCTCTCCATAAGAGTAGGTCTTGTCGATAAGTTTGCCAACATCTCAGGTTCCAATTCACCTCTAGGCCTGAAGTCAAATCCAGCCAAATACTCAAGACTCCTCCATTCCGAAAACATGGCTCCCAATCCTGCATGTCTTCGACTTAATGCATCAGCCACTGCGTTGCCTTTTCCCAGAGTATAGGCTATACCAAAATCATACGACGCTAAAAACTCTAGCCATCGTTGCTGTCGAAGATTCAAATCCTTTTGGGAGAACAGATACTTCAACGACTTATGATCTGTAAACAACTCAAATCGAACTCCCAATAGATAATGTCTCCACATCTTCAGAGCAAAAACAATCGCCGCTAACTCCAAATCATGAGTCGGGTAATTCCTTTCATGCGGCTTCAGTTGTCGACTTGCATGCGCAACAACTTTATCCTTTTGCATAAGCACTGCTCCAAGTCCAGTACCACATGCATCGGTGTAAACCACCATCTCATCATTCCCACTTGGAATAGTCAAAACAGGAGCACTAGTTAGTCGCTCTTTCAGGATTCCGAAAGGTTGATCACACTTATCATCCCATTTGAACACTTGGTTCTTTTTCGTCAATCATGTTAACGGTGCAGTTATCTTGGAAAAGTCTTTGATAAACCGACGATAATATCCTGCTAATCCAAGAAAACTTCTCACATCAGATGCATTCTTAGGTCTAACCCAATCCTGGATTGCTGCCACCTTAGCGGGATCAACCGCTATTCCATTTCCAGAGATAACATGGCCTAAGAACCTCACTTCACTCTTCCAGAAGTGACACTTCGAAAACTTAGCTTTTAGCTGATGTTTCCGCAAGATTTTCAGAACAATACGCAAGTGTGTCTTGTGCTCTTCCTCAGTTCTAGAATAAATCAGAATATCATCCACGAACACAAGTACGAACTTGTTCAACTGATCTCTGAACACTCTATTCATAAGATCCACAAAATATGCTGGTGCATTGGTCAATCCAAACGGCATTACCAGCCACCCATAAAACCCGGATGGTGTCCTAAAAGCAGTCTTCGGCACACTATTCTTAGCCACTCTCAACTGGTGAAATCCCGGTTCCAAATCCATCTGAGAAAACACCTTAGCTTCGTGGAGCTGATCAAACAAGTCATCTATTCTCAGCAATGGATACTTGTTCTTCTTAGTCACTTTATTCAGCTCACGATAATCCACACACAACCTCAACGATCCATCCGCTTTGGTTGCGAACACCACTGGTGCACCCCATTCGGACACACTACGCCGAATGAATCCTTTCCGTAAAAGGTCATCAACTTGCACCTTCAACTCTTGCTGTTCCCTAGGCGCCATCCGCCTAAGAGGCATCACAACTGGTCTGGCTCCCTCAACTAGATCGATACGAAACTCGATCTCCCTATGCGGCGGTAACCCTTTGACTTCATCAAAGACGTCCTCAAATCCATTCACAACCGGCATCGATGACAGTCCATCTCGTGGAACAACCAGCGAATACATGAAGCTCATGAAGACGCCTTCTTCATGCTTACATCGTATCACAACCTTTCGCCTCTCCGCATTCTCGACTGTCACCTCCAGCCTCTCACAATCAATCCTTGCCGCATACTTCCTAAGCCAGTCCATACCCAAAATAATTCCGAACCCCGCAAAGTTCAGAACAAAGCAATCACAAACAAAAGAGCAATCATAACTCGATACAACTAGACCACGACATATCATACACAAACAAGAGAACCCCCAACTGGATTAGTCACAACCAATGGTCTATCAACAATATCCGGTTCTAAACCCAACCGGTCTACAAGATCATTACAAACAAAAGAATGCGACGCCCCAGTATCAAACAACACTCTAACTGGAACACCACAAATGGAAAGAGTACCTTGAACCACCACACTCTTCCCCTTCTCCTCCGCAGTAGGAGCTTTCGAAGATGATGGAACAACCCCCAAAGCATAAGCTTGCACAATCTGCTTATCTTTCCTCGGTTCTGGACAGTCCTTCTTGATATGTCCCAGCTTATCACAGTTGTAACACTTCCCCGGCACCTTGGGATTCCTACAATCTTTGGAGAGATGGCCCTTCTGCTGGCAGTTGTAGCAGGTCACTTCGCCCTTTGGCTTCTTCTGGCCATTCTTACCCTTCTGCTGTTGCTGCTTCCTCTTCTTGTTTCCACCCTGCTGTGGTTTGGACTCTTCCTTGATCACAGCAACAACAGACCCTTCCTTAGGAAACAAACTCTCATGCCTGAGAGCTTTCTCCACAAGCTTCTCAAATGGATCGTCCAGATGAGCCACTAACTACCTCCCAAGATAAGTGTCCAAGCCTGTCACAAACTTCTCATTCTTCTGATAGGAAGAATCAATATACGACCGAGCATACTTGGACAAAGCTTCAAACTCAGAAACATAATCAAGAACTGGTCTTCCACCTTGCTTGAGTTCCACAAACTTCTTAAACAAAACAGATTTCAGAGCCGTAGAGATGAACTTAGCTTCAAATCTAACTTGGAGTTGCTCCCAAGTGATATCTTCTTCTGGAGTATCAACGGTGATAGAATTACACCAATCAGAAGCTCTCCCTTGAAGCTGTCTTGATGCAAGCTTCCTCTTAGTTGCATCCTCAATTCCCAAATCACCAAAGATCCTTTTACAAGCATCAATCCACCTCTGAACTTCAATGGTTGATTCTGTCCCTAAGAAAATCTTTCCTCCAACAACAGTATAGTCTTTACACAACTTAGCAAAATCCACTGGTCTTGTAGCTTGAACTTGAACTCCAACATCTACTGATGGTCCTGAAGTTGGTATCCTTCTCATGATCGAAGTCATCATAGCTTCGAACATTGCAGCATAGTCAGTAGCTCCCTCAACAGCACGGCTTTCCCTAGCAGCTTGTCTCTCACTCCGACTCATCCTTAATATCTACAAAAAGGAATGATTTAGAACACCTTGAGAAACAACTACATAAGGAGTTCAAATCCTTCTAAACTACTATATTATATATAGCAATCATCCATCAAAATACAATTACGTCTCTCATACGTAGTTACGTCTGCGAGCGTTGGCTAAAATCGATTAACCTCGCTCTGATACCAAATGTGACGACCGCCCATGACTCCCGCACAAAACAAGGGAATGGTGCGCTGAAAAGTGTGCCAGGAAGCCATGGACGATAGTCAGGGTAAGGTAAAACAGCAGACTCTATCGTATTACTCACAGCGCATGGATAAAATACAATAGAAAATATACATAGTGAAGCTCTATAGAACAGAAGTCTCATCATATAAACTCACAATAGTTTTATATAATCATCTGAATAGTCAATACATCAAGCCTTACTACATAACACTCAGAGTATCAATCAAACAGCAGAACATCCAGTACATATAGTAAGATAACAATATGCAAAAGCCTCCAACTCGTCTTCGTCATCAACATCGTTGATAGCCAAGAACAGCACCTGTCACCTGCTACCTAGTCTGCCCATCCCAACATGGATGAACAGCCCAAGGTAATAAGAGTTGAACATAAAACCTTGAGTCAGACAACAGTCTTAGTGAGCAGTAAATTAACTATCAAACATACCAAAAGATCATAAAGGATAAAAGGAATAGGAACTCAACCATCCCACTCCACCTCATTTTACAGTGATAGCCCCCAAACCCACTAAGCAGAAACAAGCATAACAAAGCAGACATTTAAAGTAAAGTAATTATCACTCGAGTCAAGGTCGATGTTTTCCAAGTACAAACCCCCAAGGCCTAAACCAAGATCAGATAAGCACCCAGAAAACACCGCTCTTGAGGCCTAATGATGATACAACCAAACATCCATGACTCTGGCTATCACTGTTATCATTGCTTCGAAACCACCGTTAATTGAATGACCGACACATTCTTTCAGCCGTACGTCAAGGGCTAATGGTAACCCCGGTTCTAGATAAACTCCGCACGTCATCGTGACCCGTGCCTAGGACTTACCTACTCTACCCAGAGTACTCGACTACCCACCTGTAGTCTTTTGGGTGTCCCGACCACCTCCCTGTATTCGTTTGGGCATCCCATGTACTCTTGCTTTGAATTTACTAGAACCTTCAACAACAATGAAATCCAAGCCTCCTAGTCATCCTCCTCGACAACTATTCTCATACTAGCCCAAGCTACTTCTCGAGCAATCCATTATCAACCAACTCGAACCATCCCTCGAGTTATCAACATGCTTGGAATGATCCCGTCTGGATTATGCGAAGGCTACATCACATCATGATTCGCCTCGTCTTAACATAGCAAAGCTCCATCACAACATCGTCATCATATCCGTCCATATGAGCTTCATCATCCACTACATATGCCACAAGCAGCTTTTCTCATCCCTTAGCCTCTCCCTTAGCTTTCGAACCATTTTCGACCATACTTGTCTAGATCCAACCATAAATCAACTAACTCTAAACAATCAATCAAGACAATCATTAATCCAAGAAATCAAATATTCAAACAAGGTTTAATAAGCAATTATACAAGGAAATGGCAATTTGGTAATTAAAGTGTCCAAATCTAATAAGCATGAATAATAGGCAAATGTCTCTACAACTTGATGAATAAACTTGCATAAGTTAACATGTAGTAAAATAGGTGTCAAAACTTCATAGATGATAGATCTACATGCATACTTAGGGAAAATGCAAGAAATCACTATCTTTAACACATAAACAAGCCATCAATCCAATATACTCCTTTGGGTCCGCGTGAGAGATAACTACTACTCACCGAATCACCTAAACACCTCAAAAACAACTAACTCCAGATCTGGACATCAAAGAATCAAGCTTGATCCGGCAAAATCTCGCTTCAAACGATGAAGTCTCTCTTCAATGGATGGAGATCTTCAACTTTGGCTCATGGATCTTCGATTTGATCTTCAATTTAGATGGAAGGAATCAATAGATTAGAGTGGAGAAAAGAAGTGAAGAAGTGTTGTAGTCGAGCTCTCAAAATGGCAGCACTTCGTTGCTTCAAAATCCGGTGCCAAAAAGTGAGGCGAACCCCTTCTATTTATAGGCAGAAATCCCCCTGAGTCGCCGCCGACCTATCCCCTGAGTCGTCCACGACTCAACAGACCCCCACGGCTTACGACCTAACAGGTCCTACGACCTAACTACACAGCCTACAGACTCGAGTCAACGACCTAACTGGGTACGCGGCATACGACCTAACGACTCAACAAGGGTGCACGACTCATGACTTAAGCCCATACGCCGACCTAACGACTCATGCGACCTAACTCTAAGCCGGCCTAACACGAACACGACTTAACCTGTGTGTGACTCAACACAGACACGACCCCACCCAAACACGCGACCTAACACAAGTGCCGACCCAATGACTCAACACATATAAGTCGTCTAACGACCTAATCTACACAGAACCAAACTTAGGTCGCATACGACCTATCTTATAACTCGGCATAGCTGACCTAAGCTATTCACTAAGTCGCCCCAAACGACCTACCCTTCCTATGAGTCGGTAAATTCTATGGGTCGTTAACTCTGTACAGACCTTAAGTCAGTCACTACCCTAAGCCGTTAAACCTCCTTATGTCGCTTACGACTTAAGCCCTAGCACTAAGTCGCTCACCACTAACCCGCTAACTCCACCAACTTGCTAGCTCGTCCCAGTTCTTAAGTCGTAACTCGTACACGACCCAACCCCGAACGACTTAAGCTACACTTCAACCTAAGCCTCTACACGAGTTAACTTCCATACGACTTAAGCACTAAGTCGTTATTCCTATAAGTCGCTACCTACCTTAAGTCGTCCACACCCTAACTCGGCCACACCTTAAGTCTTCTATGCTCCTACACGACTCAAGCTCCAAATGACTTAAACTCCGAACGACTTATCAACAACACGACTTAAAGCATATAGTTTAACAATGTTTCGATCCGTAAAAATACGGGTCGTTACAAGAGGGCTCATAACAAATTCGAGATTGTGATGTTAAACGGGTTGAAAGCTGAAAGTGTGCATGGATCATGTATTTATATCATAATATGTAAGTGTAATAAAAAGCCAACTTATAAATACAAGAGTAAAGTAAATAAAAGTAAAGTAATAATCACACTAGATTTTTATAGTAGTTCGGATCTACCATCCTACGTCTAGTTCTGAAGCTGCCCTTCGGTATTAAACTAGAAATCAACCCTCACTTCGTCCGGAGGAATAGGCTTGATACAGAAAGTTTTTTCTTGATAAGTTGTGTTCTTAATAACACTGATTTTGACTACACGGTACAAATCTTCGTATAATCTCCTTAGAATAGTATGCGTATGTGAGATTTTTATGAAGAAATGGTGCATTGATTACTTTTAGAAATCAATGTTTGCAAAGAGTAAAGCGAAAACGGTTCAGAAAATTCAAGCAAGTTTTTTTCTAAGAACTTTACATATTATAGGTGTTAAATAGTTTACTTGAGGAGTAACATCCGTTAGTATGTTCTATATCAATCTAAGGGTTGCAATCTTTGAGGAAGAAGAGATGTAGTGAAAAACTATGGATATAACCATTAGAAGGAAGTAAGTGGATTTTCTTAGTCTTAGCCTGTCACCCAGTTCAAACATCTTGGATATAATTTAGATGTCTGATTGGCTGTATATTTTTTTTAACCTGTGAGCTCGGTCAGACATCTAGGTTGAAAATTAAGACATTTGTATGTTTATAAATTTTTTGAATAGAGAGCTTAGTCAGACGTCTGACTTCTATGGAAAAACATCTCATTCTTGTGCACTTCTAAAAATAAATAGTGAAAAATCTTGGGAAATTTTTGATGTGCAACTTTGTGAAAAATACTAGTAAAGTAGATTTTACAATCCTTCTATTAATGGCTATAACATACTATAAAAACTTCTCTAATACCAATGATTCTTTTCTTCTACTATTCGTCTTCAAATCATGCTATTGTCAATTCTCGAAGCATTTACCTACAAATAGATGGAATATATTGTATGTGTATGATTGTATAATTGTTGTCATCAAAATCATACAATAGTGGCTCAAGCATCCACCCCTATTTTGATGATGACAATTATGCAATCACTTATTAAATAAGCATATAGCTCCATCTGAATGTGATTCCTCCCTATATATACATGTAATATGATATCTCTCCCCCTTTGGTATTATCAAAAAGAGATACATAAATAATGAAATTTGGAAGAAACATAAAGAACACAAGTTTGCACAAAGTCACGAATAATATTAGACATATTATACAAAAAATCGTTCTCAAGAAATCAAGTAGAGATACATAAGACATACATGATTATGAAAATAAAGATGACTCGCCGATAGTAGAGTAACCCCAGAAATTAGATGAATTTTCATTATATTCACCGTGTTGCCATCGAGACAGATCAGTGTAGTCCTAATCCTCTCGAATAAATAGACCTTGAAATGATGCGTAATGACTATAGTGCGGAGGGTATTGTGGATGCCAAGATATATCTTCGCTTTCTTTAGTGTCATCGTTTATTAGCATGTCATAAGGATGAGATTTTGGTGCCGGTTCACCTGAGGGTCCAACGCTTTAAGAAGGTCCTGGTTGAAGCACCTGTGGTGGTGGTGTCGGGGATGGAGAAGATGAAGATCGTGAAGAGGAACGACCCCCTTACCTTTCGCATGACTTTCCCTAAAGTGGAAACGACCTTTTCCAACGTTTTTTTTCCACTTTGGTCATTCTAGTGGAAAAGATCATTCTAAGGGAGTGATCTTTTTATCTAATTCTTTTAGTTCAAGGAGAGGAGATGTTGGTTTTGAAGGGTACATCTCAATAGTTCTCCCCTTGTCCAGCTGCAATTCTGGCTTCTTGAATCTTTGAATCAGAGTAATACTCTGTTGGTTCTGAAGGTTCTGCAGTTTGGGAAGGTCGAGTTTGAGTGTGTTGTTGTAGTTCTTGATATTGTGAGAAAGGTGCTATTGTTGGTGGATTTTCAGGAAGATACATCAAAGATAAAAACGAATTCCACTATCTTTCACTGCAATTTCTTGATATTGGGAAAGATATAAAGGGATGCCAAATGATCATAGAATTCTCATGAAATATGGAGCATAAACTAATAAGAAAGAGGAATATCGCTAATTAATCTATTTTCCCAGCATTATCATTGTAGTTGATCAATTGATAGATATTAGCATCTTCAATCAAATCGACAGCATCATAATGAATAAAACGACGAATTGGATAAAATGGACCAGAATGCAGGGGCTTCTTCTCCAAATCATGTAATTTTTACTTTCCATGTTCTTTCTCAATATTCTTCAATGTGATGATCCGTGACGAATCCTTGAGTGGAAGGTTTAGAGCTTTGGCCTATAGTAGCTTTCTTTCGTTTAGCAATTGGAGATTTTGCTTTTGGAGCTATCAATTGAAGAATTGGAGTGATGAGATCGATTTGGGAATTTAGGGTTCTAGGGTTTTGAATGAGTGAAACGGTGAAAAATTAGAGAGGGGGAAAAGATGATATATATATATATAGTTTAGAAAAAGGTGTGGGCTCAGCCAATCATAGACATCTACAATTATAAGTCAAACGTCTAAACGGGCATAAATATTGATGCAGAAAGGGGAAACAGACGTTTGGTAAGATCTTTAGACGTCTATGTTGGAGGAATAACTTTTCCCGAGGAAATCGGTCGACGTCTGGATCATTATTCAGACGTCTGTGCTAAAGTATTGATATTTCCAAAAAGCTCGAGCAGACATCTGCGTTCTTCTACAAAAATTTGAGCTGAAACAAAAAATTTCAATGGCTGTGGACAGATGTTTGAGTTCATTTTTAGACATCTAAGCTGAAACGGATTTTTTTTACTTGCTAGAGACAGACGTCTGCCTATAAGCTCAAACTTCTAGCCTTTAGTGAGATTCTTTTTCTCATAATTTCTATTATATGGAAACAAAATTTAAACATAATGAAAAATTACAAACAATTATTTATGAATATACATTCTTATTATAATATTAAGTGCCTCCTCGGAAGACTTCTTTAGTTGTCATTAAACGAGTTGGAAGAACGGTTGTTTTTTTCCTATGAATTTGGCTCGTTTTTAATTTGCTCGAAGGATGGCTTAAGAGGAGACCAGTATGGATAAGTAGGAGTATGTTCGGTGTTTGATGTCCCTTCTCCCTATAGGCTTCGTGGAGTAATATTATGTGCTTTTGAAGGTGTTTCGCGTAACCGAGGGGATCGCTGATGTACGCAATCTTTTATCGGTGAATGACCACAGGTTGCGAGAATAAACTTTCCAGGAAATTTAAATGGGACTCTAGACAATGTTGCTCGTAATACATCTCACGTTGAACGCCAACCATCTCTTAATGATAATGATGCATCTCTTCGACTTTGTCGGAAAGAGATGAGGATTTCATATCAATGGAATATTTTTCTTTCTTTTCTTTCAAAGGAAAACCAGTATGGTATTTTGGCGAAGCGATAATGTTGAGGGATGGTGATGATGTAAGAGTAATTTTTGTGGGAGACATAAGTGCTGCCCGATGGTTAGTAGGTGTAGTCAATAGCAGAATAAGTGGAGTCATGATTAGAAGACATTGTTTGATATGTTTTTTAAAATTTGATCTCTGTTTATTTATTTTTAAAGTTTGTATATGAGTTTAATAATATACACACACACACACATATATATATATATATATATATATACTGAGCTTATTATCTATTTAAGGTTATTTTTTTAAGGTCAATATTTCTAAGAAGTTTTCAGCCAAGGAAAAGTGGAAGCTTAATAAATAAAAAGTGATTATAACCGCTAATAAAATAAAAGATATGTAAGGTCCTAAATTAAGTGACATGATTGAACATCGGAAGACATGCGACTTCCTCCCATGAGTGCGGAGTTCGAGTGCCATCATCTCCCTTTTTTTGTTCTATCAAATTTTTATTTTTAAAATTATTTTATACTTTAATATCGATTTATAAATCATATAACGACATAATTCCTAGTTCATGTCTTAACTAAATAATAGTTTGTTCACTTAGTGGTTTTGTAAATTGGCTATTTGATTTTCTGTGTTAACAATTTCTAGAGTTGTTTTTCTTTTTCAACGTTATCTCTCAAAAAATGGTGATGAGCATCTTTATGTTTTGTCCGATAATGATTAATTGGATTTTTAGATAAATTTGTAGCACTCTTATTATCGCAATATATTGGAGATTTCATTATTATTTTCCCATAGTAAGCATTTGTTGCATATGTATTACTTGTGCGCTAGCTGTGGCAGCAAAAATATATTTGGCTTCACATGTTGAAAGAGAAACATAGTTTTGTTTTTTTTCTAAACCATGAAACTAACAATTGACCGATAAAGTGACTGGTGCCACTTGTACTTTTCCTTCTGTTTTGCAAATAGCGAAATCTGCATCACTATATGATAAGATTTCAAGGAATTTCCTTTAGGATAGAAAACACCATAATTCTTAGTGTTTGTTACGTAGCGAAAATACGTTTAACTACTCGATATTGATCTTTAGGTTGTCTTGAAATCTTGCACATAAACATACTCTCATCATTATATCGGGTTTACTAGCCATTAAGTATAATAGCGATCCGACTACACTTTGATATAATTTTTGATCAAATATTTTCCTTTTTTATCTTTATCTAAATGACTACCGATGCTCATGGGTTTTGGTTTATTAGATGTTTTTTCCATTCCAAAGCATTTTAATAACTCGTGACAACATTTTTCTTGATTTATAAAAATACTATTTTCTAGCCATTTAATTTGGAATCCTAAGAAAAAGTTTAATTCTCCCATAGAGGACATTCCAAATTCATTTTTCATGATATCTACAAAATCATCACATAATTTTCATTTTTTGATCTAAATATTATGCCGTCCATATACATTTGAACAACCAAAATATCATTATTATCTCTTTTTATAAATAAAGTTGTATCTATTTTTCCAATTTAAAATCCTGAAGTTATTAAGTGAGTTATTAATTTATCATATGGTGCTTGTTTTAAACCATTTAAAGTTTTCTTTAGTTTGTAAACATGTTAAGAAAATATCTCATGTATGAACAACGCAGGCTGCTTGACATAAACCCTTTCCTTTATAAAACCGTTTAAAAAGCACTTTTTAAGTCCATTTGAAATAGTTTAAAGTTGTGATGACATGCAAAAACAAGTATCGTTCGGATGGCTTCTAAACACGCGATAGGAACAAACGTTTCTTCATAGTCAATGCCTTCATCTTGATTATATCCTTGTGTTACTAACCTTGGCTTGTTCCAAACAACATTTTCGTTTTCATCAGTTCTATTCTTATAAACACATTTTGTCCTGATTACAGATTGATTTGTAGGTCTTGGTACAAGTTCCCATGCATCAATTCTTTCAAATTGATTGAGTTCTTTTTGCATTGCAAATTTGAAAAGAATACAATGTCCATTTGATTTAATTTATGTCTAGTGAAAACTTTTGTATTCAAATCACTAATTATACTGTTAATTGGATGGTCTTTCAAAATACGAGGTGGTGACCTTAACCTATTTTCATTTTCAGCTGTATTCTCATTATTGTTATTTGAAATAGAGTTATTTTCAAATAGATTTGTTAACATTTCATGATCATCACTATTTTTGTTATTGGAAAAGTTTTTGCCAAATGGAACTTGTAAACTTTCATCTATAGAATAGGTATGTTTATTAAATATTCTATATGCTTTGTTATGATTTGAGTATCCGACAAAGATTCCTTCATTGGCTTTTGAATCGAGTTTTTCAAGATTATCTTTAGTGTTTAGTATAAAACATTTTGAACCAAATATTCGAAAGTACAATAATTTGCGTTTTTACCCATAAACATTTCATAATTGGTATTTTTGGCTAAATGACGTAATGTGACATAACTAAATCTTCTCTGTAGCTTCTTTAACTAATTCAGGACCAAGAATCAACCTATCCCCGTCTCTAACCAACAAATTGGAGATTTGCATAGCCTTCTATACAAATCTTCAAACGGTGCCATCACTATGCTTGCTTGAAAACTATTGTTATCCGAAAACTCGACTAATTGTAGGTGGTCTTCCTATGATCCTCCCAAATCTAGCACATAAGCTCTTAACAAATCTTCTAAGATTTTGTTAACTCATTCCGTTTTCATATCTGTCTATGGATGGTAAGCAGTACTCATCTTCATCTTGGTACCTAAAATATCATGTAGGCTCTTCCAAAACTCGCTAGTGAATAAGGAATATCTTTCACTATATGATTAGGAATTCCATGAAGTCTAACTATATTGTTCATGAATAACTAAGCCAAAACTGGTGACGTCCTGGTTGACTTAACTAGAATGAAATAGGCACTCATGGTTAACCTATCCACTATGACCCATATACATTCGTTTCTCTATTATACCCTGGCAACTCAGCTATGAAATCCATTGTGATTGAATCCTACTTTCAAACTAGAACATCTAAAGCCTAAAGTAACCCAATCGGTTTCTAATATTCGGCTTTCATCCGTTGACAGTTCGGACACTACTTCACCCATAAGCCTACATCCTTCTTCACACCTTCCCAGAAGAAACTTCTCTTCATATCCTTATACATCTTAGTTCCTCCCGGATGAATAGTGAACATCGGACGATGACATTCTTCAAGAATTTCTTTCCTAATGTTTCCTATATTCGATACACATAGTCGTCATTTCTTCCTTAACTACCCATTCTGATCAAGACTAAAATCTTTCAAGTTAGCGCTAGCTCCCTGTTCCATCCCTTAACTTCCTGATCCGTTCAACTAACAATGGAACCTCCATCTATGTAGAGTCGGCCGACATAATAAGGGGTTGTATGCCGACGTCCACGATAATGATTTTTTGAATTTTGACTATCCTACGATCTCCTTTGCCTAATTCCACTAGCATATCAACCATACCAATTTATTGTTTTGCTTTGCTCATAAGCCCTGGAATACTAGTTTTACAAGCTCTCACCTCCTTCATATTGATCTTCATTTGATCGAATGTCCTCCTTAATAGTATGTTCATAGAACTCCCTATATCTCCCAATACTCAACATACAGTTGTCAGTCCAATTCCAACTGTTACCACAATAGGGTTGAAAGTTGAAGCTTCGACTCCATCAGCATCCTTTATTCCTGAATATGACGTCATCGGTTATCATTCTCTACTACTTAGTTGGAGCTCCATCTTCCACACTAAAGAAGCCCTTGTATGGTACATGCTTCAATGAGCTCGCATATCATTCCATTTCCCTCCAGATTTTCTCTACTGGATGAGGTCCTATAGTTGTGGTGTTGATGATTATGTTCCCATTGTTCCGTCTAGGTCCCTCTCTGCTTGGCCCGTATTGATTTCCTTGGGAAGGTGGCCCTTGGAAGCCTAGGGACTTGACCACCTTTCGTCGATTCTTTGATATACAGTTGGAGCTTAATTTTCCTTATCAATTCTTCGATGAGATCCCTCATATGCTGGCACTTTTTCTTGTTATGGCTACAAGTTCCACAGAAATGACAGAAGTTTTCGAAGCGACCTTCCTGCACAGTCGCGTCCTTCTTGGGTGGCTTTTTATATCATTATGTTGCTTGAGTAGCAAGGTATATGTTTTCCAACGAATTGTTTAGAGGAATGTAACCTGTAGATTTCTTATTCCTTAGGCATTTCTTATTTTCATTAACCCAACTTATTAGGCCTTGACTCCTCTTCTTTTGATTATCAGAGTTTCGAACATGAATTGCCACATTAATTTTGGTAACTTCTTTTAATAGTCCATCATCGGTCTTTTCAGATGCTAGACTAGCTTCTTTCAAACATAGAAACTGATTAACCTTCCAATATAACTCTTTTATGGTTGTAGGTTGCTTTATCCTTAGCCATTTACCAAAATCCATGTCTAGGCGGATGCCCCGGACCAATGCCATGAATACCAAATTCTCTTTTGGATTACTCACCTCAGTAATAGCAAACTAAACTAACTTAAGAAACCTTTCAGTGACTCCTTAGGCCCTTGAGAAAGCTCGAAAGGGACATCTGTCCCTATGTTGAGTAGCATGTAGTCAGAACAGCTTTATAAATTTTGTAACTAACTCATCGAAAGTAGATATAGATCTCGGTGCGAGCCAAGAGAACCACATCGACACGACTTCTACCAAGAAAATGGGAAAGCATCTACATTGAACGACACTCGTCGCTCTAGCACCATCTATGTGCCATTCGTATTTTAGTAAATGTTGTATAGGATTGGTAGTTTCATTATACGATGGAACAGTCGGCATTGTAGACTTCCTGGTATATTCTTCTCTTAGAATATTATCTGTGAACGGAGTCCTGCTTGGTGCGAAACCCCAATCCTCATTCCTCCTACCTCTTCTTTCCTCAACCAACTGCTTAACCATGTCATCTATGTATTCCTCACCGGTTTAGTACTCCGTAGGATGACAACCATGGGATACACAAAGTGTATGGATCCAAATGATCTCAGCTTTCCTACCGAAGGCGAGGTTCCATAGTCTTTAGGAGAACCACTCCTATGGTACACTTGCCATGTGGTTGGTTCAACTACAGTTGTCTGAACACCATCTTTGTTAGCCTAAACATCAAGCTCAAAGTCATCATTGTCCAGCTGTAGGTCGTCTTCAGAGTCTAAAACTTACATAGCACCTATCAAGCAAGTTTAATTCCTACAGCACCTATCAAGCTTCTTTAATTCTTACATATAACATCTTTTTGGAGCCTCCATCTAGTTTAAATCCTACAGCACCTATCAAGCTCATCTTTAGTAATTACTACCTGTTAAGCAGATGATCCTCATATCGTGTAACGTACCCACATTTCAAAAGGTTTAAATCAAAAATAATCTACACATCTCCGACTTAAACAATCCAGAACATAAATAATGTATGGGGTTAACTAAGAAAAATGAGAAAAAAGAAGAAGAAATAAAAACAGAATCTCGCAGCGGAATGACAAAATATAATAATAAAATAAACAGCTAATGAAGCTGTTTATACAATATAGTTGATTATAATCTATACAACATTTATCAAAGTTATAAATACATCAGGAATAAAATAAAGTAATGTAGCAGACAACATGATGCAGGACTAATAGTATTAATATACTAAATCTTCGTCTTCGTCCTCCAGAATAGATCTTCAATAAGCTGAAAAACTCAGGGCTGACTTGAGCGTAATGAAAAGACAAAACATTCGAGTCGGGACTAACATATCCGTATGTAAGTCAAATCGATATTGCATATAACATGAGTGTAACGGCATCAAAGATGTTTACGGGATATCACATATCCTATCCATTGTATAATGTACATGCAATAACTCAAGAGATGTTATGGGATTTTCTCTCTCTTAAGGATTCGTCACAATATTTATATGCAGTAGAATACACTATATATATAATGTCTAATCGGTAAAATAAATATTTTTCTTAGCATTAAGGCTTTACATTAACCCCCCCTTAACGTGTTTTTAAGCATTGTCGTACAGTTTGCATATAAAACATCAGTTAAACGGTCGGTGGATAGGGATGCATCATGATACGACAACACTAAATCAAAATCGTAGGGGTCTCGTTTAGGGATAAAAGTAAGAAATGCACATGAGGCACTGCTAAAGGTAGGATACTACCAGTTCGGACCGTAGGGATAGTGGTAACGCATCATAGCCATAACCACCCACCATGTCCATCCATCCCATATCGAGTCAAAGGAAAGCTATCCAAAATCAAGGTGCACCAATCGAAACCAACAACAAGGGTAATAATATGGATCGAGTCCAAGAAAATTGAAGAACGGATGTCCGCTTGGGGTAATTAGCCCACTTGGCCATGTCAAGCCGTCCTGTTTACTCATTTCAAATTGACACAAGTGACAGGGTCTATCCATCATCGTTCTCTTTCTTCAAATACAGCAAAGAACGCCAAATCCAACCACTTCGTTCTGGAGTTTCCTCCGCGTACAGAGTTGTTAAAGTGGTTCCGATATCGACAGAGAGTATGCCCATATCCGGCCCTGGTCTCATTAACAACCAAACGTCGTTTTACACACTGGTTGGTAATTTTACATTTCGAAAACCATTCATACTTGATATCAAAATATCATATTCGCTTTACAATCAAATCCATTTGTAAATCATCATATTTACTCAAAATATACTATTTCGGTTCAAAATCATTTTTGCCTTAATATCATGATTTCGCTTCCAAAAATTTTCCGGACTCCAATTTAGGTTATGTTTGTACCAAAATTGGGCACAACACTCATCGGATGTAATTGAAGAGACTAGAAAGCAGAAATTATAAGGAAAATAAAGCTAATCTAACAATCACATCAATAAAAGCATGCATAAATAGAAGAAGACAAGCATTTATAGTGGTTCGGCATTGCCTATGTCCACTTTGAAGAGATTGATTTTTTTATTCATGATTCTCAACTGAATTACAATGATATAATAGCTAGTACTCAAGTTACAATGGAGTTTTAGCAGAGTGATGGCGTAGAGGTTTCCAAAAAGTCCCTTTTCTAGATGTATATGGCTGTTATTTATAGGCGTAAGATGAAAAAATGTCTCACCCAGATCTCAGAGGACTTCTTCTCTCACGTGGGCGGGCCCATGGGATCGAGTTTAGGTGGTTTCGGCTCGATCTGAGAGAGATACGAATTGAATTCGTATGGATCAAGAATTTGGTTGAGATTTATCTGGTACATTCTTGACGTTGTAGGCAAGCTCTTGTGAAAATTTGGTGGCATTTGGACTTGTAGATCTCGAGTTATGATCGATGCAAGTTTGGACTTATATGACATTGTCGTCTTTATATTGATACTATTTCGCATCGGTTCTACGTGGCTCTGTTCATATCGATGCTTGCATGCTACTTCGTACTGATAGTTGAAGTCCTCCTTCGTATCGATGCTTCATGTTGCTATCTTCTTATCGATCGATGGTTGTTGTTGTTCGTATCAATGGAGGGAGATCGATACGAGATGGTTGGAGGGAGACCAATACGAAATGAAAATTTATTGATGGATACGAAGTGCTGTTAACATGATGGATACGAAGTAGCTTCATTTTGATTGATGCAAAGGAAGTTAGTAGGCGATGGATACGAACTTAATCTCTCTTGGGGAATGGATGCGAAATTGGATGGATACGAATAGAGTTAGATTTCTCAACCTTGATCGATCAATATCTTGAGCATACGAACTCCGATTGACTTGAAATTTAGAACGTTGGCTTTCATAGCTTTGCTTGTCGTGTCAAGTCAATTGTAGCTCGATCCGAACTCGGGCAAAATTATCAGTATCCATAGTGTACCTTTGTATAACTGATCTCCATGATGAACTATCATTTGTTTCTAGTCAAGTTCTTGCTGTCGCGACCTTGCCAAAAGGCGGAATAACATTCGTCCCCCAAAGTACGGCTTGTTTGAACATGACGTGCTTTGAAAAGCTGCGATCTTCCATCTGAAAAAGTTCTATTCGATTCGTTGAGTAGTTGTTCTCTTTCCATCAAAAGATGAAACCTTTGATTGATCTTAAGTGATGTGGATGTCGAAATGTTGATTATCAATAATCATGCAATGTTTTGTTGTAACCGAGTATTGAGGCTAGCGATTTGTTGTTCACTATTTTGATTGTCGTCGGGTGAGCGTTCAATCCTTGTTAACATTGAAAATCGGATGAACACATATGTTAACCTGACTCCTGTTCTTATTTGTTTGTTCACGGGTCGTTGTCAAGTTCTTTAGTTTTTGTTTGGATTGAGTTTCGTATCGATCCTCTCTTGGACCGATGTGAAATTTGAGTTGCAACAAAGTTCGATGGTTGTTTTAAGTCCTTCCTTTGTATTGATCCTATCTTGGATCAATCTGAGATGTTAGGTATGCTTTATATCGATGGATACATAATATTGGGTCTTTGATTGATGGATGCAAGGGTAATGCTTTATATCGATGGAGTTAAACGATCTAAATATAATCATGCAGTGATGCTTCATGGAGGATATGACATTTCTCATTCCTTTATTCAAGAAGAATCCCTGATTGTGGATAATCTTTGATAGGATTCATCCATGACTCCTTTTCTAGATCCATCTCTAAGATCTAGGTTATTTTCATATGTCAATGCTTGGAATAATAAGTATTTCAACTGGGACAGAGTCTTTTTGCCGGGCATTCCCAGAACTGACTAGCTTGCCCGGTGACTTGGCTTTTTCATTTTGTTCTCTAAGGATGTCTGTAATGGTGAAATTCTTGTAGTTGGCTACTAGCTTTTGGATCTAGCTAATTTAAGGAATAAGATGTTACCCCTTAGTCCGATAATCCTCCCTGCCTTAGCATACCACAAATCAGAAATCACATAAGATATATAAAGTTTCCACTCCTAGTTTTCTTGTACGTTTGAGCGTGGTGACCAAGGCTTTATACTTAGCTTCGCTATTTGTTGTAGGGAAGTTGAGTTTCAGGGCGTAGCAAATCGATCATTCCTCATGAGTCATTAACGCAACTTCGACATTAGAAAGCCGATTATCGGAAGTTCCATCTATATATGCTCTCCATCGGTTGGACGGTTCTCTACTGTTCTTTGGTTAACCGTCCGATGTAGTGAATCCAGATATTAAGTATACTAATGTTTGACCATGGATAGCTCATTGAGGGAGACAAGCGATATCAAATTGGCTTAGCTCGATATTTCATTTAAGTAACCTTTCAGACACCTAAGGTTGCCATTGGACCGATCATAACGGTTGGTGGATACATACATTAACAGGATAAGCTTGTCAATTTCTAGCCTTCATCATATACTGGTCTTTGGATTAGTTTCTCTTCACATCGCATTGCGATACTTATGGCGTGGTTTGACACGCCCCAGTTGAGGTATAGATCTTCGCTATCCAACGACTTGGGTAAAATGGGTGGTCTCGCTGAGTGATCTATCAGTGCAAGAATTGCATCAATGCAGTTGTTAGTACATTCAAAATTTCTCTTCCCTCTCTTGGTCAGGTTGAAGAAAATAATATACTTATAGATGGTCCTAGAGTGGAATCAGCTTAGGATGGTAATCTTTTGACTTAAGTTTTGTACCTGCTTGGTTTCCTCGGTGCATGGATGACTCTGATCTTTAGAATTTTCTGACGTTAGCCACAATCCTACGAGAATTGACGACGGAACCCCAGAATTCTTCTTATACAATGCTGAAAGAGAATTTCAAAGGATCAAGTTTCAATCTACAGTTGTTGGATTGCACTCAATATCTTTGCCAAGACATCGATGTGGTCATTTGATGGTCGTGATCTCACGAGCATATTAACCACATATACTTTCATCGATTGGCTGATTTGATTTTTGAATGATCTGTTAATCGTCCTTTGGTAAGAAGCATAAGCATTCTCAAGTTTGAATCCAAGGGTTGCATCATAGCACTATAGGCCTGGATTAGTAATGAAACAGTTGTATTCCTGGTCTGGGACATGTTTCAGTATCTGATTGTATCTGGAGTTTGCGTCCATGGATGAGAGTAATTCATGTCTGACGGTCGAGTCCATTAGTTGGTTGATCATTGGAAGTGGAAAGGTACGCTTTGCCATGCCTCGTGGAAATCTGAGTAGTCGGCTACGTCCGCCACTCTCTGTTTGTTTCTCTCATAAGTAAAGGATTGAATACTCATTTTGGGTAAAGGACATCGTGGATATAACTATTGGTTTTGATTAGATTCGCCTCATCTTTAAGTGTAACAGATCTTTCTAGATCCACGTCGCTTTGTTTTTTATTCACCGAGACATTTAATGCAGGGTTCTCAATGGTGATGAGAGTCTATATATATATATATGTATGTATGTATGTATGTATGTATGTATGAGATCGAGTCCAAGCGAACACATCAAGATTCACCTGAAATAAAACAATTAACTCTTTTATCATCATTGCATTGAGTTGTGATCCGATTTTTGGTACTCATGATGGATTATAGGCACTTCATGTGCTTATTTGTAATGGTTAATGATTAGCCTTATAGGCATGTTGAATAAAAGGCATAGTAGAGTTTAGCCCTGTATTGCATGCTGCTGCATAGCTTTCTCCAGCTATGAGTTTGAATCTATTTGTGTTTCCGAGCAATGTTTTCCATTCAATGTACTCGCGATCCATTGCTCATCGGAAGGGTAGAATGATGATCAGTTGCTCATAAGTCTGGGCGTCAATCTAATATTTCTATCTCTAAGCATTCATTCAGTCATAACTTCAAGTTTTTATAAATACTAGGCATGATCTATAGGATTGAGTAGTCGTATCGAGCTTTTGGATGATCAAACTCGTGCCCCCAGTCTTCGGTTGATGGACATATTATGCAAATGATCGAGCCTAACTTTTGCTGTGTTCATAATGTAGTCCAAGCTGTAAGAGCCAGAGTTGTTTGATGAAAAATCAAATTACATTCATCTTATTTCTCGTGCGTGCCCCCAAGTTTAGGGAATATCTCGATAAGTGGCAAGGTAGATAATGTTCACTTCAAATTCGCATTCTATCCCATTGAACCATGGGATCGAGTTAACCGATGGAAGGCTGAGTTGCACCTTATCCTACATTGTGTCCTAGTTCTTTCCTCTAGGCAGAATACTTCGTTGCCTTGCCAACATTCAAAGATGAGCTAAGTTCTGGATGGTCAATGACATTCACTTCGCTGCTTATGTCACCATACTCTAGGCAGAAAATGAAGAGTGATTCGTCCAGTCAGATCCGATGCGGGGTTGATGCTTCCCTTACCGAACGTAGGGCAAGAATTAGTGTGCAGAAGTTTAGGTTGCACTTGTTTTGAATTGCTCTTTTAATTGAATCATGGTAAAAGTCAAAGAATGAATGGTCGCATTGCATTCTTTGGGAGTTAAGAAATTAACAACATCCATATCGGTTTACATTCTCCCATCGAAACTAGGGATAATGTCAGCTCAAATGCAGTTTGGTCAGGCTAATCCGGTCTCATGCTCTTCTTAACGGATCGAAGGAAGGCGATGGCAGACAAATGGTTAAGTCACACTCATTCATGGTTTATTCTCCTATCCATGCTCTATTGGTCAAAGGTATTTAATGGACGTTTGGGTCACATCGATTTGTAGTCGAAGAGGATCGATATTGATCGTCGATTCAAAGGCACGAGGTAGAATGCTCGGACCTCATTTCTTGTCGATCCAATGGTATGCTATGAAAGGTGCAGATCTATATTGTTCGTCGATCCGACGGCATGATATAATTGGTTGCCCATAACTTCGGGCGTCATTCTGATTGGTTGGCATTAAGGCCTCCTTGTAGTTGTTGCCTTAAGTTGTGAAGGACGCTAAGGTGGCGATGTAACGAATCATATTTCTCTTCTTTCGGTGATTTGTACTTCTGCCCCCAGTCTTGGATTAGCAGAGTTAGTTCGTGGATGATGTTATTGCACCTGTAGTGAGTTCATACTCCTCATGTTGAGTTTAGGTTAGAGTTGGTAAATGAATGGTCGAGTTACATTCATTCGTTTATCTACGCTCATAGTAGCACTCTAGGGATCAGAGTCAGCTGAAAGGCCATTCATCACATCTATTTGATGTTTATACCCCTGTCCACACTCTGGGGACTAAGTTTTTTTTATAGAAAATGGTCAGACTGCATTTTCCTCGCTCAATTCCTCTGCCCCAGTCAAGGGAAAAAGTTGAGGTGTGGTCGAAAACATTACAACAACTTTAATTTTATGTTTCTCCCACTGAACTGTAGGAAGGAATTGAGTGGCGGATGGTTGGGTCACATCCGTCCATGTTGCACGCACAACCCATTAGATCATAGGTGAGAGTTAGAGGATGAATGGTCATGTCACGTTCATTTGCAGTAGGATGGATAGTCACATCCATTTTAGAATAGGAAATTCAGCTAGGTCCATTTTGCAAATCTGCGTCTCCCTGTCAAATCAAGGAAGAAATTTTGTCTTGTAGGGTTAAAGTGCAACCCTATAAAATTATGTTATGGGTCCCGTGCTAAGGACACGAGTTGATGCATGGATGGTCATGTCATGCCTGCTTAGTGCTAGATGGTCGGATCACATCCGATTTTGAGTGATAAGTGCCCAAATGAGGGTAGAGTTAGAAAGCGGATGGTGGAACCACATCCACTTTTTATACTACAGGACGTGCTGAGGAATCAGAGTTGATAGATGGATAGTCGAATCGCATCCCCTCTAGTATTTATATTCCAATCCTAGCTTTGAGGACTGGAGTTGGTTGATGGGTGGTCTGTCACACCATTTGGTCTTTATACTCCAGTCTGTGCTTCAGGACCAGAGTTAGTTGATGGGTGGTCAGTCGCACCCAATTGGTGTTTGTATTCCAGTCCGCACTCTGGGGACTTTGATTTAGTTGATGTTTATAATCTAGTTCGCACTCTGGGAATCAAGAGTTAGTTGATGTTTACACTCCAGTTCGCACTCTAGGAATCTGGAGTTAGTTGAAGTTTATAGTCCAGTTCGCACTCTGGGAATCTGGAGTTAGTTGATGTTTATACTCCAGTTTGCACTTTGGGAATTTGTAGTTAGTTGATGTTTATACTCCAGTTCACACTCTAGGAATCTGGAGTTTATTGATGTTTATACTCCAGTTCACACTCTGGGAATCTGGAGTTAGTTGATGGGTGGTCAGTCACACCCATTTGGTATTTTTGGATTATGTCCGCACTCGGGGACTTAAAGTATTTTTATGGGTAGTCGGTCACACCTATTTTGATGTTTATACTCCAGTTCGTGCTCTGGGAATTCGAAGTTAGTTGATGGGTGGTCAGTCACACCCATTTCAGTGTTTATACTCCAGTCTGCGCTTTGTAAACTTAGAGTTAGTTGATGTTTATACTCCAGTTTGCACTCTGGGAATCTTGAGTTGCCTACAGATGGTCAGTCACATCTGTTTAGGCATTTGGATCCCATTCGCACTTTGGAACAGGAGGTCGATTAAGGTTGTGGATGGTCGGATCACATCCACGTTGATTTGGCAAGCAAAGGCCTAGATGGACGGGTCCATCCCCCTTGAGTTTGGATTTGGAATTTTGTACTCCATCTCACACTCTGGAAACTAGAGCTTATTTGAGGATTGTCATCTTTCAATCCCTTTTATTTAAGTGTGTCGGCTTCGAGCTCGGGATTCATTTAATAAGTGATCGGTCGGATCTCAATCACTTTCGACTTATCTGCCCTCAATGAAGGATGAGATTTAGTTGATGGATGGTCGAATCACATCGATGTTCATTTGGATTCCACTTTTACTAAGCCTAAGGAGTAAGATTAGTGTTCTGTCAAGCTTTGAGCTCAAGAAGAGGAGAGGATGGCCAAACTACATCCACTTTGAGCTGTGTATTTTCCCTTAAGTTTGGGGCAAGATTTGCAGAGCAGACGGTCGAGTCACGTCCACTTTGTTGGGCATTAGAAGAAGCATAAATATTTTGACGAGCTTCAAGTGCGAGATGGAGAGTGCATTATTAGGACATATAACTCCAAGTCTTTCTTAGATCTCCTAATTAAATGGCATAGGCGGATGAGTGGATGGTCAGTGGCATCCACTTTGTACTGGAGCCCTGACCTTGTCAGTATCTTCCGCTTTGAGGCCATGCCCCTAAGTCAAGGGTATATATTAGTCGATCGGTGGTTAAATCATGCTCATCATAATGATACCTCAATGACTTGATCATAATCAGCGGAGGTTGTAACTGAAGTAGAAATAGAAATAATTCAAAAGATATCAGATCAAATCTCATTGGTAAGTGAAGCAGCGTCGTATACTCGCTATTGCGCTTTCGTCCAGCCCTTCTTAGTTAGAAGTCTAATGCAAGTGGTTCAGTTTAATCAAAGTTCTTGATCGATATGGGTCGAGGGATCCCTGCCCATAGTTTTACGGGGCTTGCACATTTTGTTGAAGCTTTCCTTTCTGGAGCAGCCTTATGGCGTTGGCGCCTACGGTAGCCATCTAATAAGAAGGAGCTTCTTGATTTAGAGTATGGAGTAGGTTTCCTCCTTATCCTGCCACATTGATCCTTCATCTTGTTCACCAACTCAATATTGGCCTAGATAAGTTGGTGTAGTTGTTGGCGGCTACCCACCAGTTCTCTTATCAAAGTCTGGAAATAAGCTCTTGTGATAAATTCATTTATGAGTGTTGGCAGCAACTCGTTGTGGATTTCAATCAATTAGTTGGCTGCCAGCTTCTTCGTTCCCTTCAGTAATATGAGAAGTAAAACTGGTATGTCTAACCACGGTTGATAGTCTTCTTTGAAGAATGGGGAAAGACATCTGCATTTGATGGGATACATCGCTCTTGGCGAAATCCACGTGCCATTTCCACTTCATGAGGCAGTGTCGAAGGTTGTCAGGTCCATTATCTAGCTATGTGGCCGTGTAATACTGGTGAATGATATAGGACAATTGCCTAACGTTCAAGTGGTTGGTAATGCCGAGTGGTTGGTAATGCCGATTGAATGGTGAGTTAATTAAGATGGGCTCATAGATTGGTGATTATTTCTAATTTTCACCCAGGTAGGAGGCTTATATAAGGTAGTTAGGAAGTTATCTTAAGGTCGTATGTCATGCTTCTAGTCGTATGGACATAGTATGATTAAGATGCGGGCATTTGAAGATGGTTCAGCAGTGACTAGCTATGCGTTGAGTTGGCAGAGTAGATAGTGTAGGGCAGTCGTCATATTAGCCATCGTTCCATAGTTGTCAATTCAGTAGTTTAAAAGCTGGTTAATTGGGGGAAGTTGCAGTCCACCTTAGAAGCATGATATATTAACCAACTCTAGTTCTTAGCGTATTAGCTAGGTTCTCCAGCCTTTGGGAGCACATGTTGAGTAGTATTTCTTTACCCATTCTTTGATTGCAATTCGGCAATTGCTGCTGTAATCCCATATGTCATGTCCAGTCATGGAACGATAAGGATGTTTCTTTATTAAGTTGAGTTTTGAATTCACTATGCGGGTGCTCTACGCTGCGGCTATGTTTGAACGATACAAATGTAGCGAATTTGAATGATCCGAAAAGTGGGTATTTGGACACGAGAGGCATACAGTTAGATCGATATGAAGTGGTATTTGATGTTCGATACGAATTGGACACAGCTGGATCGAGTGAAATGTATTTGAGTATCGATACGAAATGGATGCAACTAGATCGATACGAAGTGAAATTGAGTATCAATACGAATTGGACAGAGCAGGACCGATACGAAGTGTATCTGTGGATCGATATGAATTGGACATAGCTTGATCGGTACAAAGTGAAATTGAGTATCGACACGAATTGGACACAGCAGGATCGATACGAAGTGTATCTAAAGATCAATATGAATTGGACGCAGCTAGATCGATACGAACTGAAATTGAGTATCGATATAAATTGGAAACAGCAAGATCGATACGAAGTGTATCTGAGGATCGATACGAATTGGACACAACTGGATCGATATGAAATTTGATTGATACGAATGTCGATCGATATGAATGTTGATTGATACGAAATTCGATCGATATCAAAGTTGATTGATATGGAATTCAATCGATACGAAAGTTTATTGATACGAAAACTGATCGGTACGAAATGGGATCGATACGAAAGTTGATCGATACGAATGTTGATCGATTTGAAAATTGATCGATACAAAATTCGATCGGTATGAAAACTGATCGATATGAAGTTCGATCAATACGAATGTTGTTATATTTTCTGGATACGAAAACATGCATACGAATATCTTCATTTTTATGGATATGAAAATGAGGATGCGAAAATCATTATATTTTCTAGATACGAAAATATGGATACGAAAATCATCATATTTTCTAGATACGAATATATGGATACGAAAATCATCATATATTTTGGATACGATGATATAGATATGAAAACCATCATAATTTCATGGATATTAAAATCTTGATAAATGTAATTCCTCTTAGATTTGGAGCAATCTAACAAGAATAAAAGGAACCACTACACAACAGATCTGTATCTTCTCCTTAGATTTTGCAATCCAACGACGGTAGTAGATCCACAGAGCAGGAGAAAAGCTGGGTTTTCTCAATGAAAGCACCAAAGTGTTTGTACCAAAATTGGGCACAACACTCATCAGATGTAATTGAAGAGATTAGAATGAAGAAATTATAGGGAAAATAAGGCTAATCTGACAATCACACCAATAAAAGCATGCACAAATAAATGAAGACAAGCATTTATAGTGGTTAGACATTGTAGCCTATGTCCAATTTGAAGATATTGATTTTTTATTCATGATTCTCAACTGAATTACAATGATATAGTAGCTAGTACTCGATTTACAATGGAGTTTTAGCAAAGTGACGGTGTAGAGGCTTCCAAAAAGTCCCTTTTTTGAATGCATATGTTTGCTATTTATAGGCGTAGCCTGAAAATATCTCGCCCGGATCTCGAAGGACTTATTCTGTCACGTGGGCGGGCCTACGGGATCGAGCTTAGATGGTTTCGACTCGATCTGGGAGCGATATGAATGGAATTCGTATCGATCAAGAATTGATCCTTTTTGGTTGAGATTTCTCTAATACATTTTTGACATTGTAGGCAAGCTCTTGTGAAAATTTGGCGGCATTTGGACTTGTAGATCTCGAGTTATGATCGATGCTAGTTTAATTTGTATGGCATTGCTGTCTTCGTATCGATACTATTTCGCATCGGTCATGCATGGCTCTTTTTCGTATCGATGCTTTCATGCTACTTCGTATCGATGGTTGGAGGCCACCTTCATATCGATGCTTCGTGTTGCTTTCTTCGTATCGATAGGTGGTTGTAGCTATTCGTATCGATGGTGGGAGATCGATACGAGATGGGTGAAGGGAGACCGATATGTAATGGACATTATTTGTTGGATACGAAGTGTTGTTAACATGATGGATATAAAGTACTTTCGTTTTGATGGATGTGTAGGAAGTTAGTAGGCGATAGATATGAACTGAATCTCTCTTGGGGAATGGATACGAAATTGGATGGATACAAATAAAGTTGGATTTCTTAACCTTGATAGATCAATATCTTGAGCATACGAACTCCGATTGACTTGAAATTTGAAACATTGGCTTCCATAGCTTTGCTTGTCCTGTCAAGTCAATTGTAGCTTGATCCGGACTCGGGCAAATGTATCAGCATCCATAGTGAACCTTTGTATAACGATCTCCAGGACGAACTGTCATTGGTTTCTAGTCAAGTTCTTGGTGTCACGGCCTTGCCGAAAGGCGGGATAACAGGTTATAACTTCATTTTATCCAATTCGTATTTATATCCAAGATTTAAAAATAAACATTCCACTCCTGACCGGTTTGAATTTTTGAAAAATAGTTTGAATAGCTTAAAATAGGTTGAGTAATTAAAATAGTTAAAATTAGTTTAAATTGTTAAAGTAGTTAAAAACAGTTTAAATGGTTAAATTTGTTTAATATAAAATAGTTTGAGTATTAAAATGTTTTATATAGTAAACAATTTGAAGAATTAAAATAATTTGAATTTTTTAAAGAATATAGATTTAAAACAGTTTATACTAAATAATTTATTTGAAATAGTTTCAAGGTCAAACTGATTCAATTTCCCAACTCAAATCAATTCCACTTTCCATTCAATCAATTCAATTTTGATTTCAATTCAAATCGATTTAAAATTCATTCAATTTTACATTCAAATCCAATTAAATCGATTTCAATTTTAATTTATTTCGATTTTGAGCTCGATTTCAAAATATCGATTCAAACCTTTAAATCAATTTATCCTTCAGTATTCAGTTTAAATTTCCAATCTTCGAATATAATCCAATTCCGAGCTAAATTTCGAAATATCATTTTTATGTGATTTTACTTAGGAATATTCAAGGTCCGAATAAAAGTTCAATCTTTCAAAGCAAATCGATTTCCAAGAATTCCAATTATATTTCGATTGCATCTTCACAACCTCAACTTCGATTATTTAAACAATTCCTTTTCCAAAATTTTATTTCTCATTTCAAACTCAAATTCATGATTAATTCGAATTCTATAAATATATTTTTTTAAATCAGAACCATTTAAATAATTTAAAATCAAAGATTTTAAAAATCATTTAATTCAACCAATCCGGCGTCCGTACATAATTTCTATCCTATGGCCAAGTAATCGGTTATTTCAACTCATATCATTTCAATCCAAATCGCAGTGTCATTGAATATATATCATTTCAAGCTATTCTTAATTTATTCAAAGTAATTCAATTTACAGTTTATATACTAGATAACATACAGGGTGATAATAGAATATATATATATATATATATATATATAAACAAATAAGCATCCAAACATCCAAATATCGACCAATTTGCATCCATCACAATCAATCACACAAGCTGACAATATAATTCACAATAGTTTTATAGTTATTAATATATGATATTTTAATGGTAATTAATTTCAAATTTCAAATTTAACTATCAGTTTTAATTTTTAATAGTTAATTCAATGACAATTAAATTAGTACGTAAGAGCGTTATATAACACTTACCTTGATTTTTTCCGTTGTCCCCGAGAGGTTCCGGTTTTGAACTAAAACCGAACAACGTCTGATTTTAGCCCAAATTCCTACTATCTCCAAATCCTTCCAAACCAGTTTCATTGCGAAGCTCTCGTCGCCATGATCGTAATGCAAAAAGTGTCGTCCCACTCGGAATTCGTATATAGAAGTTATACATTTCATAAGTTTGTCGATATTTAAATTTATAAAACAATTTAATTATTTTAAAACAACAAATAACAAAAGAAGCCCGGTCCACAAAACATCATCTTCCTCAAAGGCAAATGCCAGTACACGATACATGCAAACCCATGGCCGCGTGCAACATTCATAGTGATACGGAGCTAGAGTGCTCAAATCGATGAACTGACAACGCCATTCGACTTCTCACAGGAATCTTCACCATCCCATACCCTAAAATCCAAGCTCGACGTCCTCAAGGAAGTCGTGACCTGCAGTATCTTCCCCTCGACCACATGTTAGTCGCATGCATCATATCTCCAACGAGCTCCTCCAAAACAACCACCCGATCAAGAATCTATGCTCCAAAACTCGAATCGAGGCCTAGTCTACACAAAAACTGGAACCCTAGTTCTCAAGCTACTCTAAACT
Source organism: Allium cepa (assembly GCA_030765085.1). Lineage (NCBI taxonomy): Eukaryota > Viridiplantae > Streptophyta > Magnoliopsida > Asparagales > Amaryllidaceae > Allium > Allium cepa. The sequence goes on from CM060941.1 coordinate 576,530,447, forward strand.
CGACTCGAGCAATACTGGCCATGGACGCACACCATAAATGTTACACCGGATCGAAGATTAACGCAAAACTAGATTTCTAAAAACAATTAGAGAATTTTTTGTTGAGTTGATTGTGAGAAATAGATTTTCAAAGTTTGGGATTTTTTTTCGTACTAATATGTTGTGCTCGTCTATGTATATATGGTAAAGGAGGAAACATACTTGAGTAGGCAAAGTCAAATTCAAGGTGGCTGTGAAATGAAAGATGGTAAGTTGATGTGAAATAGTCAAGTCAATATATATCTTCTTGATTACGTAACTCAAAATTTCAAACTCATATCAAGGCGTGCCGCTTGGCCTTTATGATGTTACCCCTATTCTGAACGCAATGGAAAAGTTTCCAAGTCCTAATTCGATCGTATGGAGAAGATAGCTTTTTGAACCTAATTATTATATTGAATTTTCGATATAAATTTCAACGCATTTCTATCTCGTACGACCAAACGATAATTCCAAACGCTACAAAATTTGAAATCTGATAGTAATACACTATTATGGATCTAATGGAATTGGTTCCGTGGAAATCCGAGACTGCACCTCGGATCGCTATTTTAACGTCTCGATTATAATGTAAAATTTCCAATTTTTAAATATCCACTTTTAAATCCGATTTTAAATGTTAATAATCTACATTGTTGTTTAAATTAAATTTAAATAAATTTTCAACATCATTTTCAGTCATATTAATTTCAGAGTTTAATTTTTCAAATAATTGCAATATTAAATTTAAACAATTTAATCGTTCAATATTCAACAAATTTCAATGTTAGATTTTAAATTAATTTTAGTTATCAATCAATTACTTTATTTGCATCTAATAAACTTAACATTATTGTTTAATTTAACTTACTGATTGCAACATATTCAATATATAGCATTATCTTTTAATATCTCTCATTACTTAAATTTTCAAAATTTGTTTATTTCAAAAATCTTATTCAAGCTCATATCCAATACTTACATTCAAAATCAATAAATTTATATTTTTAGCAATTTTTATTCATTAATTACATTAAATTTAATAATTTAAATTAGTTATAAATGCAGGTCGTTACAATCTCCCCCAATCAAAATTTTTCGTCCCCTAAAAGACGTTAAGTAAAGAATCTAATATTTGATATATTTTTAAAATATAATGAACTTATAAAACATAATATTTCACTTATAAAACCATTACTATATTTTTACTATGCTTCTACGACCAGCTTACGAGATTCACAAGTTAGTTTTCAAACAAGTTGTAAAAAATTTAAAACTTCAAAAAAATTCTAACACCGCGGATTTACGGAAAATTTCGGTAGAGCCTCCTTTGCGCGGCTCGATCGAAACAACTGCAAAACGCCACCACAGGCCCCAAACCAACAAATTAAAAAGAAAGCCAAGTGGATCTGTCATAAAACCATCAAATTAAATGAAAAATAAACATGTACCTTTTTGTCGGGCAATCTAAATTTTTCTTGATTTTTAATACCTGCAAACTATGACATCCAATCATATAATTTAAAATCATTTTGTATTTGCATTTTTCAATTTCCAATATTTTCTTTACTTAGGCCCATTGATTGTACATATATCATCCATATGCAACATCAAATCTGATCACCCACTCGATCGATAATTTTACTTCCAAACTAGTATTGTTCACACGACTCTCTAGTGCGGACTTAGATTTGGTTCCTAAATCAGAAACTATTGTTCTCCTTGCATAGCCATATACTATGATAGAGAATTCCAAGATCAAATCAAAAATCCGTATTTAGGGTCACCGTCAAGAATCGAGTGAAAGATCCTAACTCGGATCGATATACATTATCTCGAAATTCTGTGCTCGAATCTAGATAAAACCATCATGCGAATAAAATAATATACGTACAACTTACATATTTATTTCTATTGATTCTTAGCTATACCAAATTCCTCTGTTTCATTTGCTTAATTTCCATTCAAATATTTGATTCATTTGTTTCAACTGATTTACATTCATCTTCATAATTTACTTCAATAACAGATTTATTTGTGATACATTTTATTGATCAACAATTTAGTTTATAATTTTTCCATAAAAGTATAACCTCTTATATATGACTTTTCTTAGTTTATAGTTATCTCAAAAGATACTAATTCAACTTCACAGTTTCTTTGCAATTTATATTTATTTCTGTAACCAATTTACAAAGATATTATGTGATTCATTAGTATACTTTCTTAAACTCACTTACTTGTTCAATTTAGTCAATAATCATTTCATAATATACTAATTAACAATATAATCTTTATTATTACCACAGAATTTCCATTTATATACATCTTAATTACTTTTAAGTTTGTTTACTTGTATAATATCCGATTACATATCTGAATCATTATTTAACTTTTAACATTTGGTAAGTCTTATTATATATTGTTAGAATGCAATTTGGTATTATACAAATTAATTATATTCATTTTACTTAATTAGAATATTCACTATTTTGACTTGTTTAAATTTTCTTTACTTTCAATATAAGAGTTGCAAACTTTAACTCTAAAGCATCCTAAAACATTTAGCTTAGATTTCTTATTCCCCTTATATTATATAAGTTCTGATTATTCAAATATTTCATTTCATTCAATTAATTTGAAGATTATTAATAATAGAACTTAAATTTAAACACCGGGTACATTTCAAATCATTTGAAATAAGTACATATACTTACATCGTTTATATATCAAATCATACTTTTGGAGTTTAAACCAAAATCTATTTATCAAAGAAATTTTGAAGCGAAGCTTCTCAGAAGTCTCCCCCACTTTGAGACTCGAAAATGAATGTCAATGATGCTGCGTAGTCATTATCGAAATTATTTCCCAACGATAGAAGAGGGGAGTACTGAATTCTTTCCCTTTTAAAACTCTTTTCAAAATATTTTCCATAAATATTTTTCAACTAGTATCACTATATATTTTTCTTCAAAGCATTGAAAACCATAATCAAAATCTCGAGTCTTAAATCAATACTACTCAATTTAAATCCATTTTAATTTATAAGTCGTATTTATAAATCATTCTTACACAGTTTTACTTTCTTAAAACATTTCATAGTGCTTTATCATTGTTTATTACATAATAAATACCTTATGTTAAGGCACAATAACCAATTCACTCTATATGTACCATAATAATCTTCGAAAAATTATTTCTTTGTATATAAAATATAATTAGGGTACAATTATTACACTTACCCAATTTCAAAACAATGTCATGTCGCTTTACCTTGTTTAAGAGTTTAGAAACCCCTGTCGATACGGTTGTACTTCCCGTACTGACCAGAATTCATAAACACTCAACTGATAAGTCAACACAATATAAAACATTTCATATTCTCTAAATATACGCGCACAAATCTATTAATACACTAAAACTCATTCTAGGGTGCTACTGACCCTATCTCTAATGAGTTACCCTACAAAGCTAAGGTTATCGCTAAACCAAAGCTCTGATACTAACTATAACGGACCCACATTTCGAAAGGTTTAAATCGACAATGATCCACACATGTCCAACTTAAACAATGTGGAACATAGATAATCAATGAGATTAATTAAGAAAAATAAGAAAAGATTAAGAAATAAAAACATCATCTTACAGCGGAACGACAAAATATAATAATAAAATAAACATTTCATGAAGCTGTTTATACAATACATTTGATTGTAATCTATACAACATTTATCAGAGTTATAAATACATTGGGAATAAATAAAGTATGCAGCAGACAACATGATGTAGGACTAATAGTAATAATATACTAAATCTTCGTCCTCCAGAATTGTTCTTCAATAGGCCGAAAAACTTAAGGCTGACCCGAGCGTAATGAAAAGAAAAAACACTCGAGTCAGGACTAAGATATCCTTATGTAAGTCAAATCGATATCGCATATAACATGAGTGTAACAACATCAGAGATGTTTACGACATTTCACATCTCCTATCTAGTGTATGACGTACATGTAATAACTCAAGAGATGTTATAGAATTTTCAATCTCTTAAGGATCCATCATAATATTTATATGTAGTAGAATACGCTATATATATAATGTCTAATCAGTATAATAAATATTTTTCTTAGCGTCAATGCTTTACATAAATCCTCCTTAACGCATTTTTAAGCATTGTCATACAGTTTGCATATAAAACACCCGTTAAACGGTTGGTGGATAGGGTTGCGCCATGATAGGACAACACTAAATCAAAATCGTAGGGGTCCCATTTAGAGATAAAAGTAAGACAAGGCATATGAGGCAATGCCCAAAGTAGGATACTACCAGTTCGGGTCGCAAGGCTGGTGGTAACGCATCATAGCCATGACCGCCCACCGCATTCATCCATCCCATATCGAGTCAAAGGGAGGTATCTCAAATCAAGGTGCACCAATCGAAACCTACAACAAGGTTAATAATATGGACCATTTCCAAGAAAATCGAAGAACGGATTCCCGCTCGAGGTAATTAACTCACTTTGCCATGTAAGGCCGTCCTGTTTTAGTCATTTCAAATTGGCACAAGTGCCAAGGTCTATCCATCATCGTTCTCTTTCTTCAAATCCAACAAACGAAGCCAAACATAACCATTTCGTTCTAGAGTCTCCTTCGCTTACACGGTTGTTAAAGTGGTTTCGATATTGAAAGAGAGTATGCCCATATCTAGCCTCGGTCTCTTTAACAACCAAACATCATTTTACACACTGGTTAGTACTTTTACATTACGAAAACTGTTCATACTTGATATCGAAATATCATATTCGCTTCACAATCAAATCCATTTCGAAATCATCATACTTACTCAAAATATACTATTTCGGTTCGTAATAATTTTCGCCTTAATATCACAATTTCGCTTCCAAAATCATTCTAAACTCCAATTTGGGTTATAACTTTATTTAACCCAATTCGTATTTAAATCCATAATTTAAAAATAAACATTCCACTCCTGAGCAGTTTGAATTTTTTGAAAAATAGTTTGAATAGATTAAAATTGTTTGAATAATTAAAATAGTTAAAAGTAGTTTAAATTGTTAAAATAGTTAAAAAATAGTCTAAATGGTTAAATTAGTTTAATGTAAAATAATTTGAGTATTAAAATGGTTTATATAGTAAACAATTTGAAGAATCAAAATAATTTGAATACTTTAAAGAATATAGATTTAAAACAGTTTATGCTAAATAATTTATTTGAAAATAGTATCATGGTCAAACTGATTCAATTTTCCAACTCAAATCAATTACAATTTCCATTCATTTCGATTCAATTTCGATTACAATTCAAATCAATTTCAACTTCGATTACAAATTCATTAAATTCTACTTTCAAATCCAATTAAATCAATTTCAATTTCAATTTCAATTTATATCGATTTCGAGCTCGATTTCAAAATATCGATTCAAACCTTTAAATCAAATTATCCTTCAATATTTAGTTTAAATTTCCAATCTTCAAATATAATTCAATTCCGAGCTAAATTTTGAAATATTATTTTTATATCACTTTACTTAGTAGTATTCAAGGTTCAAATAAAAGTTCAATCTTTCAAAGCAAATCGATTTCCAAGAATTCCAATATATTTTGATTATCACTTCAAAACCTCAACTTCGATTATTTAAACAATTCCTTTTCCAAAATTTTATTTCACATTTCAAACTCGAATTCGTGATTAATTTGATTTCTATAAATATGATTTTTTTTAAATCAGAACCATTTAGATAATTTTAAATCAAAGATTTTAAAAATCATTTAATTTAACCAATCCGGTGTTCGTATATAATTTTGTATCCTATGACCAAGTGATAAGTTATTTCAATTTAATTTCAAGGATGGATATATATCATTTCAATCCAAATCATAGTATCATAGGTATATATCATTTCAACCTATTCTTCATTTATTCGAAGTAATTCAATGTACAGTTCATATACTCTAAATAATATAAAGGGTGTAGCAGAATATATATATATATATATATATATATATATAAACAAATAAACATCTAAACATCCAATTATCAACCAATTTGCATCCATCACAATCAATCATACAAACTGACATTATAACTCACAATAGTTTCATAGTTATTAATATAGGGTATTTTAATGGTAATTAATTTCAAATTTCAAATTTAACTGTCAATTTTAATTTTTAACACTTAATTCAATGATAATGAAATTTATCAAACAACAACCAATAAATTCATATCATCTCATAAATTCAAATTTAACCAGCATAAAACTATTCTAGTGCATGTGAACGTTATAAACACTCACCTTGATTTTTTTTCCGTTGTCGCCGAGACGTTCCGGTTTTGAACTAAAACCGAATAACGTCCGATTTTAGCCCAAATTCAACTATCTCCAAATCCGTCCAAACTAGTTTCATTGTGAAGCTCTCGTCACCATGATCGCAATGCAAAAAGTCTCGTCCCATTCGAAATTCGTATGTAGAAGTTATACATTTTATAAGTTCGTCGATATTTAAATTTACAAAACAATTTAATTATTTTAAAACAGCACATAACAAAAGAAGCCCGACATACAAATCATCATCTTCCTCAAAGGAAAATGCCTATACACGATATATGCAAACCCGTGGCCGCGTGTAACATTCATAGTGATACGGAGCTAGAGTGTTCAAATCAACGAACCGACAACGCCATTCGACTTCTCACCGAAATCTCACCATCCCATACCCCAAACTCTGAGCTCGACGTCCCCATGGAAGTCACGACCTGGATTATATTCCCCTCGACAATGCGGTAGTTGCATGCATCATCTCTCCATCGAGACCCTCCAAAACAACCAACAGGGTGCTAAATAACCACCCGATCAAGAATCCCCTCTCCAAAACTCAAATCGAAGCCTAGTCTAGAAAAAAACCGGAACCCTAGTTCTCGAGCTACTCTGAACTCAACTCGAGCAATACTGGCCATGGCCGCACCCTACAAATATTACACCGGATCAAAGCTTAATGCAAAACTAGATTTTTTAAAAATAATTAGAGAATTTTCTGTGGAGTGTATTGTGAGAAATAGATTTTTAAAGTTTGGATTTTCTTTTTTTCTTGCTTATTTGTTGGGCTCGACTATGTATATAGGGTAAAGGAGGAAACGTGCTTGAGTAGGCAAAGTCAAATTCAAGGTGGCTGTGAAAAGAAAGAGGGTAAGTTGATGTGAAATAGTCAAGTCAATATATATATATATATATATATATATATATATATTTAAATCTTCTTGATTACGTAACTTAAAATTTCAAACTCATATCAAGGCGTACTGCTGGGCATTTATAATGTTAAACCCCTATTCCGAATGCAATGGAAAAGGTTCCAAGTCCTAATTTGATCGTATGGAAAAGATTGCTTCTTGAAACCAATTATTATATTGAAATTTTGATATAAATTTCAACGCATGTCTATCCCGTACGACCAAATGATAATTCCAAACGCTACGAAATTTGAAATCCGATAATAATACACTATTATGGATCCAATGGAACTGGTTTCGTTCAAATCCAAGACTGTGCCCCGGATCGCTATTTTAACGTCTCGATTATAATATAAAATTTTCAATTTTCAAATATCCACTTTTAAATCCAATTTTAAATGTTAAAAATCCACATTGTTGTTTAAGTAAAATTTAAATCAACTTTCATCGTCATTTTCAATCATATTAAATTCATAGTTTAATTTTTTAAATAATTACAATATTAAATTTAAACAATTTAATCGTTCAACATTCAACAATTAGATTTTAAATGAATTTTAGTTATCAATCGATTACTTTATTTACGTCTAATAAATTTGACACTATTATTTAATTTAACTTATTAGTTGTAACACATTCAATATATAGCATTATCTATCAATATCTCTCATTAATTAAATTTTCAGAATTTGTTTATTTCAAAAATCTTATTCAAGCTTATATCCAATACTTACATTCAAAATCATTAAATATATATTTTTTACAATTTTTATTCATTAATTACATTAAATTTAATAATTTAAATTAGTTATAAATGCGGGTCGTTACATATTGTCTGTTGATTACGAACTTCAGCTTGGTGATCATTTCCTTCATCAACCAGCTACTACTCCTGTGGATTTATTCGATCTTCTAGGCGCCATTGACTTCAAGGAGAAAATTTACAAATTATTTAAGGAAAATTTCTAGATTTAACCACTGGATCTCTTTGAATATAAAATAGCAAGTTAGATCTATGTAATAGCCCGCCCGGAAACAGGCCTAAATTCCAACCTGGAAAAAGCCCATCAAAAGTTAGACCCGTTCCAAAGATAGCTATTGTTTGGTAAGTAGAACAACACAAAGCTTTTTATCTACACATTCAAAACTTGTGCTAAACCCAATCTCGAACATCTAATACTTCATACATAGGAAAGAGGTGGACCCTCAAACAAACACATAATACCTTCAATCCCTAAAGATGCCCTTCGTATTATGACCCGTACCCCATGGAGTGTCTCACATTAGCCCGACTATTCATACGAGCTATTAGCCAGATTAGCTAGGCAGATTTAGTAAACAGAATTGGGACTGATCTCGAATCATCTGTAGTTACTTATTATAGGTGATATCTCACATTAGCTTCGAAGTCACACTGCTGGTAGCCTAATTATTTGGACAAACTTCCATGTGTGTTTGACTGACTTTATATCTCTAGAATTAGTCATAATTCATAATACTCTCAAAATAAATTATCACATATCTCACCGTTATTCATCATTTTAGGCCTTATAAGGATTCCTTCTTAATATGCCTTAGTAATCAATTGCTTTCCTAAGATGGATTTAATGATAATTATTACCCTAATTAACCACAAAATTAATATGTCATAATTATACATTATTTATGCTAGCTTATATATACACACACACACGCTTATTAATTTATATGTGTACGAAGATTACACCCTAAACTAACTTTCAAATGTTAAATCTTCCAAAATTTTACAAGTCTCGTCTCCAAAGTAACATACATACCAGAAATCCAATATTCCAAAATCAAATCAATAGACATGCATATAGAATCCAAATCCAACTTATTCTATATGAAAATAATGGGTTAAATCAATGATAATGGAAACTTAAAATTTATTTAATTTTACACTATATTCAACTTTTTTTTACTTGAAACTAGACAAGGGAAATAGGTGGTGTAAACTACGAATAAAAATTCGTACCTCACACACTATTTCTTAACCAAAACCCTTAATCAGATTTGGAGAAAAAGAAAGAATAAGAGGTAGAATTGAAGGTAAAAGACTTAAATTATGAAATACACGCAAACCCTATTATTTTAATACAAAACAATTAAGATTCCTACCTAAAAATTGGCATTTCACTTAAGGGGAATTAGGGATTTTTAACGTGATGTTTTCGTAATCTAAAAATCTATAAGGCATATGTCAAATCCAAACTGTACTGCTCATCACTAAAAATAGAAAAACTAATATTTCCGCTCATTATAGGTCCTTAGCTTTCCTCCTCTTTCGATTTGACATGCCTATAATATCTCTTCTCAGATCTATTCATCTTAATATGTACAACAAGGGATTTGCGTACATGTATGGTTTGGAAAATCAGAGGTTTAGAGGAGAAGAGGTTTAGAAAATAAATAATAAAGAAACATTAACACATAGGATTTCTTACCTGGAATTTTTTTTGAATCTTAAAAGAGATGAATTGACAGAGCTTCGCTAGGTTTTCAAAATAATTTGTGAAGAAAAGTGAGGGAAAGCATTAGAACCATCTGATTAACTTCAGTTAAACAGAACAAAATCTGGTACGTTAAAATGCACAAAACCCTAGTTGCCACTTAACAATACCAGCCTGCTTCTCACTGGTCAACTGCCAGCGGTCCACCAGTCGTGGATTAGGGGTCAACCGATCCCTATTTTATGAATGTTTAATCATTTTTCTGTTGCAAATTTATTTACTTCCTTAATTATAATTTATCATTAACGTTAATTTAACATTTACTTAACCCTCAAGTCGAATTACCGTTTACTTTCAAATTTCAAATTTAAGAATTATTCAATTATTTGAATTGGAACTCTATTTAAATTATTTTAAATCCAAATACATCAAATGTCCATAACTTTTCTGTTTGGGCTCCGTTTTCAACATATTATATATGAAAATTGTTCAGAATTTCACCGTGAACGCAACGAAGTAACTCCTGTGGTCGAATTTCGAATTTTGAAAAATTTCCGTTTTAACTCTATTTTATTTAAACTCCTTCTCACTTGCTTTGCTCTCCTATGTTTGAACCGATGTATTCCAAACCATTTTCTACAGAGGTTGAGTCGATTTCGATGATTTCTTTGATAACACTTATATTATCCTACTCCCTTTGCTTTCTACTCATCAATCCTTGGAATTTCTCATCTATTCTCTAAGAGAAGCACCTAATAATAACTGCTTGAAGTAGTACTCGAAGGACAAGATGGTGGTGGTGTCCAAAGTGCAGTAGAAAGCTCTCGGTACCGAGAGGACCTCTCAGTACCAAAAAGTTTCCTTTGCTCCATTGGACTTTCAAATTTTTGCATTCCCTATTTTTACTAATTTAAGTGTTATTTCCAAGTTCTTGAGTCGTTTTGTCTTTTTTTACATTCTAACTTCTAGTTGAGATCTACTTTGTTAAAAACCCATTAACATAGATCTATCCACTAGATCTCTCCAAATCCAAAATAGCAAGCTAGATCCGATCCCTAATTTATTTCTCCATAAAAGCACGAAAACATTGATGCCAAAATTGGTATAACACCCAAGTTAACTTATTTATAGGATCAGATCTAGCACATTGTATGTAAGAAGTAAAGAGACACAAGAATTTTTATAGTGGTATGATAATCTCTTGCCTACGCCCTCTTTATATTATATTTATTAGGTATTTGGAAGGGGTTTTAGAGGATTATAGAGATCTATAAGTCATGGGTACAAAGGATTGATAGGATCTTAAGCCTAGAATTACCAAGAGTATCTGTATTGGTGCTTACCATGGAGAGTAGATAGAAGATGAAGAAGGAGAAGTGCAAAGAGCCCAAAAAGATGATGAAAGGTCCTTCGTTAGTTACGATAGGGTTAGTTTTTATAGGGAATCTGCTTTGAAAATCCGGGGGCCCAGGTAGTTTAAGGTCCATATGCAAGTCCATAGGTTCAGAAGAGAGTACATTGAGCCCAAATTCAAAAATAGACCTATCGGTACCAAGTGGCTCCTCTCGGTACTGAGAGGTTTATGTGGGTAAAAACCCTCATTCTCCCTTATTTTATCCTCATATCTCTTGCTTTATTGTATCCCATACTCTTTTCCATAAAGATCAATTTACTCTTAGTAATTTCATTGATATTGCTTGACTTATTTTGCTTTCTTCTCATAAATCCTTAGAGTTCCTCATCTATTCCTTGAGAAAAGAGTTCAATGATGATTGCTTTACGTTGTATTTGAGGTACAAGAGGTTTGGTAGGTACCAAGTGAAAGAATTTCTTCTCGGGGTTAGAGAGGTCTGCTTGAAACTTGTTGAATGCCATTTTCTTGCCCTTAAGAGCATGTTTTCAAGTTCGTGAATCATTACGTATTCGTCTTGATGTTCTAAATTTCATTGAAAATCCACTCGATTAAAAAGCCGGTTAACAAAAGGTAAGCACGCCGAATAATGAATTCTCATATAGGGAATATATGCAATAAAACAATTGAAATATACTTATACACTAGGTATCTCTTTTCATGTTTATAGAGAAAAGATGGATGGCTAAAGTAGTTGGTGAACGCACTACAACAAGTCGTTCAGCAAAAGAGCTATAAAAGTAGAAGCCATTTAGGCAGGAGAAATACAAATAGTAGCAACGTTGGGAAATTTAAATAGGAAAAACATTAGGAATTTATATTAGAGTATTGTTACTAATCTATTTAGGAACAATGTAAGAAATGTAAGCAAAACTAAGAAAAATGGATAAACTACACAAATATATGCAGTAATTGTGCGTACGTTTTAGAAGTTCCCTTCATATGCTATTAGAGCCTCTGTTGAGGTTGGAAACAGCATAAGTAATAGGAAAAGAGAAGAATATAAGTTGTCCTTGTCTACTTCGGTTTTCATTGTTTTGAAGTCATAGAAGATGTTTTAAAAAAAAAGTTTGGTGTGAAAATCGAGTTTTTGGATGCATATATGATAAATATTTTGAGTTAAAAACATACTTTTAAGGAAGTTAGTCTCTGTTGTAAAAGTCCTTATAAAGGAAAACAGGGTTAAAATGGAAAAAATTCATGGCAACTTTAGGAAACCAAGCATTTTTTGAATTTAATAAGAAGTTTTGTAAATTTATATTTTCAGAGGCAAAAGTGTTGAATTAAGTACTTCATAGCCGTGAAGTTTTAATTTTATAAAGAGTGGTGAAAACCAAACCAATTTTGATATGGTGTAAATAAGGATAACTACCTTGGTAGGATGGGTAAAGGTTAGGGTTATGAATAAAACAACTATGAATGCTCGTATGGTAGCAATAAGGAATCCATTGAATACAATGAATACTACTATGAACCTAGGAATGTTTGACAAGACATGTGTGAAAGCCATAAGAGAACCCTCAATGAAATAGGAAATAATATAAAAGAACATTTTTGCAAGTCCTAATGTGTACTTGTAACACCCCGCATTTTTAGATAATTAAATAACCAAATAATGATGAACAATGAAAAAAAAACATTTTTGGAATTGTTAGAATATGGCCTTGAAACTTATACCATTGTGTTCATGGTGATTTTCTGATCAATTTCCATATAACTTGTCGAAATCCGAGTCAGTACGAAGAATTTGAGAGAGAAACGAAAATTAAAAGAACGGAAAAAATTAAATAAATAAGGCACATGGGTCGACCCACAGTGCATAAGGGTCAACCCTAAGATCGACTCCTGATGAACATAGGTCGACCCGCGTTTTCCCCTGGGTGTGAATTCGTCCAGGGACGTGCCAAGCCTATTTAATTCAATTTTTTTTGCAATCTCAAATGTTGGTTTCTAAATCCAACGATCCACGGCAAGCCTGTGCCATGGTTGCACCAGATTCAATCCAAAAATCTGATGGTCTGAGATCCCCAAACCCCACTATAATAGGACCCTAGGCCTAGCAATTTCCTCACAATCATATTTCTTCCAATTGGGTTCATTGCCTAATGTAGGACCCTAAATAGAAAATATTTCATGATAGAAGAAATTCTTAATAAAAATATTAGACAGCTTAGAAGGGGATCAAGGAAGGCCATGGAACAAAACTAAGGACGAGCAAAGCTAAGGACGATAGGTGAGTGGATTTAAATTATCATTTATCTTTAGATTCCCATTAAATATTTTAATTCAGCATTTATTTCACTAATTAATTCTATTAAAGTTATGCTGAGATTGAAAAATTTATATAAGAACTTTTATTTAATTATTATTTATATGAAAAGAAAGAAAGAAATCCAACTAAATATGAATAAATTTAGGCTTAACAATTATGGAGAAAGGCTTAAGCCTAAAAGCAAAAATTTATAGTAAATCATGCAAAAACAGGAGAAATAAATTAAAAAGGGAAAATCTTATAACTTGATTTAGAAGTTAGTGGTAAATTAGTTGGCTGGTTTGGAAAAGAGAATACATTTTCATAGTTTAATATTCCAAAAATAACGATAAACGTAATTGCAAGAATAAAAGAAATAAAAAAGAAATTAGAGTAAAATAGAGACATTTATTTATTTTGCATTACCCGATAGTTAAAGAAACAATAAAACAAATATCTTGCAATTTTGAGTTATTGTTTATAGCATTATTTAGTATTAAAATATAGAAATGGATTTTTAGCACAGTTTTTATAATCAACGAAATAAATAGAACTTCTTCCTAGAATAATAGAGAATAAAGTGAAGAGTAAAAGAAATTAAAGAAGAAATCAAGTTAATTATTTGACAAGACTAGAAACAATAAACGGAAATGTGCTTAAATCTGCATTTACTGTGCAGATAGTAGAATAAAAGCAAAGCAGTTATTATGATAAGTAAATCTATGACAGTTGGACGTAGTCCCAAGCCAAGATTGTCATATAATATAAGAAAACTTAAGCGAATTCAATATCATAATAAAAGAAGACATACTAGAATAGAAAAGAGACACTTGAAATTATATTTATAACATGTAGATTATAAAAGATTAAAGAAGTAACTATTGCAAGTATAATTATAACATAGGTTATAATTAGAGATAACAGAAAAGGCTTATTTTAAAACTTACACTAAGTTAATAAGCAAACACAGAAGAAAGGCCCATATCAGCAGCATTCCCTTTCAGTCAGGAACTGATGGTCTTGCAATAGTTAGGTGAGGCTAGGACACGCTTATGCTGATTAGGGTAAATAAGTAGCCAACAGAACTAGAAAAGTAATCTGAATGCATAATAAAAGATTAGAGGTAGAGTCTAATAAAATGGTAAGAGCCGTTTGGAGCAGCCCAAAGGATGAATAGCTTAATGAAGCAGTTCATCATGGATTTTTAGCATAGAAATAGCACGTCCAACTTAGTTAATTTGGCATAGAAGGAAGTGGAGACTTCAACGGGATGTGAGGGTACTCTAGGATGACCCTCTGAGGTAGGCCTAACAAAGCTACAACCCTAGAGTTAGGTCTGTATGTGTTCCAACAAAAGAGTATGCCTTGACTGCTTTTGGATTGCAGGCCAAACAAAGTGGACCTTTGTAGGCAGTCAAAAGGTTGATGAATGGAGTAGTATATTCGTATGACACCATATTATGGCTTGAGAGTAGGTTTTAGTGTGCAGGACTCAAAAGGATAGTCGCATATGGAGATCAAGCCATCATCAATCAAGAATAAGCTTGGGAAAGACTAGAGATAGCCAATAGGTTATTGATTCTTTCACTATCGATACATTGGATGAGGGGCACATCCAATTGGATGTTTAGATTGTTTGCAGTAGGGCATGGCAACTTAGCTCTTTATAGGTCTTTCGATTAGTTAAGGGATGGCTCCGTGAGGTGATGGCCACGATGTGAAAAGAGATAGACCCTGTAGAATATCTGTATTGTAGGCCTAACGAAGTTGTCCTTTATAGATATGGAAAATCCCCGACTGAGTTCCATACAAGGTAGACCTTATTGGCGGGATTCGGGAAGTAGATAGAACGATTACATATAGTACTCAAGGTATGCGCTGGGTAGTACATTGTGGATGTTTGAGCATTAGTATGGGCTAGTGCAGACATAGTTTTACGTTTTCATAGTAGACGACAGAACATATGTATTGTAAGCCTCATAAAGCTGTCCTTTACAGATATAGTTACAGAATGCTCTAGGAGCAAGACGATGGAGTCATTTTCGAGGAGGATACAGAATGTATTATGGGTAGTACCAAGGACTTATATGGTAATTAGGCATATAGCTACATATATATTAGTTGTTAGGTTTTAATCTACAAGGGAGTAGATGGGTACGAATCACGCATAGAGGCTAGAGTACTATAAACCCTATAAACCAAGTATAACAGAAAATGGAAATAAAAAGGTATATGTAGAATTAAGCTTAGAAGTATATAATTTGTTCTTTCACCAAAACTTTAGTTTTAACCCCCTCCTCATAATATCCCATAGGTTAGGTAGATGGTAAAGACTTTCCAACTTTGAGACACTTTTTTAGAAAGTGTTATTATCTTGGTGTGTATTCACTTATTATTATATTTTAGTCAGTTCTGTTGTGAGATATTTACTTAAGCTCTGATATAGTTGTCTTTGCCTATTTGCAGGATACCAGATACCCAACTCGGGCTTCAATGGGCTCGGATTTTAGCATTTTTGCAAAAAATCAGACCCGCTAGAGTTCAGATGGTTACATTTATTATCAGAGTCTAGATTTAGGGTTCCTAGGTAGATAGTGATTGAATGTATTTTTATTTTGGAATAAAATATAAAAATATTATGTACTTAAATCCAAATAGTCTCCAGTTATAGCTTTTAATATATGGAAAGTTTTTAGATGTACATTTATGCAGACTATGCTAGTTGGGTTTGGGATGACCCAAAAGTGTTGACCGTAAGTTCTTACCAATTTATAGTGTACAGTAAGCTATGTTTTGAGAGCAGATTAATATCCATATGTCATAAGAAGTGGGAAAGTTCCCTAGTGATGATAGGGAGAGTATTTTTATTTTGGAAGAAATAAGAGATTTTAGTAAGGAAATGAGATTTCCAAAGTTTAGGATGGATATTCCCAAGGTAATGAGAAGAAAACCCACTTTATGTCTAGCCCAATGAAATGAAACTTTTTGGAAATGAAAAATTGAAAAATATAATTGTTGATATGTTTGAAGTAAATATTGGGTTTTCAAAAAAAAAGAGGTATGAAATTTAAATTTGTTTTTATATGATGTGAATTTTAATTCTTTTTGAAGTAAATATAGCCTATTTCGATAAATTATAAAATAAGTTCCTTGTAATTTCACATAAACATGAAATCCTCTTTTAAAACGTTCATAGAAGGTTTTAGCTAATGGTTTCTCATAAGAGAAAGTAGTTCTAGTACATTAAGGATAAAACTATTAGGTATAATGCGAAGTGTAATAATTAGAAACTGTTTTAGTTATGAGGGATATTATAGAGAGCCTAAGTAGGAAAGTTAAGCAATGGAAATTTAATATGTCAATTGATTATGTGCATGGATTCCTTGCCTTTGTAGAAAATCCCCATTTGTAGTAGATTAGAAACTCCTCCAAGGTTAGGTAATTGGAAGAGTAGGAAAGTTAAGGGATTTTTGATAGAATAATTGTTCTTGTCTACTCCAGTTTTTATAAATGTGAAAATCTACGAAATGAAGATGTTTTGAAAACATGTAAGGACATTTTTGGAAGTCAAGGAATGAAAATTGTTTAAAAGACAAGCAAAGCATGTTTTAAAGAAAAATGGTTGGGTGAAAAAGTAAATAAGTTTTTGGAAGAGAAAAACTTAGGACACAGTTAAATTTTAAATCCTAATTTTTTTATGAAAAGCTGTTAAGGTCTTTAAAAGGAAAAGAGGAATAAGCTTTGAACTTAGAATTTATAAGTTTCCCCTTTAGGTTTGGGGAGTACCTTTGAGTTTAATAGAAACTACAAAAGTGACACTTTTAAAGGCTAGAATTTTGGGGTTTGATGTTTCAAAAATTTAAAAGCTTTAATTTTTGAAATAAAATGATAAATACCAAACCAATATTTTAAATACGGAGTAGAAGGAATCATTTTCTAGCTGTGACGGGAAAAGTGTAAGGCTATGTAGGAGATAGTAGTGATTACCTTTAGTAGTAATAATAAAAGTTCTCATAAAGTGTATACGACACTAGCGAGAACCTAGGAATGTTGCTTCATGTGTGTAGACTGTAGAAGAAGAGTAAAATGATATTAATAAGATAGTAAGACACACGTGATTGGCATAATTAGACCATAGTTGGGGGAAAAATTTCCCCAAGCTTAGTTGCCATTTTATATAAAGATTGCATAGATTAAAATCCTTATTCATTGCAGTAAATGAGACTTGGTTATTCCATTTTGAGTGTGGAAAGGAAGAGATGAATAGATTATATTCATCATGAGTAATACAACATAAGTTAGTAAAAATTAATAGGCAGTAGGAGGAGCATACAAGTTACGTGGATTCCTAGAGTACGATCTTTCTGTGTCAGAGTGGACATGGTCCTAGGCCTCCTAGCCCTAGAAGATAGCTATGTTTAGCTACTATATTAAAGAAAAGTATAAGCAGATAAAAGTAACTAAAAGAAAAATAGTAAGATCTAAAGAAAGCGATAGAAACTTCAATTTAAATAAATGAGAATTGCAAAAGAAAAATATATTATTCCCATAAATTAAGCTTGTGAAAATTTTTGAAAAGGAAAGTTTTTCTTATGTAAACCATGCTTAGGAAAGAAACTAGTGATTTTTATAGAATAGCGGCATAAGTTCCAAGTACGAGGAAAGAGGTCCACAAAAGTAAAATGGTAAATGAAAGGCTTTTCGTTTTCTACCTTCTTTCTACCATAAGAAATCGAGTTCGAAAAATTAGATTTTTTCTGAAATTCGAATATTAAAAGTTGTGTGGTAGGATTTAGATGTAAAATTCACTGAACTACACCCCTATTCAGTAAGAGTGCAGGAAAAATTGGATGAAAAATGTTTTGAGTTTTTAAATGATTGTATTCATATCGAAATTACAGGTATATTTAGGGCGTGTGCATCATGTTTTAAAATAAATTTTTAAAGAAGAAAAGCATTCATATAGAAAGTGCCGCTTAGAAATTCATGTACATGCATATATTTTTTGTCGAATAACATTTTGCACAAGGGCATGGATGGTCGCAAAATTGAATGTACAAAAAATTGGATGTGATTAATGCGTGGAATTACATAATTTTACCCTGGTCGAATTTCGTGTACAAAATTTCCAAAAGGGTGGGAGAATGTAATACCACGCACTTCTAGATAATTAAATAACTAAATAACGATGAACATTGAAACTAAACATTTTGAAATTGTTAGAATATGGCCTTGAAACTTATCCCGTTGTGTTCGTGGTGATTGTCTAATCAATTTCCATATATAACCGGTCGAAATCCGAGTTAATACGAAGAAGATACAAGAGAAACGAAAATCAAAAGAACGAAATAATAATAATAAACAAATAAGGCCCATGGGTCGACCCAAAGGTCGATCCACAGTGCATAAGGGTTGACCTTAAGATCGACCCCTGATGAACACAGATCGACTTATAGGTTGACCCACGTTTTCCCCTAGACGTGAATTCTTCGAGGGACATGCCGAGCCTATTTAATTCAATATTTGTGCAATCTCAAACGTTGGTTTCTAAATCCAATGATCCGCAACAAACCTATGATATTGTTGCACCAGATTCAATCCAAAAATCCAATGGTCTAAGATCCCCAAACTCCACTATAAATAGGACCCTAGGCCTAGCTATTTTCTCACAATCAAATTTTCTCCCAATTGGGTTCATTGCATGAGGCTAGACCCTAAAAAGAAAATATTTCTAGGGAGAAGATCTTCTTAATAAAAATATTAGACACCTTAGAAGAGGATCTAGGAAGGCCATGGAGCAATACTAAGGATAACAGATGAGTGGATTTGAATTACACATCTTTTAAGTTTATGATATTTTATCGTTAGATTCCCATTAAATATTTTAATTCAGCATTTATTTCAGTAATTGATTCTGTTAATTAGTTATGTTGTGACTAAATATTTTATATAAGAACTTATATTTAATTATTATTTATATGGAAAAGAAAGAAATCCAATTAAATATGAGTAATATTACGCTTAACATTTATAGAGAAAGCCTTAAGCCTAAAGGCAAGAAATTTATATAAATTATGCTAAAATAGGAGAAATAAATTAAAAAGGGGAAAACATAACAACTTGTTTTGAAAGTTAGTGATAGATTAGTTGGTTGGTTTAGAAAAGAGAATACATTTTCATATTTTACTATTGCAAAAATAACGATAAACGTAATTGCAAGAATAAAAAAAGAAAATGGGAAATAGTGTAAAATAAAGACATTTATGTATTTTGCATTACCCAATAGCTTAAGAAACAATAAAAGAAATATCTTGCAATTTTGAGTTATTGTTTATAGCATTATTTAGTATTAAAATATGGAAATGGATTTTTAGCATAGTTTTTGTAACCAACAAATAGAATAGAACTACTTCCTATAATAAAAGAGAATAAAGCGAAGAGTTAAAAAAGAAATCAAGTCAATTATTTGACAAGGCTAGAAATAACAAACAGAAATGTGCCTAGATCTGCATTTACTGCGCATATAGTAGAATAAAAGCAAAGCAGTTGTTATGATAAGTAAATTTGTGACAGTCGGATGTAGTCCCAAGCCAAGATGGTCGTATAATATAAGAGAACTAAAGAGAATTCAATATCATAATAAAAGAAGACAGGCTAGAATAGAAAAGAGACACATGCAGTTATATGTAGATTATAAAAGAATATAGAAGTAACAATTGCAAGTATAATTATAACATAGGTTATAATTAGATATATCAAAAAAGGCTTATTTTTAAACTTACACTAAGTTAATAAGAAAACATAGAAGAAAGGAACATACCAACAACATTCCCTTTTAGTCAGGAACTGATGGTCTCACAATAGTTAGGTGAGGCTGGGACACACTTATGCTGATTAGGGTAAATAAGTAGCCAACAGAATTAGAAAAGTAAACTAAACGCATAATAAAAGATTAGACGTAGTATTTAATAAAACGGTAAGATGTGTTTGGAGCAACCCAAGGATGAAGAGCCTAACGAAGCATTTCATCACAGATTTTAGCAAGAAATAGCTCATCCAACTTAGTTAATTTGGGCTAGAAGGAAGTACGAGACTTTACGGGATGTGAGGGTATCTAGGATGGCCCTCAGGGGTAGGCCTAACGAAGCTGCACCCCCGGAGGTAGATCTGTCAGTGTTCCTTCAAGAGAGTATGCCTTGACTACTTTTGCTTTGCAGGCCTAAGGAAGCGGACCTTTGTATGTAGTCAAAAGGTTGATGAATGAAGTAGGATTTTCATATGACACCGTACTCTAAATTACAAGTAGGTTTTAGTGGACAGGTTCCAAAAGTATAGTCGCATGCGGAGATCAAGCAATCATCAACCAAGAACGAGTTCGGGAAAAACTAGAGTTAAACCAACAGGCCAATGATTCTTTTACTATCGAGACATTAGATGCGGGGCACAGCCAATTGGATGTTTAGATTGTTTGTAGTAAGGCATAACCACTTAGCTCTTTAGAGGTCTTTCGATTAGTTGAGAAGTGGCTGCGTATGGCCGTAGCCACGATGAGAAACGAGACAGACCAAGTAGAATATTTGTATTGTAGGCTAACGAAGTTGTCCTTTACATATATAGAAAATCCCTGACTAAGTTCCATACAAGGAAGACCTTATTAGCGAGATTCAAGGAGTAGATAGAACGATTACGTATAATTCTCAAGGTATACAATGGGTGTGTTTGCGCAAAAAATGGGCAAACACCTCCAAGTCGTATGAATTGGTTGATTTTATGTTGTTTCTAGTGATTTGGGTGATTTACACAAATATATAAAAAGCAGGGACTAAACTGTAAAAGACACACAGATTTATAGTGGTTCGGCCAGAACGTGCCTACGTCCACTTTATATGTTATTCTCCTTTTCCCTTCAGATTACAAGTACAAAGCTTTGATTACAAGTAATTGAAAGTTGTTTGAAAGTTCTATCCGTGCTTGAGCTCTCAAACTTGTCTCCCATTGTTGTACCCCTGCCCCTCTATTTATCGAGTGAGGCTGGAGGCAGGGGTCCTGGATGTATATAGCTGCTGGTGGGCCTGGGCTGAAGCAATCTAGCCTGGCACATCTGGTTCGGTCGTAGCTGGGATGGTTGGACCGGTGGTGGGTTGGTTCGGCATGGAAGTGGAGAGGTGGTTCGGTATGGTTTGGGGGGAAGGTTGGTTCGGCATTGGCGTGGAGAGGTGGTGGTTTGGTGGAGGCTGAGGTTTGGCTCAGCAGTGGAGTTAGGAATGCCGAATGGACTTCGGCATTGGGAATGCCGGATGAATCTCGGCATTGGGAATGCCGGATGAGCCATGGTATTTCGATTGCCGAATGAGATCTCGTTTCATACTGCCGAATGGGCTTGAGTGTTGGAGTGCCGAATGGACTCTCGCATTGTTTCACCGAATGAACTTTTATATTTGAACCTTGAGTGAAATCCTAGACTTATATACGCTTGCTGGCTGCTTCTTCTTGGTTCGGTCGTGGTGGAAATGCACACAACATTGATATTCCAGTTTTGACCAAAAATGGGATAACACTTTGCCCCTCAAAACATGCCTTGCGATAGGAAGGCGTGTTTTGTAATGCCATGAGCTGGTTGTTCATATCCTGTTGACAACCTGTAAAGAGCTTGATATTTTATATGGCCCCAAATGACGACCATTCGGGATCGAGCTATTTGGGATGAAGCGCGGCCGTTCATGGTCAAGCGCCTAACTTCAAATGACGACCGTTCGCGATCGAGTCATTTGAGGTGAAGTGCGACCGTTCGCGGTCAAGCGTCTAAATCCATGCGACGATTGTTCGAGATCGAGTCTTTTGCGGCGGAATGTGATCGTTCACGGTCAAGCGCTTTACTTCAAATGACGACCGTTCGGGATCGAGCCATTCAAGGTAAAGTGCGACCGAGCCCGGTCAGAGGGCGGACCTCAAATGGCGACCGTTCGCGATCAAGCCACTTGGGGTGAAATGTGACCGTTCACGGCCGGTGCCGTTCGCGGCAAAAGATGAAATTGGACCGTTCGCAGTCAAGCGCCTTACTTCAGATGACGATCGTTCGAGATCGAGCCATTCGTGGTAAGGTGCAACTATTGGCGGTCAGGGGGTGGACCTCAAATGGCGACCTTTCGCGATCGAGCCATTTGTGGCGAGATGAGTTGTGTCGTTCGAGGCGAGTTTGTGACTGTTCGAAGTCGGGTGCCGTTCGAGGCGAATTGTGACTGTTCGAAGTCGGGTGCCGTTCGAGGCGAATTATGACCGTTCGAGGTCGGGTTGTGCCGTTCGAGGCGAGTTGTGACCGTTCGAGGTCGGGTGTCGTTCGAGGCGAATGAGTGTGCCCGGGGGGGGGGACTTAATAATATTAGTGCCGGAGTTATTGTTTGGGGGAGTTTCCGAATCAAAGACCTCGGCAGTTCGCTGCCATGCAAGAGGTGCTCGTGGACCATTCGCGATCCACGGGCATACAAGTAATTTTTCCATAGAATTGTAAATGTTAAAGCAATAATCATGTGAATCTTACAGCAGAAATGTCCAAACAGGAAGAATTTAAATGTTCAAATCAAAATCAAAGCAAAAAGCAGAATGAAAATGTCAAAGCGTAAACTCTTACTATAACGCGGCTGGTAGTCATTCAGAGCATGCCTATGGATCGTGCGCGATCGCTCACATGTGTAAATGATTTAACCGTGTTAGCGAGAGGTTTACAACTTGTTCATCGTTATTTTAATCAAGCAATCAATGGTTAATCAAACGCTGCCCCGATCCAGGGTCACCTCTAGCCGATGTAGACGGTGGTCGCTCTGGCTCCACTGCTGGAGTTCGCCTCCTCACGTACTAAAGGAGCATACCGTTCCTAATATGCCCTTCCACCTCGTCCTTCAAATGCCTACAATCATTAGTGTTATGACCGTTTAATTCATGGAATACACAAAACTTATCTGATTTTCTTTCGTCAGAGGTTGGATCCCTTCGCATTGGTCTACGATACGGAACCTTCCCCTTGGTATCATGATAAATTCGTTCCAGACTCTCATTCAGCTCAGTGTGAGTGATGAATCGCGGCTCCCTCCTTTGCCGCTTTGACCTGTCATCATTATCCTCAGCCTTTCTCTTTCCTTTGCTAGTCCCCGCACCCTTTCCAGATGGGTTTCCGCTTTTGATTGCGTAAACGTCATCTTCTTCCTCTCTTTCTGCACTAGCATCTTCCAAACGCAGAAACTTTTCAGCCTCATGATAGAACTCTCCTAGATTCATAGGCGGGTCCTTGGTTAATGAATTCTTGAACTCTGTGCTATCAGCTATTCCAGACACAGCCGCCATCATGACCATAGATGGATCTGGTCGATCCACTGATGATGCCGCCGCATTAAATCGCGTTAGAAAGCTCCTCAAAGTCTCTTCAGTTTTCTGCTTCAAGGTTGCCAAAGTCATCACATTCTTGGGTCTCGCAATATGAACCCTGAATTGCCTCATGAATCTCTCAGTTAAATCTGCCCACGTTCATATGGAGCCGCTCTCCAGTTGCCGAAACCATAATGCTGCAATGTCCGTCAAATACAGTGGAAAGCACCGGGCCATGATCTCCTGTGATGCCCCCAGCACTTCCATGTGCCTCATATACTTAGTAAGATGGACCGCAGGGTCTGTCCTCCCATCGTACATCTCTATTGATGGTAGCTTGAATTCTGGTGGGTTCCTAGCCATCCTAATCGCAGAAGAAAAAGGACTCCTGTTTACATCTTCCAAGTCTCTGTTTACTAAACCGCCTCTCATAGCTCTTCTAACCATCTCTGCTAATCTGTCATTGTCTCCAAGTTGTAGTCCTCGTTCACTGTCTTCGACCTGCCCCCCGAGTCCGCGGGAGTTTTCATGTGTATGCCTCCCTGGCTGAACGTTCGTTCCTCTGTTTCTACCAGGTGGCTCGGATGCCCCCATCTCTCTCCCCGGGGTCGGATCAACATGCTCTGCGTGAGTTCCCCCTAGCTCTGGTGCTACTCCAGATGGTCCTGCTCCGTTCTGAACTCCAGTTGCTCCTTGGTTTTGTGCTCCAAGTTGCCCAATTTGCTGAAGCAAGTTCTGGATCATCTCTTCTTGTCTTCTCATCATAGCCTCCATCTCATCCCTGGTGATGAAGGCTGAAGCTTGGTTTGCTCCTGAGGAAGCCTCTTGACTCCCTTCCTGTTGACTCTGCTCTGGCCTTGGCCTTCTGCTTGATTGTCTGGCCATGACTCTTCCAATCTGAATCTCTAAACTCTCAAATTCAACTTCCAAGCGGTAGGTCCCTGAGTTCAACTCTCAATGAAAGCACCAAAAATGTTTGCGCAAAAAATGGGCAAACACCTCCAAGTCGTATGAATTAGTTGATTTTATGTTGTTTCTAGTGATTTGGGTGATTTACGCAAATATATAAAAAGCAGGGACTAAACTGTAAAAGTCACACAGATTTATAGTGGTTCGGCCAGAACGTGCCTACGTCCACTTTATATGTTATTCTCCTTTTCCCTTCAGATTACAAGTACGAAGCTTTGATTACAAGTAATTGAAAGTTGTTTGAAAGTTCTATCCGTGCTTGAGCTCTCAAACTTGTCTCCCATTGTTGTACCCCTGCCCCTCTATTTATCGAGTGAGGCTGGAGGCAGGGGTTCTGGATGTATATAGCTGCTGGTGGGCCTGGGCTGAAGCAATCTAGCCTGGCACATCTGGTTTGGCGGAGCTTGGTTCGGTCGTAGCTGGGATGGTTGGACCGGTGGTGGGTTGGTTCGGCATGGAAGTGGAGAGGTGGTTCGGTATGGTTTGGGGGGAAGGTTGGTTCGGCATTGACGTGGAGAGGTGGTGGTTCGGTGGGGGCTGAGGTTTGGCTCGGCAGTAGAGTTGGGAATGCCGAATGGACTTCGGCATTGGGAATGCCGGATGAATCTCGGCATTGGGAATGCCGGATGAGCCATGGTATTTCGAATGCCGAATGAGATCTCGTTTCATACTGCCGAATGGGCTTGAGTGTTGGAGTGCCGAATGGACTCTCGCATTGTTTCACCGAATGAACTTTTATATTTGAACCTTGAGTGAAATCCTAGACTTATATACGCTTGCTGGCTGCTTCTTCTTGGTTCGGTCGTGGTGGAAATGCACACAACATTAATATTCCAGTTTTGACCAAAAATGGGATAACAGGGTGGTACATTGGATGTCCAAGAATTAGCATAGGCTAGTGCAGACTCGGTTCATTTTCATGGTGGACGATGGAACATCTGTATTATAGGCCTCACGATGCTATCCTTTACAGATGTAGTTATAGAACGCTCTAGGAGAAAGACGATGGAGTCCTTTTCGAGGAGGATACGGAAGGTACTATGGGTAGTACTTAGGATCGATACGGTCATTGTGCATATATATTAGTTATTAGGTTTTAATGTACTAGGGAGTGATGGGTACGATTCACGCATATACTATAAACGCAGTGAACCTAATATAACTGAAAATGGAAATAAAAAGGTATATGTAGAATTAAGCTTAGAAGTGTATAATTTGTCTATTCACCAGAACTTTAGTTTTGACTCCTTCCTCGTAACATTCCATAGGTTAGGTAGATGGCCGATACTTTTAATCTTTGAGACACATGTTTGAAAAGTGTTATTATCTTGGTGAGTATTTACTTATTATTATATTTTAGTCATTTCTGCTGTGAGATATTTACTTGAGCTTTGATATATTTGTCTTTGCCTATTTGCAGGATACTAGATACCCAACTCAAGCTTCAGTGGGCTTGGGTTTTAGTATTTCTGCAAATAATCAAACCCACAGGAACTCGGGTTGTAACAATACTCGCATGAAAGATTGTAACACCCCGTAAATTTAATGGTTATTAATAAACACTTATTAAGGATCAAAAATGGAATTTGATTAAATGTCAAAATTTGACCATAAAGCTTGCACCATTATGTTCACGGTGATTTTCTGAGCAACTTTCATATATAAAAAATTTCAATTTGGGTTTAAACAAAGAAGTATCGGTATTTGAATTTCGAAACAAAAATAAATAAAAGGGGGCAAAAGAAAATAAATAATAATAATTGGTCGGACCCCACCAGTAAACCCCCTCTATGAGCCAATAAATTGCTAGCGGTCGACCGCCTATAAGAGAGTAGTAGACTGGTTGGAAGGTGGCGACTAAGGTTGAACATTGTCAAATAGCCTGGATTTTTTTATTTCAAATTTAATAGATATAATTGATTCAAGCATCTATAAATACAGGCCGAACACATCAATTTTCTTCTCATATTTTCTGATCAAAGTAGCAAAGCTCTACCATTTTCCCTTCTCCGCTATTTCTATTAGTTATAAATATTATATTATATGTATATAAATCAGGGAAGAGAGCGAATTGATACCGCAGAAATGGTAAATTTAATAATTATAAATCTATGTTCCCCTTAACCCCAAATCTCTTCTTAGATCTATAATTGTAATGATATATACGTATCTTATTATACATATTCTTTTTGATTGGAAAGGAAAAGGAGTCAAGTTAAAGAGATGAATTCGGATTGGACTATTTGAAAAGCTAGGAAGGTGAATGGAAATTTATGTGATTTATATAATGTTCAAATCAATATCATTGAGTTTTATTTAATTATTTTATTTATGCAAGATCTGTGGAGTTTTAAGCTTAGGAAGAACGTATTCACTCTTGTCTACATATTCTATAAGTTAGGTAATTGGAATAGAATGGTGTATCTACCTAAATCATAAAATTAAAATTAATCCCGAAAATTTGTTGAAGTAGAAGTCAATTCTAGATTTAGGATAATTGTGTTGTAAATTGTAATTATTGATTTAGATTGCCCTAATTAACTTAGAATGTGAATTTCCATTTTTAATTTACTAGGAGCATTTTGGATACAATTTAGCTATATCTATTTCTTTGTAATTTCCATAAATTATCTAATTCCATAAATATGCATAAAAAAGCATCGTTTGAAATAATAAGGAATGCGTCAAAAAGAAAGGAGATGTGTAAAGTACGGAAGTTTTCCTCTATAGTTTGCACTATCTATTTCAGTAAAAGAATAGAGATAATTTCTTGTAATTTTCGAAGGAAAGTCTCATTTTTGGGTAATTTATGGAAAGTTATATTGGTAATCCTTATTGGAAGGGTAGTTCTAATATATAAAAAGGAGAAATAAATATTCCTTATAGAATGCATAAATAGTGTATGTTACTGTCTGGACCAAAATGGCACAACACCCATAGACTTAGTAGAGAATAAAAAGTGGATAAATGTGAACTAAAAAAGCAAGTAAAGAACATACATCGTTTTATAGTGGTTTGGCTAATTGTTGCCTTCGTCCGCTTAACTTTATTAAGGGTTTATCGTGCTGTTTACACATCAGTTCTTACGGATCAGTATAAATCCATGGGAGATAAGAGGATTATAAGAATTTATAGGGGAGTGAAAATAAACCCTTAAAAAAAGCCTTCCCCTCCTATTTATAGCAATAAATGGCCTATAAACTCGCCCTCATGATCTTCACCTCAATCTTCATGCCCAAGACCAATTCTCTTGAAAAATTGGTGAATACCTCATCAACAATCATGGATTGTTACTGATCCATGGGCTTGGATCGGTATCGATCCATATATTCTTCATATGGATGACTTTGAACTTCTTGTGCTTGCTGGATTCCTGGTTAGCTTTATGATTCGAAACTTGTTTGCATTATCCTTAGCTTGTTTCTGAGTCCGTATGATGGATCGATAGAAGAATGGAGTTGCTGATTTCGTGTGCTCATGGAGATCGATAAAGAACTGCATGAGATTAACGGAATAGTACTTGAAATAGGCTCCTAATATCACCACTTGCATGTAGGAGGAAGTTGGGACAATATGGAGGAAGATTCATGGATTTGTATCAATCTAAGTGATTGGATCGGTACCGATCCACCACTTTGGTGGATTTGATTCCTTATTTCTTAATGTGGCTTTGCATTCATCTTGTCGTCGATATTCTAAAACTGAAAAAAATTACTAATGTTATAGTTATGAGCATGGGAAGTTTGAGATCATTTAGTTGAGGTGTTATGGATCGATACTGATCCAACGTGTTGGATCGGTTTCAAACTAACAGTTTATTTGATTTGAACTACAGATTTTTGGAATGGACTTTTATTTTCCTTACTATTCCGGTTATGCTTGGTTTATGGGCTTTGTAGTCATTTTTCATGCTTCTTGCACTGATAACTTTGAAATTTGGCCGCTTAAGCCCATCTGGATACTACGTGATCAAAAGGCGGGTTAACAATTGTCGCCCAAAGTATGCCTTGCAAACTGAAGGTGTGCTTTGCTTAGAAACAATTTTCGAAGCTAATAGGACATTAGTAGTTGAATTTTATGGTCATTAATCGGTCAAGCTATTGTGAATCATCATGTTCCTTTGGATTTACCTATAAATGTAAATTGAAAGTCGTTCTAGACCATGGCAGTTATCGATTTGTGTCCTTCTTGAAGTGTTAGTTGTAGACAATGATTCTTTGTTCCTCCGGAATTGTAAGTTTTTAGTTATATGACTAATCAGGATCAACCCATGTTCATCTAAGAGTTAGTAGTTGTATGTCAAAATCTCAATCTCTCTGGATCGTTAGTGAAATCCCTGGCCCCCGTTGATAGTTGAATCTTGATCACTATGGATCGTCAATGGAATCCTTGGCCACTCCAGATCGAAAATCAAACCCACAATCTCTCTGACTCGTTAATGAAATCCATGGCTATTCGAGGGCGATAGTTAAATCTATGGTCTCTCCAGACCATTAATGAAATTGTTGGACAATCAAGGCTGATTATCAAATCTAAGGTCTATACAAACGCTTTCTTAGCCCAATCCTCTCACTTTATGGTGAAGGGACTCAACGAAAAGCGAGGCCATCTGCTTACACTTTGTTGAGGTGAATTACTTCCTGCACATCAGTCTTATCTATTCGAACGGGATATAAAGCAAGACAAGTCCATGGTCTCTTTAGAACCTTGCTATGCCTAATCCACTCACTCTCTAACGAAGGGACTCAATGGCAAGTAAGCCCATCCCCTCATGCTTCGATGAGGTGACTTACTTCTTACACTCCGGTTCCTTCACTTCAATCGGGGCTTAACACGACCGACATCATACAAAACCCATCCATTCGCTCCCCGATGAGGGGACTTGCACCTTGCACTCTAGTTTCGTCTCTTCGGATAGGACTTTAAATGGACAAATATCGTACAGGCTCGTCTATTGACCCTCCGACGAGGGGACTTGCACCCTATACTCTGGTCCCATTTCTTCGGTCAGGACTTTAAAGTGATCAATTTCAATCATCATATTTATGTAGATTTCAATAATCAGGGATCCATCTAATGAACTTAAATTCAAATATTAAAACATAAGTTCAAACATCATGATAATTGCATTGCCTAGTGTCATATCCTAGCATCTAGCTCGAAGTGTGCCTAGGGACCGATAAAGATCCCATACAGGAGTAAGTACCTTGACTATAATGATGCATTGTTTACTAAAGGTAAAGATAGGGTTCAAGAACCAAACCTGGTTCCCCATCATCCCAATCATGAGATGACTTTCCCGACCTCGATCCAAGGTCGTTTCTATCCACTACAGATAGTGGCTGCTCATGTTTCACTACCATGGTTCGACTTCTCCCTTGTTACTATAATTGGTTGTTTCTGACCTATTCTTCAATCAAATCATACAAGTGTCTGTAGTCATTTTTGTTATCCCCATCCAGCTCATGGAATAGGCAAGACCTATTCTTCAATCAAATCATACACGTGTCTATAGTTATTTGTGTTATCCCTATCCAGCTCATGGAATAGGCAATATTTTCTAGATTCCCCTCACGTTTCATGGGCTCTCTTGATTGGGATGATGGGGAATCAAGTTTGGTTCTCGAACTCTCTTCTTGCTAGGATCTGTACCATAGTATCTAGATAAATATTCTCCGAGGGTTTCATTTAAGTTAGTATAAGAAGTTCGGTTCTCTCCTTTATCGCTTTGATCCTTCAAGACATTGTCCATCTTTTATTTTCGTTTGTCTTCATTGGATTCTTCTACAGGTGGTCCTTCGCTATCCACAACATTAGTTTCTTCCTGATCAGCCTCGGCATCTTCCTATTACAGGCATCTCTCAGCTTCATGATAAAATTGAGATCCGTCAAAGGATCCTGTTACAAAGCACCTTGAAATCCTTCTTAGCGGCTATTCCTGAAACAGCCACCATTAAAACCATTCATAAGTTTGGCTTATCGATCGCGGAAGCTATCGCATTGAAAGTTGTTAAAAAACTCTTAAGGGTGTCTCTAGCACTCTACTTCATACTTAATAGTGCCATTACATTTTTGATTTGTGAAATATAGACCCTGAACTTTTCACGAACCCTATTACTAAGTCAGCCCATATGATAACGGAACCATTCTCCGTCTGCCTAAACCATAATGCCACCAAATCTGTTAGATATAAAGGGAAACACCGTCCCATGACCTCTTGAGACGCACTCAACACCTCCATGTGCTGGATGTACCTCATCAAATGAATTGTCGAATTAGCATTTCCATCATATGGCTCCAATGCAGGAAGCTTGTAGTCAGGTTGATTCTTAGTATATCGAATATTTGGAGTGAATGAACTCATTTACATCCTCTAGGCTCCCGTTTAGCAATCCACCCCACATTGCTTGTCTCACTATCTCAACAAGTATGTCATCATTATTCAAAGGAATTCTCAAGTTCACATTTTATGCTTTCCCCCGCTTCCATGAGGGAATCTTAACATGTACTCCTTTTATCATGCTTCGACATTCTGGTTCATGTTCAAACATTCAACATTATCCCCCCGGTGCGCACCATTTTCTCCCAGATTAGTTAAAGCCATTCCTCCAGGTTTTTTTGAATCGCTACTGATCCATACTTGGGGATCAATATTGATCTGTACGACTCATTCAAGGGTCATCCCAGTCCGCTCCATTTCACTTCCTAGTGCATTTACTCCAGCTTCTAGCCTTTGGTTTTGATTTGCCCCAACTCCAGCTATTCCTGTTTGTCCCATTCTCCGAAAGTTATTTTCCATCTTCTCTTCTTGATGGGCCATCATCCTTTTCTACATTGTATTCACTATGGTTTCCATCTCATCCCTAGTTATGTAGATAGAAGGGGGTTAGCTCCTTAGGACGCTTCGTGGCTGCCTCTTTGTTGATTTCCTCCAACAATGGTCTTCCAATTTGATTGACTTGTCATTTTGAATTGTTCCAAGTCTCAAATCAATGAATTCAAGTGTTTCTTAATGAAAACACCAAAATGTTTGAACCAAAAATGGCATAAAAACCTAATAGATTCAATAGGGAATAAAAAGTGGAGAAAGGTGAATTAAAAAGTCAGAAAAAAACAAATAACGTTTTATAGTGGTTCGGCTAATCGTTGCCTACGTCCACTTAACTTTGTTGTGGGTTTATAGTGCTGTTTAAACTTCTATTCTTATGGATCAGTATAAATCCATGGAAGTGCAAGAGAATTATAGAAAAGTCATAGGAAAGTGAAAAAAGATCCTAAAAATGAGCCCTCTCCTCCTATTTATAGTTGTAGATGGCCTGAAAAATCACCCCCATGATCCCCACCTCGTTCTCCACCCAAGGCCAATTATCCAAAAAAATGATGGATACCTCATCAATATTCACTCATCAGTATGGATCCATGGGATTGGATCGGTACCGATCCATATGTTCTTTGTATGGATGACTTTGAACTTTATTTCCTGGCTCGATTCTTGGTCAGCCTTATGATTCCACACTTGTTTGCATCATTTTTAGCTTGTTTTGAAGTCCAACTAATGGATCATGGGAAGAATATAGTTGCTAACTTTGAGTACTCATGGAAATTAATAAAGAATTGCATGGGATCAATGAAATAGTACTTAAAATAGGCTCTTGGTATCACAACTTACAAGTAGGAGGAAGTTGGATAAAATGGAGAAAGATTCGTGGATCAGTATCGATCCAAGTGGTTGGATCAGTACTGATCCACCACTTTGGTGGATTTGATTCCTTATTTCTAATGGTGGCTTTGTATTCGTCTTGTGACAGATATTCTAAAATCGAAAAAGGATTACTAGCATTATAGCTTATGAGCATGGGAAGTTGAGGTCATTTGGATGAGGTGTTATGGATTGGTACCGATCCAAGGTGTTGAATCGTTACTGATCCAGCACTTTGTTGGATTTCTGACGATAGATTCTAGGGATGGACTTGTGTTTGCCTTATTATTTTGGTTGTGCTTGGTTTTTAGGCCTTGTGATCATCTCTTCGGGCTTTTTATTTTGATAACTTCAAAGTTTAGTGGGTCAAACCCATTTGGATACTGCATGATAAAAAGTTAGGTTAGCAGTCATTATTAGGATGACTCGTTATTAGTAGTGTAGTAAATCATAGGACTAGGTGGTTGAAGTGGAAAAGAGATAATAGCTCCAAAATTTGGAATGATGATCAAAAATTAGTTGGGCAATAAATGAGCAGTTAATAGGGAATTACAAGAATTAATTGGTGGCGTAAATGCATTTAATGGGACTGATTAAGGAGTTTAATATGACATTCATGGGGAAATGAAATAGGAACAGAAGGTTGAAATAGCAGAATAGATATATGTCATTAGTGACGACCCGATTAGAAAAATAATGATCCTTTATTATGGATAATTGACATTTCTGTAATGTAAGAGAGAAAAAGAGAATTTACGTAATAAGCATATGAGATATGAATTAAATGCTAGGATATAGTATAGTTTAAATAAGAAAATTATACATCCTTAATAATACGTTAAGGACGGGCATGAATTAGTGGGCCCAACACTATATTTAGGTCTAGGATGATTGGTTTGGTTTAGTAAGGGTTGGAATGCGAGGTCAGTAAGGTTACAAAACAAAAGTTTACTCTACACTTATAGGCTACTAGTAGTTGTGTATGCTTACTACTAATGTGGGACATCTCCAACCATAGGACCGATGGGGAAGGGATATAAGTTAGCATATAGGTA
Source organism: Allium cepa (assembly GCA_030765085.1). Taxonomy (NCBI): domain Eukaryota; kingdom Viridiplantae; phylum Streptophyta; class Magnoliopsida; order Asparagales; family Amaryllidaceae; genus Allium; species Allium cepa. Next base: position 576,563,931 of record CM060941.1, read on the forward strand.
GGGGAAAATATACCAAGGGTTCACCCTGGATTTGACGTATTCAATGACTGAGTACCTTAAAGGATGTTAAGTTGCTTGCTTTGGGGTGGAAGGTATTAAATGGTGTTGGGTCTGCCTCTGCCTTATCCAAGAAGTCTTAAATAACCTACGATGGTTCCTAATAGGAAAATGAGGTCTGCTTCAATTCTAACAAGAGGTGTTATGTAACTAGAATGAGGATTTTCCTTGAATTATGTTAGGTTAGTCTAAGCGATATTTTTGGCTGTGGGAAGTCGGCGGGCTATGTTAGTATTTTGTTATATCAGGATTTAGTAGTAGGGCTGGCATATAGGCTATGACCACAACCAGTCTCGAACGGTCGATAGCAAAGACTTGGTTATGTCCTAACGGATTTCGCTTCCTACTATTGTAGAATCCTTATCGGGCATGCAAACACCTCGTTATTTAGGTAGTTGTTTGTTAGTCGAAAGTAGGCTAGTTATCCTTAGATAAGTCTTTAACGTGAGTTAACAATATTGCAACTAGATTATAAAGCCATAACGAATGACTAGCCATTATGTCATGAAAGGTCCACTTCGAGTTTAAGTTATTAAATGGTCATTTGGTCTGCCTCCTCCCAATTGAAGAAGTACTAAATGGCTTGGTTTTACTTTTGGGTAGTACAACATTTAAATATACATGTATACAGGTGTGTGTGTGTACATATACATATATACGCATGTGTATATATTACTCTGTGTGTGTGCGAGCGCATGTGATGTGTGTGCTCGTGTATATAGTTATACATCGGAGAACGTCAAACATATCGTTCATGTAGATAGAATTTCATAGAATTGCCGTAAATAATGGACATAACACTTAAATACAAATCAATCGACATAAATTAGTATTATGGTGAAGTATGTAATTTTTCTGTCACCAAAACATTAATCTGATCCCCTCCTCATTACAACACACATGATAGATTTAGAGGGACTGGCTATTGGTGAAAGATGGGAATTGAAAATGGTGAAGTCTTCTCATTATGCTCAGCACTGCAAGGCTATTAGATACTAAAGGAATAATATTGATTTCAAGATAGTAGCCTTGGCCAACATATATATTATATTATATTTTTCTATTTCATTATGAGTTTATGTTGAGATTTCTCTGATATACTTATGTTTATTATTGGTTACCGAAACCAACAATTTGTGTCCTAATGGAATTGGATTTCGAATTAGTCAAAATTAGAGCCCATTAAGGTATGGATTGTTTCATTTAGTATCAAAGCATAGGTTAGTCAATGAATTAGGATACATGGAGAGAACGTATTTGTATTCTATTTTTAGATGGGGAGAATAATATTATTTTGCACATGCAAACCGGATTATAGTGGTCATACCACTTGTACAAGGTATACTCCGGTGCAAGGCACATGTGCCTTAACAAGTATATATAAAAAATTGCAGCGTTGGAGCAGGACAAAAGGTGTCTGAACTACATATGAAAATAGAAAATTAGTCCTCCTTAGTGGAACCACTACCGTCAAAAGGAGAAAGGGGCCGAAGAACTTGTGAAAAAAAATAGAAAATACCAGGATCCAGGATCGTCATGTCACTATAGAAATTGTATTTCTTATCCCCTCATCATCAACAAATATGTGATGATTCCATTCCTTAAGGTTGTCCTTGTCGGCGAGAGTGTGTATATGAGTCTATCTCTTAAAGCTATGAAATAAAGACATCTGTTATCCCCAGGTTCACCAACGAACTTGTAGAATCTACCAAGCATTGGGTCATATCTCATAAGAGTCTTGTCATGATGCAAAACGTGTTTGCCTTGAAACATAGTGAAAAGGAGGACTAACTTTGGATGGAACAACAACATGTGAAGGAGTGGAGGAGTAGTGTCAACAATTAGGTCTAAAACCATGGGGACCAATCTTCCGATCGATGGCATAGGAAGTGGGATTATGTCATGGTGCGGGTGTAACATCCCGCCTTTTGTACGTTTTAAATCGACGATAAACCACACATATCAGACTCAAACCAAACAAAAGGGCGAATTGTTGTTGTGGTGAATAAGAAAAGCAGAGGACGAAACAAACAAAACAGAATCTCAAAGTGGAATGACAAAATATAATAATCAAATAATAGTTCATGAAGCTATTTTACAAAAACATTTGATAATACTTGTACAACACATATCAGAGTTACACATACCAGAGAATAATAAATAATGCAGCGGAACAGTATGAACGCAGTGGAATAATATAATAAATAATAGTAGTAAAATCTTCGTCTTTGTCCTCCAGAAATAAAGTCTTCGAACCCTGAAATGCTGAGGCTGACCCGAGCGAATTGAAAAGACAAAAAACTCGAGTCAGAACTAAAAGATCTTATGTGAGTTAAATCAACGGTAAATAATATGAGTGAGCGGCGTCGGAGATGTTTACGGGGTTTGACATCTTCTATCCAGTGTCAATGTGAGTGCACTAACTTAAGAGATGCTTGGGATTTGCATCTCCTAAGGATCCGTTAAACTATTTACTATGTAGTAATATTTCGCTATTATAATAACGTCTATAGTAAAATAAACTTACTTTTAAAAAGCATTAAGGCTTCACATTTTCCACCTTAACACATAATAGTCCCAGTAGTCCATCCAGTATCAGCGCATCTCCAGATCGGGAGACTACCCTAAATACTCCACGGGCTATGGGAGAAAACCAAACTCGTACGAGGCTCGCTAGGGTAGGTGACACGACACACAAGGCAATGCTAGAGCAGATATACCAATTACTATCCGAACTGGTGGTGACGCATAGTGCGCAGCTACCGCCCATCTCGAGTGACACCCCTAAAATAAAAAATCAAAAGTGGCCACCAATTAAATCTCGAAATCAGAATATAATATCGAAGGAGTGTGTCCAATAAGAGAAGCTACCTCGCTGGCCCGGAATCGCTCCTGTTTTAGCCACCTTATGCCAACTCATGGGAGTTGGGTCCACGTATATACCTCAAACGAAAATGTCGCCACCATCCTACTTCATTCTGGAATCTCCACCATGTACACAGTTGTTAAAGTGGTTTTCGGAGTTGGCAAAGAGTATGACTACTTCCGATCGCGGTCTCTTTAACAACCAAATGTTATTATAACACCGCGGTCATTTCAAAATAAATATACTTCAAAACCAGAATATAATATCCATTTCAAAACCATATAGATATGATATCATTTCCCCTTTTAAAACCAAATCAATATGATATCATTTTTTTCAAATATATCCTTTTCTAAAACCATAACACTTTCAAAGATATAATATTTTGAAACCAAACGCTTGAAATATAACCTTTCAAAACATAAAACTTTGAATTTCATAGTTTTGAAACATAACTACACCATTTAAATGGCTTAAATATTAAATTACTTTATATAATAAATTAGCTTCTTCAATTTCACAAATCAACTCCAAATACAGATTTGAACCCCCAAATAAACCATTTCAATTTCCATATATTTCAAAGCTTTATATGTTCCATCATTTCAAAACTAATTCTTTGATAATTCCATAAATTTCAAATTCAATTACTATTATTTAGAATTGAAATATTTACACAATAAATCCAATATCATTTAAGTAAAACTTTTCAACTTCAAGTAACTGGATATTCCTTCAATTTATTTAACTTGATATATTCATTTAAATCAACTTGATATTCATTTACATCACTCTAATCTAAAATCAAGTTATAAAATCATACCCTTTGAGTTAAATTTCAAATCAATTTATACGAGTATAATTCTTAAATAATTTAATTCAAATCAATTTCATAATTATCTTCCAAACTTAATTTTTTTAAGTCATTATAAACTCTATATACAATATAATTCAAACAAATACTTAACCATATTATATAAACAATCGAACTTTATTAATTGGCTTATTTTATATTTCAAACAAATTCACACATAGCTAAAAATCAGCAATAAAACAACATTTATATAACATCTGAAATCAATATTTATCTAACCTATATATTTCTTTACAAAACAATAGATATCATTTCAAAAATATTTTTATATATATAGACCGGGGTGTCTGTATATAATTTTCTATCCTATGGTCAAGTGATATGGATATTTATCATTTCAATTCATAATATAAAATAAAAATACGGTTGTATATCTTTTCAAACCGCAATCCCGAATGAAATAAAAATGTATAACAACTTGCAGTTTATAACAATATAAAATACTACATCTATTCATCCAATATCAACCATCAACCATTTATCATAATCATCATCCAATTCAAACAATAACATCAATATAGAACAGATAATAAATAATAGGTATTTACTGGCAGTTTATATTCAAAAAAATAAATTAAATAACAATTTAACTGGCAGTTTATATGCAATAATAAATTAAATAATAATTTAATTCAATAAATTCAATTTTAACTGGAATGATGATAAAAATATGCCAAACAGTCATAAATAAATTTCTAATCACATCAGAAATTAATTTAACACACATAAGAAATTTTAGAATTTGTGAGTGGGCAAAAACACTCACCTTTTGAATTTAAATTGAATTTAAATCAAATTTAAACCCAAAATTTGAACAGTCTCAGAATTCGTCCAAACATGTGTCAAAATGTCCGAAATTTCAATACGAACCTAGCGGCTAAAACCGCGTTTGAATTGGACCTCGTATGCAAAAGTTATATAGATTAGAACGATTGAAATTAAAATAAAGTAAAATAAAATTAAAAAATAAAACGAACCAGCCTAAGATCTACATCACCCCAAAAATGCGCAGAACCCTAACATCTGCTATTGTTCATGCGCGCACGATACCCAGATATCGCCGTCGATCTCGAGCTCACGTTGCACGCCTCACCGTTTGCCGCGACCACTAGTCAGCAAGCGCTGCTCCCCCCATGGCCTTGCGACACGCGATATCACCCATCGTCGCCCAAATTTGCACTGCCGCCATGAAAAAAAATCAAACCCTTCTCATCGTTTTCTGGTTGCCTTCGACCTCCATAGGTGATGCGACCACCTCAGATCGACTCCATGAAGTTAGCTCCACAAAACCCCTCAACCGATTTGACAATCGGTCATCGTTGATCGTCGCGTGATGAACGGCTGAAAATAAGTCATAAATTTATAAACGAACGGTGACTCCTATTGGAAAACGAATTACAGATCTGAGATGCGCTAGTCGAGAGCTTCGAATCCATATATAATTTGATACTACTTGAGGAGTTTGAATTTTGAGGTTGAATTTTGAATTGAAATTGGATTGTGAAATGTAGAGTTTGTCTGCCATTGAGAAAGAGGAGAAACAGAAGTTTTGTATATACAGAAATGAGAAATAGAAAGGATGCTAGGGTTTATAACTGGGTATTTATAGGTAGGGTTGAAAATAGAAAGAGCGGACCTGATTTGATTGAACGATATCGGCCCAAAAGCCCGTTTTGACTCCAGAACGAAATTGGGTCAAGCCATATATCAAAACAGATGTTTTAAAATATTTTAAAATCAATGGAACAGGTTTCAATTCCAAATTCCATAGTATGAAAAAGTTATGCTAAAATCAAGTTATTTTTAATTGATTTTAATTTAATTGATTTCTAGGCGTTTCGAGCCCGTACGATCAAACGACAAGCCCGATTGCTACGAAACTTGAAATCCTATAATAATTCACCGTTACGGATCGAATGAAACTTGTTTCGTCGAAATCTGAGTCAGTGGCCAAAATGGCTATTTTCCAGTTGATTAAGTAAATTAATATTAAATTAATTAAATCAAACTTTCAATTTTAATTCCATAATTGGCAATTCTTATCATTTTTAATTTCTTAAACAATTACAGTAATTTAAACAAATTCAGACGTCAATTTAACGTTGATTCATTCATCAATTTCAGTGTTTAATTTCAATTTCATTTAAATTCAGAAATTATAAATTAAAATTCCAAAATCCATTTTATTTGACCTTTCCTCCTATTATTTAATCTGTCATTATCAAATGGATGAAATCAACATTTGGTTCATGATTTATTACATAATCTTCTCAATTTTCAACTTAATTTCCATTAACGTAATATTTAAATACTAAATTTCAATTATTTGCAATTAATCCAATTAGTAAATTCAAATTCCAATAAATCAATAAATCTTGAATTTCCATTCTTTTTATTCAACCTATTATTATATTATGGAAAAATTTAACATCATTATATCTCATTCTCGTTATTAATTCATTAACAAATTCCAAATTTTTATTTATTCCAGATTTAACTACCTAAATATTATTAAATTGACAAATTTATTATCAAAATTTACGGGTCGTTACACTCTCCCCCACTCAAAACTTTTCGTCACCGAAAAGAAAAAAGAAGGGAAAAGAAGAATTAAGAATCAATATATCTTACTTAAAATATTAAATTTATAAACAAATAAATTTACAAAATTAATTAATTTGAATAAATATACCTATTTATAACCATTATATCTTTTTATACTCAAACTAATAAAGTTTGGAAAACATTCCAAAAAATTTCTAAGTCCAAAATTTACGGAAAATTTCGGCAGAGTCTCCTTTGTACGGAGAGGCTCAGGAGAAAATATAATATCAAATATAAAAATATACAACATATAATCTCCAAAATAATATATCCCCACACGGGAAAAATAATAAGTAACGCTAGAAAACCGTAATCCAAGAACGTACCTATCTATCGGGCAATTAACGCTTAATTATGAAACCAAAAGCAGTAGAAATTGCTTCCATAACCTGTATTTCACTTATATATTCTCAAAAAGAGTTAATAATTATATAAAATTAAGTGTTTAAAGTTGTTTCAACAATAAACAAACAATTCAATACAAACAACAATTACTTGCAACAAGGCATACACCCACCACATAAAATCAACACAAATCAATCATTCATTCATACCAAACAAAACAAATAGTTGTTCGGGTTCAAAACTTTAAATTGTACAGAATGAAAGATAAACTATTAAGTGCACCATTTACTCAACAGTCTTAGATGAAGCTAAATAGATTATTCACACATCCAAACAATTTTAAAGCATTTCTTGCCCAAACAACCACAAACCAAACAAACAATTCCAACCAACAGCATATTCTAACATTATCCAAGTTTATTCTTATAAATTCTCTTTCACAACATTTGTTGTTCATCCATTTTTTTCATTCATTCATTGATTACTTCCTTATTTTCATTTATTACTTGCAATATTCATTTTTCATTTATTAATGTCATGCAAGTTTTCTTCTTTGTTGCATCATATTCATTCATTACTACTAAATTTCATTTATTTATTTCTCAATTTCATTTATTTTCATTTATTTATTTACAGTGCTTACCTTTCTATTATATTTAATTAGTAGCATTTCATCTACACATCAAATTCTTGTTTATTACTTTCAAGTTTTACTTGTATAATATCCATTACAATTTCTTATTAACATTTCAACTTTTAAATCTTTTTTAAGTTATATATATGCCTATTTAAGAATGTAATTGAAAGTTATGCAAGCTTTCTCATTTCTTTTATTTAATTTACTGTTCAATAATCATATCATTTGTTTTATAGATTACAATTTCAACTTCTTAAAATTTCATTTATAACCTAGCATTTAATCTCTTATTTTAATTAAAGGTTCCAATTATAAATTAGTTACAACCCATTTCACCGGCATAATTGAAACTGTTGATTATCAGAAACTTAAGAACTAAATACCGGGTTAAATTTCAAATCATTTTAAAATAATAGATAAATTTATACTTACAACTTATATATCCAATTATATTTAAAACAATTTGAAATTTACATTTGTTTATCAAAATAAATCTATAGTAAAACTATTACAGTGGCCTTCCCAAAAATGAATGTCGATGATGGATGCACTCATCACCTAAAATATTTTCCAGTGACAGAGAGGGGAGTACAAAACTTATTCTCTCCATAGTTTCTTTAAAACACTTCTTTCAAATTATACTGAAGTATTTATATCATAAAATCCTTCTAAATAATATCATTATTATATTCCAAAATCATTGAAAGAGATTTTCAAAACCCGGACTCAAGTTCTAAATTTCCAGTTTATTCTCATTTATTTTACTTTCAAATTTAATTCCAACCAATATCTATAAATTTCACTACCTAACAACCAATATATTACAACCAAATATAATCTTTACAAAAAAATTATTTTATATATAGAAAATATAATAGGAAAAATTATTTCATTTACCTATATTCAAAACAAATATTGTGTCAGTCTGTCCTATTAAGTGTTTAGAAATCCCTATTGATGTCATAGCGTCCTATGCACCAACCAGAATTTATAAATACAAAACGGAACAAAATAACACAATATTAAAACCTTTTATAACACTAACAAATATGCTCTCTCATATATATATATATATATATATATATATATATATATATATATATATACACACACGCTCAGCGAATCATCACAGGGTATTACTAACCGATAAATAAAAAGTCAGATCCCACAAACTAAGGTTTATCGCTAAACCAAAGCTTTGATACCAAATGTAAAATCCCACCTTTTTATACGTTTTAAATCGACGATAAACCACACACGTCGGACTCAAACCATACAAAAGGGCGAATTGTTATTGGGTGAATAAGAAAAGTAGAGGAAGAAATAAACAAAAAAGAATCTCACAGCGGAATGACAAAATATAATAATCAAATAACAGTTCATGAAGCTGTTTTACAAAAACTTTGATTATACTAATACAACACATATAAGAGTTACACATACCAGAGAATAATAAATAATGCAGCGGAACAATATGAATGCAGTGGAACAATATAATAAACAATAGTAGTAAAATCTTCGTCTTCGTCCTCCAAAAATATAGTCTTCGAATCCTGAAGTGCTCAGGCTGACCCGAGCGAATTGAAAAGATAAAACACTCGAGTCAGAACTAAAAGATCATATGTGAGTTAAATCAACGGTAAATAATATGAGTGGAGCGGTGTCGGAGATGTTTACAGGGTTTGACATCTCCTATCCAGTGTCAACGTCAGTGCAGTAACTTAAGAGATGCTCGTTATTCCCATCTCCTAAGGATCCGTTAAACTATTTACTATATAGTAATATTTCACTATTATAATAATGTCTATAGTAAAATAAACTTACTTTTTAATAGCATTAAGGCTTTACATTTTCCACCTTAACACATAATAGTCCCAGTAGTCCATCCAGTATCAGCGCATCCTCAGATCGGGAGACTACCCTAAATACTCCACAGGCTATGGAAAAAAACCAAACTCGTACAAGGCTCGCTAGGATAGGTGACACGGTACACAAGGCAATGCCAGGGTAGATATACCAATTACTATCCGGACTGGTGGTGACACATAGCACGCAGCTACCACCCACCTCAACCCACACCCTCAAAATCAAAAGTCAAAAGTGGCCACCAAATGAATCTCAAAGTCAAAATATAATATCGAAGGAGAGTGTCCGATAAGAGGAGCTACCTCACTGGCCCATAATCGCTCCTGTTTTAGCCACATTATGCCAACTCATGGGAGTCGGGTCCATGCATATACCTCAAAGGAAAATGCTGCCACCATCCTACTTCATTCTGGAATCTCCACCACGTACACAGTTGTTAAAGTGGTTTTCGGAGTTGGCAGGGAGTATGACCACTTCCGATCCCTGTCTCTTAAACAACCAAATGTTATTATAACACCGAGGTCATTTCAAAATAATTATACTTCAAAACCAGAATATAATATCCATTTCAAAACCATATAAATACGATATCATTTCCACTTTTAAAACCAAATCAATATGATATCATTTTTTTCAAATATATCTTTTTTCAAATATATCCTTTTCTAAAACCATATCACTTTCAAAGATATAATATTTTGAAACCAAACGCTTGAAATATAACCTTTCAAAACATAAAACTTTGAATTTCATAACTTTAAAACATAACTACACCACTTAAATAGTTTAAATATTAAATTACTTTATATAATAAATTAGCTTCTTTAATTTCACAAATCAATTTCAAATACAGATTTGAACCCCCAAATAAACCATTTCAATTTCCATATATTTCAAAGCTTTATATGTTCCATCATTTCAAAACTAATTCTTTGATAATTCCATAAATATCAAATTCAATTACTATTATTTAGATTTGAAATTTTTACATAATAAATCAATATCATTTAAGTAAAACTTTTCAACTTCAAGTAACTGGATATTCCTTCAATTTATTTAATTTGATATATTCATTTAAATCAACTTGATATTCATTTACATCACTCTAAACCAAAATTAAGTTATAAAATCATACCCTTTGAAATCTCAATTTTATTTAAATTTTAAATCAATTTATTCGAGTACAATTCTTAAATAATTTAATTCAAATCAATTTCATATTTATCTTCCAAACTTAATTTTTTTAAGTCATTATAAACTCTATACACAATATAATTCAAAAAAATACTTAACCATATTATATAAACAATCGAACTTTATTAATTGGCTTATTTTATATTTCAAACAAATTCACACATAGCTAAAAATCAATAATAAAATAACATTTATATAACATCTGAAAACAATATTTATCTAACCTATGTATTTCTTTACAACCATAGAAATCATTTCAAAAATATTTTTATATATATAGACCGCGGTGTCTATATATAATTTTCTATCCTACGGTCAAGTGAAATGGATATTTTTTATTTCAATCCGTAATTTAAAATAAAATAGGGTTATATATCATTTCAAACTGCAATCTCGAATGAAATAAAAATGCATAACAACTTGCAGTTTATAACAATATAAAATACAACATCCATTCATCCAGTATCAACCATCAACCATTTATCACAATCATCATCCAATTCAAAGAATAACATCAATATTGAACATATAGTAAATAACAGGTATTTACTGGTGGTTTATATTCAAAAAAATAAATTAAATAACATTTTAACTGGCAGTTTATATGCAATAATAAATTAAATAACAATTTAATTCAATAAATTCAATTTAACTAGAATGATGATAAAAATATGCCAAACAGTTATAAATAAATTTCTAATCACATCGGAAATTAATTTAACACACATAAGAAATTTTAGAAGTTGTGAGTGGGTTAAAACACTTACCTTTTGAATTAAAATTGAATTTAAATCAAATTTAAACCAAAAATTTGAACTGCCTTAGAATTCGTCCAAACCAGTGTCAAAATGTTCGGAATTTCAATACGAACCTAGCGGAGAAAACCGTGCATGAATTGGACCTCGTATGCAAAAGTTATATAGATTAGAACAATTGAAATTGAAATTAAAATAAAGTAAAATAAAATTAAAAAAAGAAAAACGAACCAGCCTAAGATCCACGTCACCCAAAAACGCACAGAACCTTAACATCTACTACTGTTCATGCACGCACGATACCCAGATATCGCCGTCGATCTCGAGCTCACGTCGCACGCCCCAGCCATTCGCCGCGACCACCAGTCTGCAAGCGCTGCTCCCCCAATGGCCTCACGACACGCGAGATCACCCATCGTCACCCAAATTTGCACTGCCTCCACGGAAAAAAATCGAACCGTAATCATCGATTTTGGGTTGCCTTCGACATCCACAGGTGATGCGACCACCTTAGATCGACTCCACGAAGCTAGCTCTACAAAACCCCTCAACTGATTTGACGATCGGTCATCGTTGATCGTCGTGCGACGATTGGTCGAAAATGAGTCATAAACTTATAAACAAACGGTGACTCCAATTGGAAAACGAATTACAGATCTGAGATGCGCTCGTCGAGAGCTTCGAATCCATATATAATTTGATACTACTTGAGGAGTTTGAATTTTGAGGTTGAATTTTGAATTGAAATTGGATTGTGAAATGTAGGGTTTGTCTGCCATTGAGAAAGAGGAGCAATAGAAGTTTTGTACGTACAGAAATAAGAAATAGAAAGGCCGCAAGGGTTTATAATTGGGTATTTATAGGTAGGGTTGAAAATAGAAAGAGCGGACCTGATTTGATTGAACGATATCAGCCCAAAAAGCCGTTTTGACTCCAGAACGAAATTGGGTCAAGCCATATATCAAAACAGATGTTTTAAAATATTTTAAAATCAATGGAACAGGTTTCAAGTCCAAATTCCATCATATGAAGAAGTTATACTAAAATCAAGTTATTTCAAATTGATTTCAATTTAATTGATTTCTAGGCGTTTCGAGCCTGTACGATCAAATGACAAGCCCGATCGCTACGAAACTTGAAACCCTATAATAATTCACTGTTACGAATCTGATAAAACTTGTTTCGTCGAAATCCAACTCAGTGGCCAAAATGACTATTTTCCTGTTAATTAATTAAATTAATATTAAATTAATTAAATCAAACTTTCAATTTCAGTTCTATAATTGACAATTCATAGCATTTTTAATTTCTTAAACAATTACTGTAATTTAAACAAATTCAGATGTCAATTTAATGTTGATTCATTCAACAATTTTAGTGTTTAATTTCAATTTCATTTAAATTCAGAAATTTTAAATTAAAATTCCAAAATCCATTTTATTTGACCTTCCCTCCTATTATTTAATCTATCATTATCAAATGGATGAAATCATTATCAAATAGATGAAATCAACATTGGTTCATGATTTATTACATAATATTCTCAATTTTCAACTTAATTTCCATTTACATAATATTTAAATATTTAATTTCAATTATTTGCAGTTAATCCAATTATTAAATTCAAATTCCAATAAATTAATATATAAATCTTGAATTTCCATTCTTTTTATTCAACCTATTATTATATTATGGAAAAATTTAACATCATTACATCTCATTCCCGTTATTAATTCATTAAAAAATTCCAAATTTTTATTTATTCCAGATTTGATTACCAAAATATTATTAAATTGACAAATTTAATTATCAAAATTTACGGGTCATTGCAGCGGGATAAGACTACAAGTGTATCTCGTTTGCAGGTGCTGATGGTGTGTCAAAAGGAATGGCAAGTGGAGCGTATATTAGGAGCCCAATTATAGCTTAGATGTACAATAGCCATAAGTCCCTCTGTAAGCTTTACCTTGAGTTTCAAAGGTAGAAGTTTATCTAGTGTAATTTCAATCAACGCCTTAGCGTACACTAGCCGCTTCCAAGCTATAATGTTATTGTTAATACACTTAAGCTTTCCAACCAAGTACGCTAAACAATCTAGGCTGATCATAGGTTGTAAGATTGAGGGAATGCAAGAAAAGTATGCCAATACTTATTTGTATTTTAGCTATAATTATATGTATATTATATGCCAATATTTACGAATTCTGACTTTAGATGTAGTTGCGATCATATCCTAAAAAGATGGATGAGGCAACTATGAGTTAGAACAATAAATAGAGTTAAATTTATACACCTACCCTGAATACCCCACAGAGTGTTGGCCATACCGCAAGGTGTTGACCAAGAAGAGAATTAGTGTGACATACAAAAGGATCCAAAAAGTTGGATGGTATTTGACTCTTTTTGTTGAGTCTAGGCTACTTATTGACTATGGATTTCAATGGATTACCGATTGAAGATGTACATGTCATCTAGACAAACAGGGAGGATGAATCTATATGTTGCAAGCATCTGAAAGTAATACATGTAAAAGGATTAAGCAAGTTCCTGCAAGAAAGTGTGCATTAATCACTACAAGAGGTAGCTGGGTTTTTAATATATACCTTTAATAAGAATAAGTTAAGAGTAAAAAAGGAGGAAAGTCTAAGAGAAAGGATGAATAAAAGTCTACTAAGAGTCAGACACCGTATGATGGGATTTGACAAAATAATTTTTAAAGTCCTTGAATTTTTTGAATGGTTTTTGAAATTATTTATTTTAATAGAAGGAGCCTACCATTAAAAAGTCATTTCTTCGAAAAATAAAGGAATTTTAGAATTTTAAAGGGCTATTTAGAGATTTCTAGTGAAGTTTAAAAAAATAAAATTTGGTTGGGTCAAAAAAATTTCGATATAAAGGTATTTGATAAAGGGATTTTCATTTTTATAAATGGAAAATAGAGCGTAGGTATAGTTCAATGATTTTTCCTATTTTTGTAATTTTGGAAGTTTTTTATTTTATTCTTCCTAAGGTATGAATAAATGGAGATGGTATTTGATTGAAATGGGGTGAAAAAAAAGAAGGGTAACGCCATCTAACAGTGAAGGCAAGAGGAATATTCCTGTATAAGGAAAATACATAGAACAACAACAATATATTAATATAGAATTAGCAATTTTGTTAGGAACAATGTAGGAAATTAGAGGCTAATCATAGAATAAATGTATGATTTCCATAAATTTGTACAATAATTGCGCATATCTTTTAGAAGTCCTCCTCATGTGCTATTAGAATCTCCACTAATGTTAAAAGCAGAAATAGCATGAGTAGTAGGAAAACATTAGGATGGAAGTTACTTTTGTCTTCTCAATTTTTCATTTTTTTAAAGTTATAGCAGGTATTTTTGAAAAATGCCTTATTATAATAATTGAGTTTTTGAATGCAAACATGATAAATGATTTGAGTTTAAAAATTCTAGTTTTAAAGAAGTAAATACCTATTGTAGAAAGTCTTTGAAAAGGGAAATTGGTTAGAATGGGAAATTTATCATGACTCCTTTTTGAAACCAATCTATTTTTTAAAATGGTTTCTAAGTTTATTTTCAACAATAATTTTTTTGGAATAAACACTTCATGACTGCGAATTTTTTTTAAAGAGTTGTGAAAAACCAAACTAATTTTTGATGTGGAGTAAACAGGGATGACTGCCTACGCAAGATGGGACAAATGTCAAGACTATGAATAAAATAGCTACGAATGCTAGTAGGATAGCAAAAAGGAATCACTATTAAATATAAGGAATATTGGTATGAACCTAGGAATGTTTGATTAGATATGTGTTAGAGCCATAAGAAGAACCCTTATAGGAATGGGGAATGGTATTAAAGTGCAAATTTGCGAGTACAAGGGTATACTAATATCAAAGACTAAAGATAAAGAAGGTAAGGACCAAAGTTTGAGAATACTATCAAAGGATTTTTGTTGAATGAAGACAGTAGTATGATTGGAGAAGAGAGAAATGAGATGGAAAATACATAGAGGATGTTGGTTAACTCAAGGTCAAAGAAGGCAAGATAGGAGGTAGGAAAGTTATTCCACCAAGCCAATTTTTTGATCAGTTACTCTAAATGTGCACATTATATTTCTTACCTATTGTGGCGTGTGGATGCATAATTTATCTCGTAATCGAGTGTAATGATTAAAGTAATAGATGAACCTTAATTATTGGGAGCCAAGGTGGTAAGCTAAGACATGTAGATTATAGTTGAATGACATACTAGAAATGTCCATCTTAACTGAGTAAGGAGCGATAGGGCCATAATATCATTAACCCTAGTTAACGTTAGTTGGCAGCTTCTAACAGTTGCTTCTTTAGGCTTTTAGGTTGTAATCACTAGTTGTCTCCCTTTGGGTATTGGAAAAAAAGTGTATAATATTATACGAGATATGTTTATATTTTACCACTGTGATGATTTTTTTGATGAGCTTTGACAGTTATATGTATATATGGAAACAATGTAAATAAGGAAATCTCATAAGGACACTTAACTAGCGATGAATGTTAGGTTAGACCAGAAGTTTGTAAAATAGGAAATTATATTAGCAACTAAAGGTAGAGAATGCTTGAATCCGAAAAATTTAAGAATTTAGGAAAAAAAATTAGCAAGCGAAGGATAGGGAAAGTTTGTTGCGAAATTAGGGGTCAAAGTCCCTATGTCTTAAAAGCTAAAATTTATAAATGGGCTTATGTGTTGTTTGTTGTTTTAAAATAAACGGAAAGGTTCCTCAAGTCTAAGATTAACTACACAATGCTAAAGTACCAGATGTTAGACTTGTTATACTTTTGTGATAGATGCATGTATATGTTTAGATTTTGTTGAGTTAGAGACTCAACATACATGCATATTTTGGCTAGCAAGTATTACTTGATGGTGTTGTATTATTATGCTATAATGTGAGGCTAAACGTATTTTGTAGACTCACTACTATGTTATGACATTTATCCTTTCGCTGTGATCTCGTGTATCTGTTATATTTTATATTGTTCTGAATATATTGAGCCTTCGTGCTATTACTTTGTGCCGATATTGTTTACGTCATTTTATTATTTGTTGAGGTATATGAGACATGTCGTATTAGCCCGAAGTAATTTCACGACGATCACTCCTTTCAAAGCCTTATTTTTCGAATTAGCAGGGGATATTATTCATAATATTCTTTGTTAATCTGGGTATAAAAGGTGGGGCGTTAGATCATATGCATTAACTCATTAAATGAGTCTTGATTACATTTAAATACGGCTTGATTTGGTTTTAAGGATGGAGCGACAAATGTTTTGGAATATTATGTTCGAATGCTTTTCAAATTTTTTTTTTAAATGATTTTGAGAAGTTAGGTCCAAATGCTTTTGGAAAATTTTGTTCAAGTGCTTCTAAAAAAATGGAGTTTAAATGCTTTTGGCAATTTGGTTTTTCAAATTTGTAGTGGCACAAGATTAGCGAAGGGAGGGGCTAAGTGTTAGTGAATATGAATTTTACTATCCGACTAAGGTGATAGTATATAAAACATAGGGAATAACTAAAGAAAAAGCTATTTTAACTTTAGAATTTCTATTTCCATACCTTATTGATGGGGAAAAAAACCTGCATTTAGAATAATTCTGTTTTAACATCCAAAAATAAACCTCCTCGTGCATATTGTAGTTAGAAAAATTAGACAAGGTTTGGGGGCAAAAGCGAAGGTTCCAAGGTACAACAGAATAGTTACCCATAAGAAGGATGGAAATATAAAATTTTCTATCCAAACTCCTTTTATCGCATACGAGTATAGATTTATGAAACTGAATTTTCAAAATTTTGGATGTTAGAAATTGTATATTAGATATTGGATGGTAGAGATTGAATGCAAAAATTTTGATCCATACTCTTATTCACAAAAGTATGAAAATTATTGTGTGAAAAAGGATTTTTAGCTTTTTTAAAACTTGCATACATATAGAACTACCAGATATATACGTTGTTTGCATCGTATTTTTAAAATCTTTTTAAAAGCATGCATTCATATAGGAGGCAACTTAGAATTGTTCAGCATGCATATCGTATATGCTATGATACAACTTGAACTTGTACACGTTTGGCTGCAATATTGCTTGTACACTAATTGGTTGGATAGTTTAGAGTTGTTGCATGCTATGTTACATGATTCAACCCTAGTGGAATTTCGGGGATGAAATACTTTTAAGGGGGGAGAATGTAACACCCTGTGAAATCAAAGGCCATTAATAAATAATTATTAAGGCTCAAAAATGAAATTTGAGAAAACGTCAGAATTTTGCCGTGAACTTTGCCCCCATTTTGTTCGTGGCAATTCTTTTAGCAGTATTCATATATAAAGTTTTGTGATCGAATTTCAAACGAACAAGTTATCTATGTTTGAAGTTTTCAAAACAAAATTAATTAAAAGGAATAAAAGGAAATAAATAATAATAATTTTGTGGACCTCCAGGTCGGCCTTCCCCTTACGCCAATCGACCACTAGAATTGAACCTTGGTCGAACGGCCTATATTTTATAGTTTTAAAGTGTCAGAAAAAATTAACTTGAGGGCCTATAATAAAGACCTAACCACTCACTTTTCTTCTCATATTTTCTGACTAGATCAGTGAAGCTCTATCATTTTTCCTATTCCGCTACTTCTATTAATTGTAAAATATTACATTAAATGTATATAAACCGAAGAAGGGCAGAAAATAATAGAAAAGAAGAGAATGCGGAAAAAGGAAAATTTCATATTTATCGATCTATATTCCCTTCAACACCAAATCTCTTCTCGATCTGTAATTCCAATAGTATGCATATATCTTGTTATACATATTCTTTTGGATTAGAAAAGGATTCAAGTTAACGCAATGAATTTGGATTTGGAGATTTGAAAGCTAGGAAGATGAGTGGAAAATTATATGATTTATATGTAATATTGAAATTTATATCATTGAGTTTCATTTAATTATTACGTCTATGCAAGATATATGGATTTATAGGCTTAGGAAGTAGTAGCAAATCTCGCATATATATTCTGTAAGTTAGGTAATCAAAATAGAATGGTATATAAAAAAAAATTTGGAAATTAGAAATCTGTACCTAAAATTTGTTAAAGTAGACGTTGATTCCTAATTTAGAATAATTGGGTTGAAATTTGTTAGTATAAATTTAGATTGCACTAATTTAACTTGGAATGTGAATTCCCATGGTTCAATTTATTAAGAGCATTTTGGATACAGTTTAGTTGTATCTACATCTGTGTAATTTTCATAAATTATCTAAATCCACAACCATGTATAAAAACAGCTTCGTTTGTAATAATGAGGAATACACCAAAAAGGAAAAGATGTGTAAAGTATGGATGTTCTTTTCCATAATTTTGACTACCTATTTCAATAAAAGAAAAGAGACAATTCCTTGTAAAGAGAAAAATTCATTATTTTAGGTAATTTATGGAAAATTATAATGGTTATCCAGTTTGGGAAGGATACCACTAATATATTAAAATATAGAAATAAATATTTCTTACAAAATATATAAATAGTGTATGTTCTGGAATTCCTAAGCGTAGGAATTAATGCGTTAGAGATTAGAATGGATATATGCATATATAAATACGTATAACCATGCATACCGATTAAATAAATAAATATATAGCATAATATATATCAATATTCATATTAATTATAATTAGGATGACTAGTTATTAATAGCATAGTAAATCATAGGACTAGGAGTTTGGAGTGGAAATGAGATTATAACTCCAACATTTGGAATGATGATTGCAAATTAGTAGGGCAATAAAATGTGTAGTTAATAGGAATTTACAGGAATTAATTCGAGACATTAATGCATTTAATGAGACTGATTAAGGAGTTTAATATGGCATTTACGGGAAAATGAAATAGGCATAAATGGTTGAATTAGATGAATAGATAAATCTCATTAGTAATTGTCCAATTAGAATAAAAATGACCCTTTCAAAAAATTGACATTTATGGGATGTAAGAGAGAAATAGGGAGTATACATAATAAGCATATAAGATAGGAATTAAATTCTAGGAGGTAGTATATTTTTCATTTTACAAAATTATATAGCCTTAATAATATGTTTACGACGAACGTGAATTAGTAGGCCTAGCCCAATATTTAGGCCTAGGATAATTGGTTTGATTTAGTAAGGGCTGGGAAGCGAAGTCAGTGGAGTTACACAATCGAAGTCTGCCTTTTATGTAGAGGCTACTAGTAGTTGTGTATACTTGCTACTGATGTGGGACATCTTCAATAATAGAACACGTAGGGAAGGGATATACATTTATGTAAAGGTAGGGGAAATATATCAAGGGTTTGCATCAGATTTGAAGTATTAAATGACTCGGTACCTTTAGGGATTTAAAGGGGTTTACTTCAGGGTGGAAGGTATTAAATGACCATTGGGTCTGCCTTCTCGCTATTTAAGAAGTCTTAAATAACCTAAAACTGTACCTAATAGGAAAATGAAGTCTACTTTTGTTCTAACAAGAGGTACTAAATAACTATAATAGGCATTTTTCTTGACTTACATTAGATTGGTCAAAACGAGACTTCGGATGTCAGAGGATGGTGGGCTATGTCGGTATTGTTGTTGTACCAGCATTTAGTATTAGGGCTGGCATATAGGCTATGACCACCAACAGTCCTGAGCAGTCATTAGCAAAGACTTAAGTTATGCCCAGATGGATTTCGCTTTCTACTAGCATAGAATCTATATAGGATACTGTGAGAAATGTGGATTACGGATCTTAAGGCTAGAATTAACACTAGAGGGGGGGTGAATATTTTTTATAAAGAATTACTAAATCTTTTTGAGTTAATGTTAATTTAAACACAGATGTGTGCAATATAAAGACACATATATGATCATAGAAACAAACACAGATGCAGAAATAAAATAAAAAGCAGTAAAGGAAAGAACACACTGGATTTATACAGGTTCGGAGTTACCCTACATCCACTCCCGCAATACAGGTACGGATTTCCTTTCAAAAGCAATCTTTACAATTACACCATCAATTTCAAGGCTACGAGGTACATCCTCCAGAATCACAATCCTCTGGGTAGAGATACTTAATTTTCCAGGCTACACGTTCACCCACTTGATTTACGGGCAACAAGTTCACCCAATTGATTTCCCAAGGCTACAATCACACCTTATCTCGCTTGATTGATTTTCAAGGCTACAATCACACCTTTTCTCGCTAAGTTGATTACAAAAAGCCTATAACTCTGAATAGCACTCAGGATCTTGTTGAGATAGTGATAGAGAATCAAACTACGAATGATAGAGTCCAATTCAATGTAGATTTCGGCAGAGTAATGATAAGAATTTTTATTAAGAAAAGTGGAAGAAGAAGAGGAGTGAAAACCAGAAAATCTGATGTAAAATTTGTTGAAACCGACCCCTATTTATAGTAGAACAACAGTCGTGTCCATTCGTGAAGAGTTATGGCGAATAGACACTTCTTTTGAAATTGAAATTTTGAACTCAACTGACACTATGTCGACATGGTCACCATGAGTATGTCGACATCCCAAAGCATTTTTTGATGATTTGATTTTCTTTGAAAATAACCTTTATCTTATATTAAAACTATTTTAAACTTTATAAATATACTTGACTATAGTTAAAATTCGTAACTAAATATAAACAATAATATATATAGAATTTAACTATAATTTTATATTTAAATCTAAGTATAAATATTTAAAAGTTAAATATATTATATTAAAAGATAGTTTAAAATCAGGAGTAATTTGACTTTGAAATTAAAGATGATTTTGAGGCTAAAATTATTTAAAATCAAGATAGATGTTTTTGATGCTTTTTAAAAGGAAGGTTTTGAAATCATTTTGAAAACAAGATATAATTTTGAAAAATCATTTTGAATAAAAGGTTAGCAGATACAAAACAATGTTCCACCAGATTTTTCCTAGGTTGCATCCTACTTAGGGTTCCATCCCTTTAACATGCTCGAAGTGGATTCGATTCCACGAATAAATTGGATTTTAATATGTCAGTTCTTTTCAAGGAGTTTTAACAAAAATTTCTAATTAAAGAATAAATTACTTGAACTCTTGATAATATTGATACTCATGGGTCTTCAGTCTTGATATCTTGAATCTCTATACTGTACAATCTTCATTCTTGGTACCTGCATGGTTAATTCCTGCATATACATATATATCTAAACTTATAATGTTAGTATTTATATTTTATAATCCATTCTAAGGTTGTTGTCATCAAAACCATCATCTCATGGACTAACAATCTCCCCCATTTTGATGATGACAATCTTTGTTTATAAAATATTACTTCTATCCTAATAACTCCCCTAAAACTAATAACTCCCCCTTAATCTATGCCTAACTACCCTATTTTATACTTCTCCCCCTTTGTCATCAACAAAAAACAAACTCTAAACTTTATAACTCCAAACTATATAACTCCCCCTAAATCTAATACCCTATGATATGTGGTTATAATGATAGTGTTATCACAAATAATCAGCACTTAGATAATCCTAATCCTAAACTACTAACTATTCGAAGTATATGGTAACCATATAGTTATATTTATTAATAGGGAGGAACACATATAAGAACACAATTTATTAATCATATAATTATATTTACATTTTCGTTGTAAACGTAAGAAGGAATAAACAACAAAGGTAAAGAAAGAGAAGAAACTAATGTTGTTTTTGAACATAGGAGATCTATGAATCGAACAGTTTGGATAATGAAAACAGAAATTTCCACGTTGTTCGACAAGGTTCCCATCTTTGTCAAAACACACTTCTCCAACGCACACAACTTTGTCGTCATCCTCTGCTTGTGCTTCTTCCATAGGTTTTTCTTCTTCTTCGCTGGCCTCTTGTTCTTGATTGAGTGAAGAATCTTCATCAATCAAGATAGGGTTCGCTTGATTATCTATTAGGAATTTTTGCAAATTCCTAAGAATCTTTCCTTGTCTCTCTTGTTCCTTTGCCATACGGAGTTGAATCACTTGAATTTCTGTCATCATCTGAAGTGCATCCTTCAGAGACTCCTCTATTTTTGTTACACGAGCGAGAGTAGTACTTTGAAATGGACCAGAAGTAGGAGAGGGGAATGAAAATGTTGATTTTATGTTTGATTTGGAAGATTATGCCATGATTTTATTTGTTTCAGAAGATAGAATAGAAAGAGAACAGAGAGAATGATCAAAAATTCGAAAATAAGAAGAATACATAACCAATTTTTTGAATTTTGGTGGGAAAAATTTTTAAAAAATAAAAACGTTGTATGTCGACATGGGTATATGGGGGATGTCGACATGCTCCTTTATATTTCTACTATTTGATTTATTTTAGTATTAGTTATTTATTATAATAGATATTTATATTTTGTATTTCAGTTATTGAACAAATACCTAATTCTCTTCTTAATTTAGTAAATATTAATTCATTTAGGGGTTTTGTCAAGATATCAGCAATTTGATTCTCAGAATTGATATAATCGAAAGTAACTACTTCCTTACTAATATTATCTCTGAGAAAATGATGTCTGATATCAATATGTTTAGTTCGAGCATGATGAGTAGTATTTTTGTACAAATTTATTGCACTAGTATTACCATAATAAATTGGTGATTTCGAGATATTTAAACCATAATCTTTTAATGTTTGTTGCATATATATTACTTGAGAACAAGCTAAAGCAGCAGAAATATACTATGCTTTAGTTGTTGATAAAGAAACTATGTTTTCTTTTTACTAAACCAGGAAACCAGAGAATGCCCCAAAAAGTGACAAGTCCCACTTGTACTTTTTTGGTCTGATTTACAACCAGCATATTCAGCATCACAG
Organism: Allium cepa; assembly: GCA_030765085.1. Classification (NCBI taxonomy): domain Eukaryota; kingdom Viridiplantae; phylum Streptophyta; class Magnoliopsida; order Asparagales; family Amaryllidaceae; genus Allium; species Allium cepa. The sequence continues at coordinate 576,587,032 of CM060941.1, forward strand.
TAAGATATTAAGTCAAAAGAATCATTTTTAGGGTAAAATAAACCATAATCGGATGTGTGTTTAACGTATCTTATGATTCGTTTTACGGCTTTTAAGGGGGTTTCTTTAGGTTTTGATTGATATCTGGCACAGAGATAAACACTATGCATGATATCAGGTCTAGTAGCAGTAATATAGAGTAGTGATCCAATCATTCCTCTATATAATTTTTGATCTACATCTTTCGAGAGATCTTCTTTACTAAGGTACGCATTGGTTGCCATGGGAGTGGGTTTTCCACTTGCAGTAGTCAAACCAAATTTACTAATTAGGTCTTTAGCATATTTTTCTTGACTAGTAAAGATACCATTATCTAATTGTTTTATTTGTAATCCTAAAAAGAAATTTAATTCACCTATATGACTTATCTCAAAATCTTTTGTCATTATTTCAGAAAATTCTTTATTCATTTCAAAATTAGTTCATCCAAAAATGATATCATCTACGTAAACTTGTACTAGTTGAATATCATTTTTATTTCTTTTAATAAAAAGAGTATTATCTACTTTACCAATTTCAAATTTTGATTGTAATAAATAAGATCTTAGTCTATCATACCAGGCTCTAGGAGCTTGTTTTAGACCATATAAAGCTTTCTTAAGTTTGTAAACATGATTTGGTAATTTATCATTTTCAAAAAGTGGTGGTTGTTCAACATATACTTCTTCTTTTACAAATCCATTTAAAAAGGCACTTTTAACATCCGTTTGAAATAATTTGAAATTATTATGATTTGCGAAAGCAAGTAGAATCCTAATGGCTTCTAATCTTGCTACGGGAGCAAAAGTTTCATCAAAATCTATTCCTTTTTCTTGACAATAACCTTGAGCGACTAATCGAGCTTTATTTCTTACTACCTCTCCTTGTTCATTCATTTTATTTTTATAAACCCATTTAGTTCCAATTATAGTTTTATTTTCAGGTCTAGGAACAAGTTTCCAAACACCATTTCTAGTAAATTGATTTAATTCTTCATGCATAGCCAAAATCCATGAATCATCAGTTGATGCTTCTTTTGGATTTTTGGGTTCAATGGTTGATATAAAAGCTACATTACTCATTTGACTTAGTTGATTTCTAGTTTTATCAACAAATTGCATATCTCCCAGTATATTTTCTATAGGATGATCTTCTAAAGGTTTAGTCCTTTTATTAGGACGATTAATTTCAATATTAGTTTCAATTGATTCTTGATTTTGAGTGATTAAATCCTCTTCATCATTTGTATTTTCAAAATTTTTGAAATTTTCATCAAATGAAACATGCATTGTTTCTTCGATGGTGTTAGTTTTTAAATTAAACACTTTGTATGCTTTACTTCTATTAGAGTATCCGATAAAGATTCCTTTGTCGGATTTAGGATCAAAATTATCTAAATTATCTTTTGTATTTAAAATAAAACATTTACTTCCAAAAATTCTGAAATAAGATAACTTAGGTTTCTTTGAATAAATAAGTTCATAAGATGTCTTATCAGTTAAAGGTTTAATTAAAATTCTATTTAAAATATAACAGGCGGTAGCAACTGCTTCTGCCCAAAAATTCTTTGGTAAATTACTATCTGAAAGCATAGTTCTCGCACACTCTTGAATCGACCTATTTTTACGTTCTACTACTCCATTTTGTTGTGGAGTCCTTGGAAATGAAAATTTGTGAGTTATTCCCTTTTTATTGCAGAATTCCTCAAACTTTTCACTTTCAAGTTCACCACCGTGATCACTTCAAATAGTTATAATTTTTAGAGAAAATTGATTTTGAATTCTTTTTGAAAAGGTCTTAAAACATTCAAAAGTATCACTTTTATTTTCAAAAATATTTTCCATGTAAATCTAGAATAATCATCTACAATTACAAAAATATATTTACTATGATTTATTGACAGAATTTTAGATGGACCAAATAAATCGAGATGAAGTAATTCAAAAGGTTTTGAAGTTGAAATCATATCTTTTAATTTAAAAGAACTTTTTCTAAGTTTTCCTAATTTACAAGCATCACATAGACTATCTACTTTAAAATTCATTTTAGGAAGCCCTCTTACTAGATCATGTTTTGACAATCTAGATAAGAGTTTGAAATTCAAATGCCTAAATCTCTTATGAAAAATCCAAGGGTCACTTGTATTTGCCAACAGACGCATGTTGTCATTTGAAACTTTCATACTAAGAATATAAATATTCTTTTTCCTGACTCCCTCAAATATAATGGTTGAATTATTATCTTCAAAGTGACATTTATCTTTTTCAAATTTAATTTTATAACCTTTATCGCATAGTTGACTTATACTTAGCATATTATGTTTCAGATTCTTAACTAGCAAAACATTTGTAATTGTAGGAGTTTTAGAATTACCGACTTTACCGATGCCAATCACATATCCTTTTGAATTCTCTCCAAAATTAACTAGTCCTCCGTCTTTGTACATAATATCATTCAGTATATCTGGATTGCCAGTCATGTATCTAGAACATCCACTATCAAGTATTTCATTTGCTCTTTCTGATCTGCACAATTTGTCCATTGTGAATTGATTCCTCAACAGCCATAAAGCATGATTCCTGCACATCAAATAATTTTGGTGGATAACTTGAATTTGAATATTGATTATATGTAGACTCATAAAGCAACGATGATTTGAATATTTCTAAACTAGCATTAACAAATATAGCCATTTTGAAAAAATTTCAAAAATCAGATTATGAAACTTTGAAAACCTTGCTCTGATACCAATTGTGAGAAATGCGGATTACAGATCTTAAGGCTAGAATTAACAATACAGGGGGGTGAATAGTGTTTATACAGAATTACTAAATCTTTTTGAGTTTATGTTAATTTAAACGCAGATGTGTGCAATATACAGACACAGATATGATCACAGAAACAAACGAAGATACAAAAATAAAATAAAAGGCAGTAAAGGAAAGAACACACCGGATTTTATACTGGTTCGTAGTTACCCTACATCCAGTCCCGCAACACAAATACGGATTTCCTTTCAAAAGCAATCTTTACAATTACACCATCGATTTCAAGGCTACGAGGTACACCCTCCAGAATCACAATCCTCTGGGTAGAGATACTTGATTTTTCGGGCTACAAGTTCACCCACTTGATTTTACGGGCAACAAGTTCACCCAATTGATTTCCCAAGGCTACAATCACACCTTATCTCGCTTGATTGATTTTCAAGGCTACAATTACACCTTGTCTCGCTAAGTTGATTACAAAAAGCCTATAACTCTGAATAGCACTGAGGACCTTGTTGAGATAGTGATAGAGAATCAAACTACGAATGATCGAGTTCAATTCAATGTAGATTTGGGTAGAGTAATGATAAGAATTTTTATTAAGAAAAGTGGAAGAAGAAGAGGAGTGAAAAACCAGAAAATCTGATGTAAAATTCGTTGAAACCGACCCCTATTTATGGTATAACAACAGTCATGTCCATTCGTGATGAGTTATGGCGAATAGACACTTCTTTTGAAATTGAAATTTTGAACTCAACTGACACCATGTCGACATGATCACCATGAGTATGTCGACATCCCAAAGCATTTTTTGATGATTTGATTTTCTTTGAAAATAACCTTTAACTTATATTAAAACTATTTTAAACTTTATAAATATACTTGACTATAGTTAAAATTCATAAGTAAATATAGAGAATAATATATATAGAATTTAACTATAATTTTATATTTAAATCTAAGTATAAATATTTAAAAGTTAAATATATTATATTAAAAGATAGTTTAAAATTAGGAGTAATTTGACTTTGAAATTAAAGATGATTTTGAGGCTAAAATTATTTAAAATCGGGATAGACGTTTTTGATGCTTTTTAAAAGGAAGGTTTTGAAATCATTTTGAAAACAAGATATAATTTTGAAAAATCATTTTGAATAAAATATTAGCGGATACAAAACAATGTTCCACTAGATTTTTCGTAGGTTCCATCCTACTTAGGGTTCCATCCCTTTAACAGGCTCGAAGTGGATTCAATTCCACGAATAAATTAGATTTTAAGATGCCAGTGCTTTTCTAGTAGTTTTAACAAAATTTTCTAATTGAAGAATAAATTACTTGAATTCTTGAACTCTTGATAATCTTGATACTCATGAGTCTTCAGTCTTGATATCTTGAATCTTTATACTGTACGGTCTTCATTCTTAGTACATGCATGGTTAATTCCTGCATATACATATATATCAACATTTATAATGTTAGTATTTATATTTTATAATCTATTCTAAGGTTGTTGTCATCAAAACCATCATCTCATGGACTAACAGATACGCAAAGACCTCATTATTTAATTAGTTGATTGTTTGTTTGAAATGGGCCATTTAATCCTTAGATAAGTTTTTGAGATACGTTAGTAATTCGACAATTACATTGTAAAGTCGTATCTAGGGGTCACCAATCTCTATAGCTTGAATAGATTGACTAGCTATTATGTTCCGCAGGGCTCACATCGGGATTGAGGTATTAAATGGTCATTGGACCCGCCTCTTCCCTATTCAAGAAATACTAGGTGGTCAAGGTTTTCTTTTATGTAGTACAACGTTTAGATATATATGTATATATGCACACACACACACACAGATATATATATATATATATATATATATAGTTAACATCGGAGAAGGTTAGACATATCATACGCATTGATGGAATTTCAAGAAATAGTCATGAATAATGGATATAACAAATAGAAATCAATTGGCATAAGTTAGTGTTATAAATAAAGTATGCAATTTTCCAATCACTAGAACATTGTTCTAACTCGCTTCTCATTACAACCAATAAGAGGGATTTAGAGATACAACCTATTGGTGCAAGATGGGAACTGGAGATGGTGAAGTCATCTCATTCATGCTCGGCGCTAGCAAGACAAGAAGATACTAAAGGAGTAATATTAATTCCAAGCTAGTATCCTTAGTCAGCATATATGTTTTGTTATATTTTTCAATTCCACTGTGAGTTTATGTACATATCTCTTATATATTTAAGTTCGTTATAGGTTACCAAAACCAACGATCCGTATTCTAATGGACTTGGTTTCGAATTAGTCAAAATTCGTGCCCATTAAAGTATGGGTTATTGCAAAGATCATGGATGAAGAAAGTAAATACCAAAAGATTTTTATTTATAAAAGGTAATAATATAATTGGAGAAGAAGGTAATGAGAGGGAAAACACGCATAGAAGATGTTAGTTGACTCAAGGTTGAAGAATGAAAGAAAGATTGTAGAAAAGTTATTCCACAAGCCAATTTTATGACAAGTTACTCTAAATATGCAATAATTATATTTCTTACTCACTATAGAGTGGGAATACACAATTTGTCCCATAATTAGGTGTGACAATTGAAGTATTTGGGTGGACCATATTTATGAAAAGCCAATTTGGTAAGTTAAGACATGTGGGCTATAGTGGAATGACATATTATAAATGACTATCTTAATTTAATAAAAAATGATAGAGCTATAATAATATTAATATCGGTTGATGTTGAAGGGAAGCTCCCAGCTATTGTTTCTTTCAGGATATTTAGGTTGTAATTGCTAGATGTCTCTTTTGGGAGTCTACAAAAAAGCATATGATATAATATGAGGTATATTCCTATTTTATTACTATGTTGATTTTTTTTCGATGAGCTATGACCGCTATATATATTAGGAAATAGTGTAGAAAATGGAATCTCGAAAAGATATATGACTAGTGATGTTTGTAATTAAGGCTGGATATTTATAAAATGAATTAGAAAATTAAATTAGCAACTAGAAATAAAGAATTCTTTAATCCCAAAAACTTCACAATTTTGGGAAAATGAGAAATTTTATTAAGCGAAGGATGACGAAAAATTATTGCGAAAGCACGACTCGCTATCACTATGTCTTAAAAGCTAAAATTTATAAGTATGCTTGTGTGTTGTTTATTGTCTTGAAATAAAAAGAAAGGTTTTAAAAAACTGAGATTAACTTTGTAACGCAATGGTCAATCATATGCATTAACTGAATCCAATTACATTAAGATTTGGCTTGATTTGTTTTAAAAGCTATAAAGGAAACCATTTTGAAAAATTGTGTTCAAATGCTCTTGAAAATTGTGTTCAAATGCTTTGGAAAAATTATGTTTATTTGCTTTTGAAAGATTTAATTTTCAAACCATTTTGAAAGTTTGGTTGAAAGGGAAAGTAGATTTTTTTACCAAAAAAAAGGAGAGAATGTTCTAATTTTCAATTGTCGTATGCTTAACATAGAGAGGTCGAGGTGATTAGTGAATATGAATTTCATTATCCAACAAAGGGTGATAGTATACAAAACATAGAAAATAAGAAGAGAAAACGCTATTCTAGCTTTTGAATTTCTATTTCCATACTTTGTTGATTGCGTGCAAAACTTGAATTTAAAGTAATTCTATTTTAAAATCTAAAAATAAACTTTTTTATGCAAATAGTAGTTGGAAAAGTAAGAAAAGGTTTGGAGGCAAAAAGAAGGTCAACAAAATATGTATCCACAAGAAGGATGGAAATGTAAAGTTTTCCATCAAAATAACTTTTTCGACATAAGAAGGTAGATTTAGGAAAATTGGATTTTTAAAATTTTGGATGTTAGAGATCGTGCATTATGTCTTGGATAGTATAGATTAGATGTAAAATTGGTTGAACCATACACCTATTCGTAGGAGCATGGGATTTCTTGAATGAAAACAAAAAAAATTGTTTTTGAAAACTTGCATACACGTATAACTGCCAATATGTAGATTGTTTACATCATATTTACAAAATTGTTTAAAAGATGCATTCATATGGAAGACATCAATTTAGTAATATTCTGCATACATATCATATGTCTTGTGATACACCATCCACTTGTAGATGATTGACTGAAAAATTGATTAAACACTAATTGGTTGGATAGTTTAAAATGGTTGCTGTAACGACCCACTATTTTGGACCATTCAAATCGACAATAATCCACACATGTCAGAGTTGAATAATTCAAAATAACAGTTTGTAATAAAATTTGGAGCAAATAAAATCATTCACAGAATCATAGACACAGAAATATCAGAATACTCATAGCGGAAATAAAATACCATAGTAGTTCATGAAGATACTATATGCAAACTCTCAAAACATATACAATAATATCATAGTTTAAAAATGGATACAATAGAAGTCTGGATACATATATCAATGATACAGAGATAGATACCGAATAGGAACTAACTGGAAGAAGTGGACAAAAAGATAGACAGATGATCTCCGGCTAAACTCTAGCTCCAGAAAGTGAATACAAAGCTGTCATTCTCAGGCTGACTCGAGCATAAAGTAAAACACAAACACTCGAGTCAGGACATACATACTTATACAATGCAAACCAACTCAAGTGAACTGTAATAGCAATGCACAATAACTTAAAGGATGCTTGGGATCGTCCATCCCTTAAGGATCAGTCAAACCATCAATTAAGTAGTAATAACCACTATCCTAGAAATATCCATATTAAAGTAAACAATGCAAATAACAGTGTTATTGTGACTAGGGTAACGTAGAGCTGCAGTAACCGCTCACCTTTATCCACACTATTAAAATCAAAGGTGTGCATCAAATAATCATAAGGAAATCACATGACACACAAAACATCGTGCCCATGGTTATAAATTTCAAAATGATTTATAATTCCGAATTAAAATCATTCATTTAAACCATTAAAAAGTGAAGTCATTATTCCTTCAAATCAAATATTCAATTCCCAAAAATTTAGCCTTTTCTGAGTTCATTTATTCGGTTAAACACTTCAAATATTGAAATTTCAGCCACAAATAAACTTGGATTTTAACCCTTCAAACATGATAAAAATCATATTTTAACACTCAAAATGTTCATTAAAATACCTTTAACTTATGATTTTTATAAAGTAATTTCCTATAAATAAAATCAAATTTTCAATCATTCACTTAATAAATTCAAGTGTATAATTTTCTATTCTTCACATTTTAACAAATTTCTTAACACTTAAATTTTTATTACCATTTTCCAATTATAACTTAGATTTCATTTTTAATTTCTTAACTTAACCTTTAATTTCAAACCAAATTTCACATTTCCAAATCAAGTTAAATTCCAAAATTTCCATTTAACTGTCCATTGATTTAACATTCTAAACTAATTACCTAAATTCAAAATACACTGTAAGTTGCTTAACTTTATTTTACAAATAACTTGATATTTTCTTTTACTTTATATTTATCCAATTCATACATCAATTATATTAATTACCAAGTTCATCTTAAAATTCCATTTTTACTTAAATTCCATTATTAAGTTAAATCAAACTTTCACACTACAACTCAAACCATCTACTAACTTATACCGTTTATCATGTTAGAAAATCACTTCTTAACCATTTTAAATTCAATATAAGTCAAATTTCATATTTTTATTTTTCTCTTTCATTTACAATACATGAAATTTATAAGAAATCATATTTTGAAATCAACCACGAGTCCGGATAATATTTTACACCTAAATCAAGTGATACGGAAATTATCATTTATATCCGAAATTAGTAAAATTTTCAGGTTTTGATTATTTCAAACCCGCAATCCCAAGATAAATACAAATAAATAAAAATCACTCAGGCCTATCATTTCATCCCAAAATGATTTTTCCCTATTCTAAAGTCCGTTCGGGTATGTATCATTTCAACCCATAGTGATTTCTATACTAATAGGGAACTTGAAGTGATGATCAAAATGAAATGAATAGTAACAACATATAGCAGTATCAGATGATATGACAGATAAATAAACAGGATTAACATTATATAATTTATAACACAGGTAGGTATAACATGATAATAAAATCTACAGATTCACATGGTGTCAATTTACTAATTATATAAGTACAGAAGTCATGTGTGAATTACTCATCTTTTACGTTGGAGTTAGCAAAACAAACAACACGAATGAATTCCAGAAGGCATGATGACATGACAAAAGATTCAAGCGAAAGAGAACCAATCTAATGATCTTGTCACAACCTATAAACAAAACCAAACATAAATATAGATTCAATACACATTGAATTTGAAACAACTTTGAAATTAAAGCAAATTGAACACGGTAATTTTTTCCATGCTTTCAACATCTACTTGCTCGGCCTAGGGGGTGAATATGGTCGGGTTTGGTGTGGTTTTGGATTAGGTTTGAGTTTATGGAGGCATGGCTACATGTGCTAGAAGTGGCAAAGGAGTCACAACACATGAATGTGAGGAGACAGGGCAACATAGTGGAGTTTTTTGTCAACTTTTGGGCTAGGCTACATGGTCCTAGGGCTCGGCCATGACATATTTCAGATCTGGATAAATGTAAGGTTGAGGGTAAATGGTCATATCAAGGTGGTGGTGGAGCATGGGGAGGTGGCCAAGGCAATCCAAGGTGATGGTGATGAAGACCAGGCTCGGTTAGGCATGTTTTAAGGAGTTTGCAACATTTTTGTGGAGTTTTGGGTCATGGGGAAGGTATGGCCAGATCTGCTCAGAGGAAGAAGTTGTGATAGGTGGTTGATGATGAGGAGGAGGAGCTAGGGGAGGTGATGGCCAAGGAACTAGAGTGGAGAGCATGAAATATGTGAAGAAATCATGGCCAAAACGAGGCAAAAGGAAGAAGAAAAAAAATGAAATATATATATATATATATATATATATATATATATACAGCCATTACTTATAGAGGAGCAAGCTTCACACGAGAAGATGATCAAATGAGATACGATAAAGAAATTTGTACGTGAGTTTGTATTTAATACAGAAGTTTCACGTTGATTTAGAGGGAAGAACGGCAGGAAATAAATAATTGAAACGTTAGAGAAATTTAAGGATTTTATTCCTATTAAATCAGGAGAAGCAAATGGAAAAGTGGAATGAGATGAAATGTTATACGTGAATTGCAAGACAAATAGGCGGCTGTTGATTTGAATGGCTAAAGTATGGAATCAAAGGGGTGTGCATTATAAAGGCAATAAATAAATTGAAACGTATGCCCAAAATAAATAACAAAGTAATGTATCTTATATTTTATTTTTTCATATTTATTCAATAAAATATATGCTAAAGAATAATTCAGTAAATAATGTACCGTATAAATAAACATTAGAGAAATAAACATGAAACAGATATAAAACGTATCAAATAAAACGTATAATTTAATTGTTATTTACAACTTTGTTTATTACCCAACTTAAAAAAAATTGATTTGTTACATATCCATTTGATTTGTTTATTACTTAACTAAGAAAAAGGATGTAGAACATATACAATAAATTGTATAGATTAGTTGCTTTTTACAACATTTTTTATTACTTAATTCACAAAGTATATATCCAAATTAAATGGAAAAACGGAACAAATGTTGTAATTATATACAATTTAAATAAAGATTGGAAGTTAGAATTTAAATTTTGAAGTTTCAATTATAGTCAACATTTAACCCAAAATCTAAAATTCTAGAAATTGTATATATTAAATAAAATTGGGCAAATGATTTATAACCAATTCAGGAAAATTCTAAAATTCAAAGTTTTAAAGAATTAAATGCAAAGGTTTTTTTTAAAATAAAATGAATAAAAATATTTAATAAAATTTTAGGCTATTACATAAAATATATGCATAACATATCATGTTACACAAATTAGAACATGATTTTATAAATAAAGAAATTATTTATATAAATTTAAAATAAACAAATTTGTTAAATAAAACAATTTGCACACAATATTGTAAAAAGCATAACTTTCACAATATTAGTCTGATTTCAACGAAACGAAAAGTAGTATTCTTGAAAGTAAATATTCTTTCATAATAAAAGATAAAATTCGAATATTTAAATTTTAAATTTAAGAGTCAAAGTTCGACCATTTTGACCAAAATCCACTTTTTTGGAAAATATTATATTTATTCGTGTTTGGAATTATAATTCACATGGAAAACAAAATTTATATTTAAAATAACAAAATTTATCCATTTTAATAAATAAAATAAAGTTTTTAAATCTGGAATTTCAGTTAAAATAATTAAAATAAAATTTTAAAGTAATCACGAAATACAGGGTTGTTACACTCTCCCCCACTCAAATCTTTTTATCCTCGAAAAGGAACGAGGTACGGGAAAACACAGAAAAAGACAGAATGAAATAGGATTAAGACAAGATGACAAGAAGATTAAAATTATACCTGATAACTGTTGTTATAGGTAAGTTTAACAAGGTGGAAAGTAGGAATGGCTTGAAGGGAAAATAGGTTGAAAGACAAGGATGAACCATTATTCTAAAGCTATATAAATTTCAATTATTTAGAAAGGTAAAATAAATGATCAAAATATCCTTTATATAATACTTTATCAAAATACTTTTATAACTCGATGTCTTAACAAGTTTATCCTTGTCCCTACAGGCTCTGGCTATGCGTTGATCAGGCGCAAAGCTAGATTTCTCCAGGTACTTAGTAGACTTGTTTCAACACCCAATGAAAATACTTGAAAACTTTTAAAAACAGATACGAAATGTACAATCCAAACAAAACAACCAAACCAAAACCTTTGTCTAACCATGGTTCGCAGATACACAATGGTTGCGCCTGGATCCCCTAGGAAACAATCCATATCCGCAAGCTTTCTCAGCCCTCCGAGTTACGCCATGATGACTAGTTTACCACAGGATACACAATGATTACGCCTGGATCCCTCAGGAAACAATCCGTACCCCTAGGCCTTCTCAACCAGGCCGATTTTGCTACTAATGCGACCTACATAGTTCACAGGATACACAATGATTACGCCTGGATCCTCCAAGAAACAATCTGTAACCCTAGGCCATCTCAGCCAAGCTAATTGCGCTATGCAGTCGCGCTCGAAAAAAAACCATGGGTAACGCCACGGTGGGACACTCGAGTATCACATCCGAAAAACCAAAAATCATAGAGAATAATATCGATAGAATGAATCCACAATGTGGCTAGAGAGCAGATATCAAGCAGAAGGCACTTCCAATATCTTTACTTCAAAAATATATTTCATATAGTACCTTTTTCAAATCACTTTCAAATATCATACTTAAATAAAGTCTATTATATATAAGATTCTATTTTCAAATCGAATACTTCCCAAAATCAATAGTATATCAAATCACACTTAAATAAACTTCGATTATATAAGATTTCGCTTTACAAATTGAGTACCTTTCAATTCAATAGTTTTCAAATCAACATCATACTTATACAAATCCATTTTATATAAGTTCGCAACTCCCAAATCAAGTACTTACTACTTAATAATATAAGGTTCTCAATTTCAAATCATTTCAATATCAATTCAGTTTCAAAATCATATACGATTTCACCAAATTATTTCTTTCAAATTAAATATCTTCAGTTTCAAAGTTTCCAAAATAATGGGTTTAGAAAATAATTTAAGTCTCCAAATCAAAAGAATTCAAGTCAAACAAATTCATTTCCAAAATCACCATATAAATAATGGGTTTTAAATTCCAATCTATTTTCGAAAGCAAATATTTTCTCAAAATCAATTATACCCAAAATGGTTACTAAGTTTAAAACCATCACTTTTAAAACCTTCAAACTATTTATTTCTATATGAAAAATCCAATTTACCATTGGAAAGATTATTATTCTATATATATACACTTTATTCAAAACATTTCAAATCTATATTTCATACTAGTATAATTCAAAATAGTCTTATTTATTTTACTCAACAAACAGTTTCAAACTTATATAAATCATATTACTTTATACTTTAACCATACAAAACTAAACTTATATTCTTTATCAAATACCTTATACCTTTCAAAATTACTTAGCTTTGAAAAGTAACCTTGATTTGGAAGTCTTCGAATATTCCAATAGTCGAAGAAATCATATTTAAAATTCAAAAGTTGGAAATCAATAACAAATCAGTAATCAATTTTTATAAATCAAATCCGAAACTCGAGGACTGAACACCGGCTCATTTCAAATCATTTCAAATATATATATGTTCGAAAATCAAATCATCCTTTGGAATTTTGAAATCAAAATGGTTTCACAAAATCAACCGCATAGAAAAGCTACTAGAGTGACCTCTCCCCCACTCTGAAACTCGAAAATCAATGTCGATGATGCGTGCACTCATGACCGAAATTATTTTCCAGCGATAAAAGTGAGTTCTGGACTTCTATTTTCTTGAAAACTTCATTGAAAATTTCTTCTAAAGCATTGGAATTCATTTGAACTCTTTTGAAACATTTCTTATCCGGAAAATACTTTTAAATCGTATTATTATTATATATTTTTGAAATCTCAAAACCAAATTTCAAAATACCGGAGTTCAATTCCTCGAAATTCAAAACCCTTCAGTTATAAATCCTTTTATATAATCGAATTCCTTATAAATTTCAGATCTCGTTATTAAAAGGTATATAATCCTTATCAAAAACATTTCACTTTTATATAAAAATGCGGTCATCCTTATCAAAATAATAGTTTCGATGTATACACAATTTCAAAATACAATCAACAAATTTTTTTCAAGGGATGATTCAAGGATGGATTTCAAAACAAACAGAGATTCAAATTTAGAGGAACCCTGCTCAAATAGAATTCTGATTCAAAGTTAAGCTCGAACGAAGATGAGATAATTAAATTACCAAATCGAAGATGGATAAGCCTATGTAAATCGCGGGCGACCTTAACCGGGTCAACCGTGACTTCAGGAATATAATCAATGTGGAAATCTAAGGCAAATCGACATTCGATCGCCAGAGATAGAATCTAGGTATAGCAGAAGGTAGATAGCATCGTAAACCGAGGATATAGAAATCTTCGGTGAATCAATGCCAATTGTAAAGGAGTTTCACCCCTTTACAAATCATTCAAATATTTGGGAATCACCGATCTTTATAGAGGTCATTCAAAAATGGAGTTATGGAATGCTCCAAAATCAAAGGATAAAATAGGGAAGATAAGACTGGATTTCAGAACAAGTGGGAGCGTTCCAAAGTTCAAGGAATCCTAATCGATAAGAATCCTAGCCAAGAGATTACTAACACGGTGGACACAGAAGGGATGAAGTTTAGAAAATATTAATTTCAAAATAAGAAAATTTTATACCAATATAATCTTTAAAATCCTTTAAAATCATTTGAAAATCATTTTATACTTCAAAAATATGTTCTTTCACAAAGAAATGATTCTGAGATTGATTTCACTCATTCTAGGGTATTTCTACCCTATCTCTAATGAGTTTTTTCTCTGCAGGCTAAGCTTTGCCAAAACCAAAGCTCTGATACCAAATGTAATGACCCACTATTTTGGACCATTCAAATCGACAATAATCCACACATGTCAGACTTGAATAATTCGAAATAACAGATTGTAATAAAATTTGGAGCAAATAAAATCATTCACAGAATCACAGACACAGAAATATCATAATACTCGCAGCGGAAATAAAATACCATAATAGTTCATGAAGCTACTATATATAAACTCTCAAAACATATACAATAATATGATAGTTTAAAAATGGATACAATAGAAGTCTGGATACATAAATCAATAATACAGAGACAAATACCGAATAGGAACTAACTGAAAGAAGTAGACGAATAGATAGACAGATAAGCTCCAGCTAAACTCTTGCTCCAGAAAGTGAATCCAAAGCTGGTATTCTCAGGCTAACCCGAGCGTAAAGTAAAACACAAACACTTGAGCCAGGGCATACATACTTATACAATGCAAACCAACTCAAGTGAACTGTAATAGTAATGCACAATAACTTAAAGGATGTTTGGGATCGCCCATCCTTTAAGGATCAGTCAAACCATCAATTAAGTAGAAATAACCACTATCCTAGAAATATCCATATTAAAGTAAACAATGCAAATAACAGTGTTATTGTGACTAGGGTAATGTAGAGCTGCAGTAACCGCTCACCTCTAGCCACACTCTTAAAATCAAAGGTGTGCATCAAATAATCACAAGGAAATCACATGACACACAAAACATCGTACCCATGGTTATAAATTTCAAAATGATTTATAATTCCAAATTAAAATCATTCATTTAAACCATTAAATAGTGAAGTCATTATTCCTTCAAATCAAGTATTCAATTCCTAAAAAGTTAGCCGTTTTTGACTTCATTTATTCAGTTAAACACTTTAAATATTGAAATTTCAGCCGCAAATAAACTTTGATTTTAACCCTTCAAACATTATAAAAATCATATTTGACACTCAAAATGTTCATTAAAATACCTTTAACTTATGATTTTTATAAAGTAAATTTCCTATAAATAAAATCAATTTTTCAATAATTCACTTAATAAATTCAAGTGTACAATTTTCTATTCTTCACATTTTAACAAATTTATTAACACTAAGAAAATTGTTTATTACCCAACCTAAAAAAATTGATTTGTTACATATCCATTTGATTTGTTTATTACTTAACTAAGAAAATGGATGTAGAACATATACAATTAAACGTATAGAGTAGTTGCTTTTTACAACTTTGTTTATTACTTAATTCACATAGTATATATCCAAATTAAATGGAAAAACGGAACAAATGTTGTAATTATATACAATTTAAATAAACATTGGAAGTTAGAATTTAAATTTTAAAGTTTCAATTAGAGTCAACATTTAAACCAAAATCTAAAATTCTACAAATTGTTTATATTAAATAAAATTGAGCAAATGATTGATAACCAATTCAGGAAAATTCTAAAATTCAAAGAATTAAACACAAAAGTTTTTTTAAAATAAAATGAATAAAAATATTTATTAAAATTGTGGGCTATTACATAAAATATATGCATATCATATCATGTTACACGAATTAGAACATGATTTTACAAACAAAGATATTATTTATATAAATTCAAATTAAACAAATTTGTTTAATAAAACAATTCACACACAATATTGTAAATAGCATAACTTTCACAATATTAGTCCGATTTCAACGAAACGAAAAGTAGTATTCTTGAAATTAAATCTATTTTCATAATAAAAGATAAAATTCAAAATTCAAACATTTAAATTTAAAATTTAAAACTTAAAACTCAAAGTTTGACCATTTTGACCAAAATCCACTTTTTTGGAAATATTATATTTATTCATGTTTGGAATTATAATTCACATAGAAAACAAAATTTATATTTAAAATAACAAAATTTATCCATTTTAATATATAAAATAAAGTTTTTAAATCAGGAATTTCAGTTAAAATAATTAAAATAAAATTTAAAATAATCACAAAATATAGGGTTGTTACAGTTGCGCCTTATGTCACATGATTTAACCCTTGGTGAATTTCGAGGATAAATTTTTTTTAAGAGGGAGAATTTAAACCTCATGAAATCGAAAATAATTAATAAAAAGGAATCAATGAATTAACAAGGTCCAAAAATGGAATTTCAGCAAACTTTGGACTTTGACCGTGAAACTAGCACTATAGCGTTCGCGGTTATTTTTTAAGCAACTTTTATAAATAAAGTTTTGCAATCGGAGTTTAAATATAGAAGTTATAAGCGTTTAAAGTTTTTGGGTCGAAAATAATTAAAAAGGAATCTCTGATAGACCCTCTCCTTAGGCAGGTCGAGCACTAGCAGTCAACCACATGTAGGGAAGCACTGCACCGGTTCCAATGCTGGTGGCTAGGGTTGAACCTAGGCCTAATGGCCTGGATTTAATAAATATTAGTCTAATGGATAAACTTAATTCCAACGCCTATAAATAAAGGCTTAGCCCCTCACTTGCTTTCTTATATTTTTTGAACTTTGCGGCAATGCTCTATCATTTTCTCTTCTCCACTATTTCTCGAAATTATAAAAGTATTATATATATATTGGAGAAGGAAGGAAAATAAAAGACCCGAAGATAAGGAGTGAATCAATTCCATGGAAAAGGTAAATTCTATAATTATAAATCTAAATTTCCACTTAACTCAAATCTTCTCTCAAAATTATAATTCTAATGGGTATTTATATTCTTTTTATACATACATTTGGGATGGAATGGAAAAAGTGTCAATTAAAGGAAAGGATTTGGAATTGGGAGATTTTTAAAGCCAGGAAAGAGAGTAGGAAATCATATTGTTTATATGTAACATTGGAATTTATATCGTTGAATATTATTTGATTGATATGCCTACGCTAGATATGTTGAATTTTAGGCTTAAACTGAACATATTTAATTGAAATCCTGCCTACATATTCAGTAAGTTATGTAATTGTGGTGAACCGACGTATACAACAAATCTGGAAATTTTGGAAATTAATCCCTTAAAATTTTGAAGTATGTTGTTGATAAGATTATGCAATTTATTCTGAATTTATGTTAGTTAGGTTTTGAATTGTGCAGTAACCATTTGGAATGCCCTAACTTGAATTAGAATGTAAATTTATGTTTTTTAATTTATTGGGAGTGTTGAATGTACAATTTAGTTGTACCTATTTCCATGTAAATTTTCATAGACTTTAAAACCTCATTGTATAAAAAGTGCGCAGTTTGAAATTATAAGGAATACACCTAAATGAAAGATGTGCACAAAGTATGGGTTCCCTTCTTCGTAGCTTGACCCTTTATTTCAGTAGAAATACAAAGGTACAATTGCTTTTAATTTTAAACGAAGCAGAAATCTCACTTTTAGGTGGTTTATAAAAAGTTACAATGGTAATAATTTCTTTTCATTTTAAAAGGATAGCTCCAATATATTAAAATGTGGAAGTAAACATTCTTTGTAGAATTTACACATAGTTGTATATTCTGAAATTTCTTAGCATATAAATTGATGAGTTAAAAATAGAAATATATATTACATATAACCACCCATAAATAATTAAAAATTTAAATATCCATAGGCTAATGAATATAACGTAGTAAATAAATATACATTGGCACTCGTATTAGTTATAATTAGGATGACTAAATATTACCAACGTAGTAAATCATAGGATTAGGAGGTTGCAATGGAAAAGAGGTGGTAACTCAACCATTTATCAATAATGATTGCAGTAATAATGGATAACCAATTTACAGTTAACAGGAAGTTACCGGAATCAAATAGGCACATAACTGTGTTTAAGGGGACTAATTGTAGAACTAAACGTGAAATTTATAAGAAACAAAAAAGGCATAACGAACTAGATTTGAAATGAATGAATCAATGTCATTAATGATTGTCTAATTTGAATAATAATAATGACCATTTATTATGGACAATTAATTCGAGGTAAAGGAAAAAAAGATATTTAAGTGACATAGAAAAAGAAATGAAGAAAGCAGGAAATAACAGCATAAGACAAGGATGTGTTCCTAACAAAAAAATGAATGAATACTGAAATATACTTAGGAGGCAACATATATTTCCATAGTGGAAATTATAAGCCTTAATAACATGTTTAGGACGAGCGTGAATTAGTGGGACTAGTCCAATATTTAGGTTTGTGATAAATTGTTTGTTTAGTATGGGTTGGATGTAAGGTCGTTAAAGTAACACAACCAAAGTCTTCCCTTTACATAGAGGCTACCAGTAGTGTATATACGTACTACTGATTTGGGACATCTCCAACAATAGGACTCATGGAAAGGGATTTATATTCGCGTATAAGTGTAGGAAAATATAATAAGGGTTCGCCTAGGATTTAAAGTATTAAATGGCTTGGTACCTTTAGAGATGTCAAGGGGTTTACTTTGGGGTAGAAGGCATTAAATGGTCGTTTAGTATGCCTCCTTATTTAAGAAGTCTTAATTAACATACGACAATGCCTAATTGGAAAGCAGGGTCTGCTTCATTTCTAAACAAGTGTTATTAACTAATTTGAATGGGCATTTTCCTTGACTTATATTACGTAAATATAAACAGGATTTCGAGAGTGGTAGGTCAACAGGCTATGTAAGTTTTGTTGGTAAACCGGTATTTAGAAGTAGGGCTGGTGTATAGGCTTTGATCACCAGCGGTGCCGAGCGGTCATTAGCAAAGACTTAGGATACGCAAAGACCTCAAAGTTCGGTTAATTGTTTATTTGTCAAAGGTGGGCTAGTTAACCCTTGGATAAGCCTTTAAGACGCATTAGTAATGCAGCTAATTAAATTATAAATTCATACCTAAGGGTCGTCGGCCTTCGTAGCTAAGGGTCAGTTGATTAGCAACTATGTTACAGAGGGCTTGCTTTAGAGTTGAGGTATTGAACGACCATTGAGTTTGCCTCCTCCTTATTTAAGAAGTATTAAGGGTTCTGGGTTTTCTTCTAGGTAATACAACGTTGATATATTTATTTGTATGTGTGTGTATATATATATGGTTATACATCGGGGAAGGTTGGATATACCATATACTCATATGGAATTAAATAGGTAAGCCGTGAATAGTAGACATAACACTCAAATATAAATTAATTGGAATAAACTAGTATTATGGATAATGTATGTAATTTTTCCAGTCATTAGAACATTGTTCTGACCCCTACTTATTACAACCCATATGATAGATTTAGAAGGAAAAGCTACTGGTGCAAGACCAGAATGGCAGATGGAGAAGTCTTCTCATTCACGCTTCTCACCGACAAGGAAGCTAGATATCTAAGGAATGATTTGAATCCAAGGTAATAGCATTAGTCGGTATTCTATTATATTTTTCTATTCTGCTGTGAGTTTATGTAGATAGCTCTCTAATATACTTATGTTTGTTTCAAGTTACCAACACCAATAATCCGTACCCTAGTGGACTCGGGTTTGGTTTAGTTGGAAATTAGGCCAATTACGGTGTGGGTTGTTACACTCTTACTCGAAATACTGTAATACCCTGTAAAATGAACCATAAATAAATAACTTGAATAAATTAAATTAAATAAGATAGGGATAAAAAAAGGAAATGTTGTAAAAGTTAGAATCCGATTATGAAGGTTATGTCACTGTGTTCATGGTTAAATTCTAATAAATTTCCATATATAATATGTTGAAAATGGAACTCAAACGAAGTAGTTATGATCATTTGAAGTTTTTAGAATTTAAATAATTTAAATAGAATCCAAATTCAAATAATTAAATGATTCTTAAATTTGAGAATTGAAAATTAACATTAATTAGACTTGGGGGTTAAGTAAACGTTAAAATTAACGTTAATGTTAAGAGCTAATTAAATAATTAAATAAAATAAAACAACGGCCGAAGAAAATCCTCTCAAAATAGGCGTAACGGTCGACGGGTGGAATAGGGGCGGTTGATAGATAAATGCATTTGCACCTAGGATTTTTAATTGTGTGAACATTATAGATTTAATCATTTAAATCCGATGGTTCAAGTGCTTCTGATTACTATAAATAAGACCTTGGACCCCTCATTTTTATTCACAAAATATTTTGGGAACCTAGCGAAGCTCTAGCAATTCATCTCTTCTAAGATTCAGAAACATTGTATTAGGGTTTCGGGTAAGAAATTATATATATATATATATATATATATACACACACATATATATATATATATTGTTTTCTATTTGTTTCGCTAGCCTATTCTTTTCCAATTTTCTGGATCCAACACACACACACACACAAAAATCCTTTGTTGTATATATCTAAAAGAAGAGATCTAACTTAGATTGTTCAAGGATATACTGTGAGTGAAAATCAAAATCAATAAGAAGTTTTAGTTTTTCGATTTTAATAATTGATTAGTGTAATTTGGATTTAAATATGCCTTGGGGAGATTTAGTTTGCGAAAACATCAAATAATAAATCCCCAAAACTCCTTCAATCTGAATGTCAGTTCTAGGTTGGAATTTCAATTGTTTATGACAAAATAATGGAAATTGTGTAGATTTGAAGTTTTGATAAGTTTACCTTCTATTCCACTCCTTATTATTTTACTTTGAATTTGGTTAAAGGATTTTGATTAAGAAATAGTGTGTAAGGTACGAATTTTATTCGTTTTCAGCTGATCATTCCTATGGTTAAATAGAAATTCCTTTGTTTATGATTATGTGAAAAAAGGAGTTGAATAGAGCATAAAAATTAGAATTGTAAGTTTCTAGTATATCGATACTCTATTATTTTGGTGTTATGGGTTTAAATTTTAATTGTATATAAGTCTGTTGATTGGTGCTTTTGATACGAATTTTGGAATTTTTTTGTATTGTTGGTAATACGGAATAAGACTTGTATAATTGTTTAAGGCGTAGACATATCTGTGTTTGTTTTTGTAATTAAGGTATAATTATAATGTATTAATTGCTTAGTTAATTAGGTTAATAATTATCATAAAATTCCCATTAGGAAGGTAATTAATATTAAAGGTGAAATAAGAAAGTTTTCTTATAAGGCCTTGATTATGGAAATGGTGAGATGTGTGATAATATATGTAGAGTTTATATAGATTATGACTATGTTATAGGGATGCAAGGTTGGTCAAAAGCACACGGAAGTCTACCCAGCTAATTTGTTATTTTATTTCATCCTTCCACCATGAGTCTGAACTTGTAGTAAATAGCTATGCGTTGTACTTTATACCAACCAGTAGCCAACTTTGAGATGGATCTTAGTTTAAATGGGTATTTTCTATATCGGAATTTAGGTCCATTTCAGTGCGGGTTGTTTCAAGTAATGTATAGGATGTCTTGGCATCTAACTCGGTTATGCCTATGAAGTATGACATCTAAAGCAAAAGATAACAAACATTGCAAGGATCTGTCAATCTCACATCTCTCGCTCAAGTGTTGAAGTATTAATGATAACTCGTATGATTACATCATCGGTCAACGACTACACAACATCCCAGTTTCGTAAACTCGAATCCATGCCCCTTCGTCAACCAAGAAACAAGACATATGTCGTCCATTTTAGTGTATATTGATCACATAGCAAATCCAGATAAGTATCCTCACATACCCCCCTTTGCGAGCATACATCAAAATGTTTGAGTTGTCAATGACCCTTATCATACGTTCAAATAGCAAAACACGTCATATTTTCTACTTCACAAGTTCACATCATTGAACTTGCCTCCTCAGGCTATCAATAGATGCTACAAAAGCTTACCTCATGAAGCGTTTGGTCCAACTACTCACATCGTTGAGTCATTAAAGGTCAAAACATTTCCATCCACTTTATAAAATTCCTTAAAATTTCTCATGACGAGCTAAATTAACATAACAAATCCTCGCATCGAGCCCAAAGTAAACTTCCAATTTATTGTGTCGAGCCCGCATCTGCCCCTTACTTTAGATCGGTTGGTGTTTCTTCAATTTCTCACAATCCATCTATAAGAAACTCATGCGTTTGTTCAAAAAGCCTCTTTACATCATACCAAACATTTCTCAGCTATTAGCTGGGTTCTTAACCGAGCATAAGTCAATGGAAGTTAGAACATCAATAAGATGATGAAACGACTTGAAAACTTGAATGTACACTAGAAGGAATATAGAAACTATTGGGAGGAATTTCAGTAGAATTAAAGCGTGTCGAGTTATTTAGGTCGGCACCAATCTTTTTATTCATTACATTCCTTCTCCCAAACTCCATGCATCTCACATTTTACTTCAAGTACTCATGATAAAGTGGTATTCCAAGAGTTTGGACAAGCAATTTCAAGGATTGATGAAAAGAAGGCAAAGAATGCAGGAGAATAAAAGTATTAATGGGAAGATCATTAGAATCAATAAGAAGTCATGGAAAAGTGCTTGGAACGCATCAACAAGAGGATGGAAGAGCCAAGAAAATAAAGAAATTCAATTTCCACCAACAAAAATAAGGCAGTATCAAGTCGTTTAACTCGACACCGAGTTGTTTTTCCTATTTGTGAGTCCCAATCTCTCTTGTACTACTTCAGGCCACCTCTGGGACCATAGTGCAAGCAGGCTTCTAACCCAGTATCTATGTTTCTCTATAAATACAAAACCTATTGCAACCATAAAGGAATCAGATTTCCTATATGCATAGACACTACCATTTCTTCATCCCTTATCTCTCTCACAATAGCCACCTAGGCAGCTACTCTAGGCAGTTCTAGGCTATAGAACTTGTCAAGCACTTGTACTAGTGACTTGTACTCTATAATTCTCTGCAAACAATAACAAAGAAAAATATAAAGTGGACGTATGCTAGAGATTGTAAAACAACTATAAAAATCTCATGTCTCCCCATTTTATTTTCTTTTATATATCAATACACCTGATAGATCTAAATCCTACAGGTTCCCTACAACTCAGTCTTTGGTGTCAGTCCATTTTTGGCATCAGCATTTTAGTGCCAACATTTTGGTGCTTTCATTGAGAAAATCAAATCCAGGCTTAGATCTAGCTCTGTATTTTGGGTTGGATAGATCCAGAGGTTAAGTCCAAAAAACTTTCTTGAATAATTTGAGGGTTTGCTATTTGAAATCTATGCATCAAGAAAAGGAAAGTCTTTATCTAGAATATTCGTAGGAGTAGTAGCTAGTGGTGATGAAGCAAACACTCATCAAACGGAAGTTAACAATGAACACACATTACTAGGATCTTCTTCTCAAAATGAAGTGGCTATAGAGGAGATCTTGGTAAGATGATGTAAGAGATTAACCGGAAGATGGTGGAGAGCTAAAAAAACTCTAATGGATAAGATGGACACTTTGCTAACTCTACAACCACAAAGGACAAGAAGAGTCAGAAATGAAACTTATTTTACAATAGAATAAGATAATTCTTCAGTTTCTGGGCAAAACAGAAGGGATGGAAAGCAAAAACATAAAGTTGGAAACTCTGGACTATTGAAGGACTTGCAAGAGGAAGCAGGTGTTCTCCCCTCATAAGAAAATAAACCGGTAGTGAAAGAAATCCTCTCGGTATTGAGAGAAATTTACAAGGAGGTGGCCACCTAGAAGGTGATGCTATGTTAATCTCTGATAAAGAAGAGGACTTGCAGCTCGATGATGATAATTTTGAACTAGATGTTGACACAAATAGAGATGGAATTCAGACAACTACAACTCAACCAACCATATGACCATAAAATACTGAAGAAGTGGCTCTTCAAGAGACAGGAGGACATAGACGTCGGATGGCAAATTAAGACCATTTTTGGAGTTAAATACTCGGTGCAAACTCTGATTGTCGACCTTCAGATTACAGCGCCTAGGTGGAGTACCTTGCTAACATGGTCAAACGGTTGAGGGAAGAAAGTAGGGTTCGAAAGGATGATGATTAGGGTTCTGCACCAAGCCGAACTCTGTTTACTGAGATTATCTTGATAAGAGTACCCCTGAAAATTAACGATGCCAACCATGCCATCATATAATGGGACAATTGGCCCTAGACAGCACCTGTTAAAATATGAATGGCATATGGACGAAGCAAAAGTTACAGACATTGTTCGCTATAGATGTTTTTCTATTTTCCTAGAAGGATTTGCCTCAATGTGGTTCACAAAGCTTGCATCGAAGTCTATATCAACCTTTGACGAGTTACCCAAAAAAAATTTGGAGTAGTTTAGGCTCCACGATACCCGACCAAAGGACGTGATGTCCTTATCTAGCTTGTCTCAAGGATTAAAGAAGTCTCTGAAAGCTTTCTTGAATCGGTTCAACATCATTGTTACAGAAGTTAGTAATATAAAGGAGGATCTTGTATATTTATGGTCTTAGTTCGGGCCAACACCCAAATACGGATTTTAGACGATGGTTAAAGATAAAACAACCAACAAATATGAATGAATTTCATAGGAAACCAAACCAGTTTCTATAATTTGAAGAAGTGAGTCTAGTTGAAGGAAAGAATGTTGATGGGCAATCAAAGGAAGTAATCCAGAGCAACATCGCAGTAAACGTTGGAAACTCTAGTGATCAGAAGAAAAGAAGTCAAAACTTGGTAACAAGCGTATGTAACATGGAAGCGAAACGTCCAAATAACTTCGAATTAGAAGATTACATGCCCTTGAATAACAGATTGAAGAATATATATCTTGCTACTCAAGGAACTAAGCAATATAAGAAGCCACCAAGGATGGAAGTAGTAGAGAAAGATAAACATTTTGGGAAGTGTTATCGCATCTACAAAACCCATAGGCACAAATCTAAAGAATGTCTACATCTAAAAAATTTAAGCCAGGAGCCGATAAGGAAAAAAGCTCTAGCAGTATGTTAGGGAATCGTGAAATGGTGGATAAACTTCAAGACCCCAAGGTTTACCTACTCAAGGAAAACTGCCTAGAACCTAGCATTATGGGCCCAGACGAGCTGATGAAAGACTGGTCATAAAATAACCTTCAAGCTTGCCGATCACCCAGGAATGACGTAGCAACCTAAAACAATACTATTTTATTCATCTTTATCTAATTTACCTTTGCAAGGGGCATTGTAAATAGGCAGGACTTGCCACTTCCTCTACACATCAATAAAATCTGTTTCTTGAACCAATGGAACCACGTTCTTGCAAGAAAAACTCATATGTCACATAACTTGTAGTGCAGCCGAGGAAACTCTTCTTCATCCTTGATTGATAGACAAAGGAGTAAAGACTCATAAACCGTCAAGGCCGATGGGTCAAATCGTCCCCTAATCTTCTATGAATCGACATTGTCCCAAGACTAGAAACGACGGGAAGGTTTAAACCGCCGGATCGACCAGTCATATCGATCCCTAACCTTCTAAGAACCAGTGTTGTCCCAAGACTGGCAATGTAGGAAAGGTTTAAACAGATGGATCGACAGGTCGTATCGATCTTCGACCTTCTAAGAACCGGCAATGTCCTAAGACCGGCATCATTGGGAAGGTTTAAACTTCCAGATCAACGGACCATATCGATCCTCAACTTCTAAGAACCAGCATTGTCATAAGTCTAGCAATGTCGGGAAGGTTCAAATCACCGGATCGATGGGCCATTTCGATCCCTAACCTTATAAGAACCCGTGTTGTCATAAAACTAGCAACGTCTAGAAGGTTGAAACTGCTAGATCGACAGGTCATGTCGATCCTCAACCTTCTAAAAACCAACATTGTCCCATGAATGGCAACATCGAGAAGGTTTAAACCGTCGGATTAATGGTTTTATTGATCCCATCCTTCCAAGAACTAGTGTTGTCCTAATACTGGCAACATCGAGAAGGTCCAAATCGTTGGGCCAGTAGTCACATCGACAACTCACCTTCTAATAATCGATGTTGCCACAACAACGTTGGGAAAGTCAAAATTACTAGATCGATGGATCATATCGATCCCTAATCTTCTAAGGATCCACGGAGTCTAAAGATAGTAATGTCAAGAAGGTCAAAACCGAAGGGTCATCAGTCAAATCAACCCCTACCTTTTGAGAACCGACGTTGCTACGGCAATGTCAAGAAGGTCCAAATCGATGGATCAACTGTCACATCGATCCCCTGCTTTTTGAGAACCGTCATTGCCTTGGCAATGCTGGAAAGAGAAGCTAACTTCCAAAAGGTTTTTCTACCTAGAGATTGGAAGGATCACACTATCACCTGAAGATAGAAGATGACATAAGGTAGTTCTAGAACAAAATCATTGATGCACTTATTTCCGAAGGTATAAGCAGGTGCTCGACTGAATTTTCAATTATAAATTTCAGGAATCTAGCATGCCCAAAGATAGATGGCATTAGGAAGGAAAAACTTTAACATCCAAGAATCTGCCATTGCCCGAAGATTGCCAATGCTAAGAGGAAACCCTAGAATGGAACTATCAATACATTGACTTTCGTAGGTATAAGCAAGAGCTCAATCGAATCTTCAGCCCAAACTTCTAGAATGTGACGCTACCCAAAGATTGGAAACATTAAGAAGGTACCATCTCATAACATTCAACGACCTGGCATCACCTGAAGATAAGTAATGTCAGGATGGCATAATCTTAAAATCTTTAAGAGTCTGATGTTGCCCGAAGACAGGAAAAGTCAAGTAGAAGTATTTTCTTTCGAGCCGATCGAAACATTTGATTATAACCTATAGATATCAGCTATTGCCCAAAGATAGGCAACCACAAGGACGAATCTTCAAATGTAAATCACTAGTGTGCTAGCTTCCATGGTAAGAAACTGATGCATGACCTGATTTTCGATCCTAAACTTCAGGAACTCAATTTTTGCACAAAGATAGGTAGCTTTAAGAAAGGAACGATCAAAATTGAGAAATTAAATTGATGTTTCTTTGAGTTAGGGGCTAGTGTGTGACTGGATTCTAGAGAGAAAAAAGGAAATGGAATCATGGACGACTCGAACAAAGGAAGTAGAATCTGTCTTCCATGTGCTTTATCATCGTATCCATCTCCACTTTGGTCACGACGTCGGCAGAAGTATGGAGCTCGAGTTGAGTTATTTGGACAAATCCATCTCCTTGCTAAGGATTCCAACTCTCAATGTCAGTTGTATCTCCGGATTTAGTAAAACGATCTCTTCTTAATGGGGCCCTGGTAGAAAGCTTTCGGTAGACCTTTGAAAATTTGAGCTGTAGAATTAAAAGATAGAGAGATTGGACCAATCTCTTGGATACAGGAAATCCAATAGTAGATGATGGATCCAAATAGCCTGAGATTATATCTTTCTCGATGAAGCACCAAAATGTTTGAATCAAAAATGGCACAACTATATAGAGGTTTTTATACTATAGGTTAAATGAAGAAATAAATAAGATATAGTCATTTATGCTGGTTCGGCAAAGCAAGGCCTACATCCGCTTTGAAGTTTTATTGCTTATTTCTAATTTTAAGGCAGAAATTCTTGGAGGTCGGTAGAACTCCAAGACTTAGAATTTTAAAGTTACAATAATATAAGAAATAATGAAATTCGAGTCAAAAGATCTCCAAAAATGAGCCCAAACCCCTTATTTATAGAGGTAGAGGGGCCTAGAATCTCATCTAAAATGTCTCCAAACCATTGTACATGAATTTGGCTGATTCTCCTAAAATAATAGGTGCCTCTTCAATAGTAGCTGGGAGTCGATATCGATCCTTAAGTGGGAGTCGGTGCTAATCCCCAAGACTTCTATATTTGCTATCATCGATCCCACAACTCGAATCATCTTGTAGAGATTTTTGATTCCATAGTCATTTGTACTTGTTTTAGCTTGTTGTTGAGCCCAAATGATGGAGTTGAGAACAAAGTTATAATTCAAGTGTCTGTGGAGTTCGATGGAGAAATGCGTTGAATCAACAAACCAACTTTGGAGATAAGTTTTCACTATCGAGATAAGCATGTACACAAAAGATAGGGTCCATCCAAGTTGTATTTGGGATTCAGTATCGATCCCCAATGGGAGTCAATATTGATCCCCAACTTGGGGCATCCCATCACCTTGTTGTCTCTGATGGTTTTGGCTTTGACTTCTTAGCTCCCTCTATGCTTGGATTTTGGACTCCTGGGCTATCTCTTTGGGCTTTCCGCCATGATAACTTCTAAATCTATCTGCCCGGATTTTATCTGGTCAAAAGGTAGGATAACAATTGTTTTATCATCATTTCCCACCTTTAGTCGTCTTTAGTCACCTAAGAACTTACCTGGAACCTAGCCCTAAGTTTCTAAGTTTGGTTTGGTCGTTCATCTCATCAATCAAATGTGAGCTTGTCTAATTCACATATTGATATGAAAACCTAGTTCTAATTCATTGATCATAAAAAAATCCCTTCAAATCCATAGTATATAAAGCATATAATTATTAGAGTTCTATTGTTGCATTATACAAGGATAAGAGGGTGGATCACTCAACAAAACTCCAAACATGCTCCTGCATTCATTATTCTTTCATTTTCTGGTCGAGACCCTTTGAGTTTTGCATCAACTCTACTCTAGGTTCTTGTCCTCATCTGTGCAGTCATTTTAATCGTTGGGTCATCGAATTCCATTAAGAAATGAAGAAGATATGTCATTTTGAAGTTGGATGTTAAACGTTGAAAATGAGTTATGGGATTTACTCCTCACTCCTTGTTATCCAATCTGTTACACTCCCATGCTTCAATACATCACCTCCTAATCACTTTAGGCATATAATTCTTTTTGATAGCTTTGCAGCACCACTTGTTCTATGATCTTTCATTGAGTTACAAAATAGAAATCAAAGGTTGATTCTTAGTATGTAAGCGGAAGAAGGTAAGAGGAAGAAGGAAGCGTAGAGTCGGTTTCTGAAACTAAAAAATATATACGTCACTTTCTTTTAAGTGGTAGGAGGGAAAAATTGTCCATCAAGATTCAAATTTTGAATTCAAACCCTAGCTTTGGCGCCTGGTCGATTTGATACCTATTTGCTCATAATTCCTTCATACGGTCTCAAAAGAAGCAATCCAAAATACTTTGCAAATAAGAAAAATAAGCAATCGCAATGGCGCCGGTTTCATCGTCAAATTGCAAAGTCGGAAAAATGACCATTTTCCCTTCTTATTTTACATCTATTTATTTAGTTCATTAATGTTAACCCAAAAAATGGATAAACATCTTGGAGTATGAAGTGAAAACACCAACCATATTATAAAAGAGCAAATATAACAAAAAAAAGAGGACTTTTATAGTGATTCGGTTATTAACCAAGCGCATGCCCATTTTATAGCTTTGATTATTAGTTTGATCTTGTTTGAATGAGATTACATGGTGATGGGAACGAACTAGTCACAAGCACAGGGTTAGACTGATTGGTGTAGAGGAAAAAGTTGAAGAATGAATGGAGATCTTGCATAGTGATAGCAAAATCTACATCCATTCTTGGTTGGTCTATGATTTGTATTTATAGCGATGTCAGATATATTGGATCAGAAGCCCATTACTAGAGAAATCCATGGGATGGCCTAAGATGGTACAAATAATGCCACCACAACCCAAGTTACCAATTAGATTCGGTACTGAGTCAACGCCTTGACTCGGTTAAGTCTAATCCTTAGCTCATATTCAATTGACCCCCTTTGTTTTTTGATATCCTTTCTTTGTCAAGATGTCCTCCAATTTGGTTGGTTTTTGACAAGTTTTGGTAATCATTCTTCCCTAACTTGGATTATTTTGCTGTTTGGATTGTCCAGTCTTCGTTCCTCATTATAAACTCACTGGAACTCTATGAAACTTCATGAATATGCATAGGAAGACTAGGGGATCACTTGGCAGAAGTGCGAAGATTTCATGATGTGGCATTTAGACTTGGTACTGAGTCAGCAGAGCTGACACAAACCGAGTTAGCTACTTAGCCCATTTTGGATTTATACTTTCTAGAGGCTCTTTCCTCTTATCCATTTGAGTATCTCTTTCATGTTTCAAGTCATTCTATCTTCGTATCGACATTCTAACTCTTATTGATTTTTTCTTGGTTAAAAACCTGTAATGACCTTAATTTTTTAGTAACATTACTTAGTAACATTTGCTTAGGTAAATTAAATGAAATATGTAAAATGATTAAAGGAATGAGATTTGTGATTAGTAAGCCTAGCCATGCCATGTTAACAAAGGAATAAGTAAACTAAAATGGAATAAAATGTTAGGAAATAGACAAGGGCAATATAGGAATAGGTATTATTCTTATACCCTAAGCCCCGTAAGCCATATTCTATAAGTTCACTTCTATATTCACAAAACAAAAACCAAAGTAAGAGGACATCAACCATTAAGGGAAAACAAGAGAAGATAAAGCTAGGATAGAGAGGAAAGCTTAAGCAACAAAATCAAAGATCAAATCTCAACACCTTAATCTCAAAGCTAAGGTGAATAATGACTATATCTCATATTTTTCTGGTTTTCAGTTTTATGATTGAATCCGAATTATTTTGTAAAGTTATTTTCCATGTTTGATAGAAATGGAGATATATGTTGGTTAATGATTTATGATAATTCATATAGGTTTTATGATATGTTTTAGGTTGAACAACCAATTATATTACATCCAAATGCCTAGAGATTTTAGTATATGATTAGAAATAATATTTTAGAGATGGGTTTCAATTTTCCAAATTTTATGAATTAATGTGGATTTGATATTAATTTTCTAGTAAAGAAAATGGTTATTGGGGTTTAAAATTATTTACAACAAAATAATATATGTTTTGGGTCTGAATTTATACATGTTGTAAAACATATTAAAAACGATTTATAGGAATTTTTGTAGAATTTTCCTAAGTGTTTTAATGAATATATAAAATTATTTAAGGTAGGGGACGTAAATGTTTTATACATTTATAAAAGGAGAAGGGTTATTTTGTAAATAAATTAAATTGTTTATTTCTGAAATATTGGCAGCACTTTTAGAAAAGAAATTATCAACCAATAATATTTTAACAAACAAGGCATGTTAGTTGAAAAGATTACTTTAAAAAACTAAAAATCAGTTTAAACATGCTTTTTACATGTTTCACCACTTTCGACACCCTCCTTCCGATGCCTTACTTACGCCTCCTTCCCAGTCGAAACCAATGTGCCCGGTATCAATACTTGGTATGTAGCGAATTGGACTAAGGAGGAAAATATGAGGTCGAACCATGGGGTTCCGAAGGGGTCGAAGCCTGTCTTCATTTTTAAAAGAGAATGAGCCTGCTTTTCTTTCGACTTAATTAGCTTTCGACTTGATTAGCTTTCTTCTGGGTTAAATAGTTTTAAAGGAATGGTTGCATGGCTTTTGACTAAGTGGAAACCCCCTTTCCTACCGCCTTTTTCCATCTGATGCATTGTATTCAAAAGGTTCCTTTGACTTAAAATCCAGGCCGCTTCTTAATTGCTTTCGAAGGGAATGGTTTCGACACCATAACTTCTTTTACTTAAGAAATTGCTTTCGAAAGTGTTGTTTTCGACCTTGTCCTTTTATGACCCTTTTGAGATTTTTAAAGATAAAGCCAAAGGTTTTGAATAACATAGTTTTGAATGGTTTCGAAAGGTTGTTTCACATGTTTTACTTGAACACATATGCTTTCGAAAGGTTTGATGGATTTAGTGCTTTCGAAAGGTTTTAAAAGAAAGGTTTCGAAGGGGTGGTTCCCCAATGATTTTGAAAGGTTATGGAAGGTTTCCAAAGGTTTTAAAATGCATATTTAAAATGTTCGAAAAAAAGGATGTTTAAGATTTGTAAAGATTTCGAAAGAGATGGCATTAATGTTTTCGAAAAGACTATGTGATTGGTTTCGAACGGTATGTTTTGGCTTTTCGGCCTAAGGTTTTACTTGATCGAAAGAGGAACTTTCAAGGCTTTGAAAGGGGTACTTTCTATGGTTTTGAATGATATTGTTTAAAAGTTTAAACAAAGGTTTAATGGTTTCATCAACATTATTTTGGGAGGAGCGTATAAAACATGACAAGTAAAGCATAGTATATTTTCCTTGTTTAAGTATGATTTAAAAGGATTAAATCATTTTGGTAAGAAAAGGTTTTCAAGAGAAATTTTTGGTCGATGACCCTAAGTAAAATGACTCATATATTAGACTACCGAATGGGACTAGTATAGGGTCATACCCTATACATTAGTTATTAGCTTCTAGCTAATCTGGTCCAAAATTGCAGTGTGTAAGGCTTTGTCACAAGTAAGACTAAATGATGTTACACACAGAAAGGAATTTATATATACAGAGATAGGTTATTGGTGAGCTCGCAAAACCATTAGGATCAGTTGACCCAGGAGAATTAAGTTAGGGACAGACCGTCCAAAAGAGAGTATCCAACAAAAGTTAGATTATTTGTTTATTTTGTCTGGTAGGCCCGACCCAGCCAAAGGTTAGTAGTTTGTCAAATAAAACTATAGTGTTCGGATAGATAGTCCATTTATTACCTGATTTATATGCTTTCATGATAAGGATATTATTGTTTTAAGCAGCTTTGGTTGTAGATTAAGATTTGCAAAAGATATGTTTTAGAAGGATATTAGGGAGGGGAAACCCGTTCCTCTAAGCGGCGTGGTCTCACTTAATATCAAATAACCAAGATGTATATTATTATTCACACCAAGCTTTATGTCTGACTCAAAAATTATGTTTTTCCCCTTAAACTCTCAGGTGCTCAAAATTAGTTTGAGTAGGCTGAGGGTTGAGGATTTACAGGTTTATAGTAGGTGGACGAATAAAGCTTCCGAAGTGGAGCAGGAAGCTGAAGTTAGCTATTTAGGAGTTGTTCTACTTGTTTTATTTCGCTATGTTGTATTAAGTAAGTTATGACTATATAGTACTCTGGTCAACCAAGGGGCCATCTTTATATGTCGCTCTTGGTGTATTTTGTAATAATTATATTTGATCTGAACCTGGGAACGTTTGGGATTATGTAACTTGGATATGAAATGTTGTTTTGAAATGTAATCTGAAAAATGTTTTAATCTATGTGTTTTTGTTTCATATTCAGGTGCTTCTTGATATTATGGATACCATTAACATTACCGTATTTAGTCACCGGAAGTTAATACTATGTATGACTGTAACATCTATAGCGCTTAGTTTTGAGCCTCCAGATAGGGGATGTTACAAAACCCAATTAACATTTTCCCTCCAGAGTGTGCTTTCATTGGAAACAAAGTGTTCTCTTGAGCAAGATAATTCTTGAACTACTATCTTATAAGTATCTATCGATTATTAGATTCCATTTCGATACTTCGTGTTTAACTGGTTGACTCCCTACTAGTTATTTGCTCTTATTTTTATTATAATTCCAATCCTCTATACCAACGAT
Source organism: Allium cepa (assembly GCA_030765085.1). Lineage (NCBI taxonomy): Eukaryota > Viridiplantae > Streptophyta > Magnoliopsida > Asparagales > Amaryllidaceae > Allium > Allium cepa. The sequence continues at coordinate 576,620,723 of CM060941.1, forward strand.
GCAATCTTTGCTCTAAAATTTGCATAAGGGTTTAAGTCGGCATGTAGGTCTATTATAGTGAGTTGGAGCTGACCTAGGTTGAAAAGGTTAACTCGGTGCCAAGTCAAGCCCTAATAGTCCTGAGTTAAGAACTTAAACAGTATTCTAAAAAAAATCCTTTACTTATAGTACTCCACCTAACCACTCTTCCCACTTGCCTCATTACCAACTCAAGTCTGCAAATTTCCTACACGAGTTCTTAGATATGCTGATTCAAGCCTCCTCCCTACCATCGTTTAACTTCCATCTCCACCATCGAGCTTCGCCGTCTCCCTGTATCCCACATCATTGTCTGAACGAGCTGATCGAAGGCTGTCGCGATTTGCCTCGGGTCTGGGTTATTGAAACCCTAGGTAGATTTTTCTCCTAAATCTATAGGTTGATCACGATGAACTTGTGCTTGAATGGTGATGGGGATGATGATTTGATCTAGTTAATTGCAAATTTGAAATGGAGATGGATGAAGTTAAACATAATTTGTTAATGACGTGCTTAGGGTTTGACTTCATGTTGAAGGCATATGACTTTAGGGACAAAATATGCTCATTAGTTTCAACCGTCTTTTTTCACAGAATTGAATAAAGCTAGATCATTGAATTGATTCTGATACGACGATTCACTTTAGATTTGAACGTATCGGACGGCTCTATTGCTTTGCCTTACTACAGGTCCAGCGCTCCTAAAAAGAAATAACTTTCCACATTGCTATAGATAGCGGATCTATTATCGATCATTGATCGAGAATGGGTAAGTACTAAAAAATGATTTGAAAGGGCGATATGGATCGGTTTTTCAACATAAGCGAGCTATCTACATGGGATGAGCCATTCGTAGTATTCGAAACAGTGAACTCATTCCATATAGATTACACACTATACCTGCCTTGGTTAACACTTAGAATCCAATTGGTCAACATAAACCGACTTCCTTTGGATTTCAAGCGTTAATTACATAGGACTTTTTATTAGAAATAAAGCATACTTAACCATGATCTACGAGTTTTATTGTTTAGAATGATGCGCTTGTCGACACGCTACAAGTCCATTGATGGAGCGTTCATGCCTTCAGAAGATGAGTCATCAATTACCCCAGTTTCTTTATCCATTTCCGTGGGGCTAATTTAACTTACAGCCTTTGATTTCTACGGCTCGCTGGTTCCTGCATGGCCTTTACTCGACCAGTTGCCTCCTAGGCTAAGAATTTTGACCGACTCTCTAGAATATATGCCTTTAATCTTGACAGCTAAAATGCTTGGAAATATATGCATGTAGCACGGTATACCCGATGGTGATGTTCGTCTGCCAACTCGAGATGAATTCGCACATAATCCTCTTGAAGGCTTTACTGCTTATAGCTGATACATGGGCTTGAGTAGTGTCGTGTCATCGTTCAATCGGTTTTTGTGTATTAGTGCTTTAAGATTTAGGGTTGGTGCCATTTTAAATTCGTCCCAATGGTTATGCACTCTTAAGTTCCCAGTACATCTTATTCGTGACCAGGCTAGGAAGACCCCCAAGGCTAAATGAACTCATATATCTCGTACACTTCAAGAGGAAATAGGACTACCCATCCTTTATAACTATTGATGCCTGGAGGGAAAGTAAGTTAATAAAGGGTCTTCACAACAAACGTTCAGCCTTCAAGAACGAGTTCTTCAACGTCCGATGTCCAGAGGGCTTCAATTGCTTCTGATTATCTAGAAGTAAGTCCTTATTCCTTAGCTCTTCCTATTCTAAATGTTTTTCTAGTTTCATAACCTATCATATGTCTTATTGCAGTCATCCTGAGGTGGGAAAGTAATGACGAGCTCAAAGCAATGCTTGAAATTCTTAAGGTTGTGAGAGCTTCCAAGCGCACAGTGGAGTTCCTTTTGACGAACGAGAACCTTTGGTGGTTCGAATTGTTTCATCCTGATAGATTTGTTATAGATGATGAGCTCTCAACTTCAAGTAGCCTTAGGAGACATACTTGTTCCTTAACACGTGCTCATGAATCTGATGAGAAAGCTCAATAAGACGTGGTTGGTTTGTCAGAGGAAGCACAGCCTGAAGAGATTTCTAGATCTGACATGGACTTACCTTCAAAAGAGGATGTTATAGGTGATAAGGATAAGACCAATAAGATGTTCCCGATCCTTGAAGAAGATGAAACGTTTCAAAGGATAGACGGGAGATGTTATGGTTGAGGAAGGAGAGGAATAGGGCTCAAATGGTGATGATAGCAACGTTCACATCTTCGTAGAAAGAGATGAATCTTCAATAAGTCTTTGGAAATGTGTCTTGTTCTTCCTAAGTCGCCTTCTCCAGACTTGTTAACTACTAAGGCATTAAGCCCCAATTCCCGATTTCTCCTCCTCAAGAACAACCTGCTATCAAGACCCCACAGTCTGCCTGGGGTCAAGCTACTAAGGACCTCGTTGGAGATACATCTACATTCGAGTTCATGAGAGATATCACTATCTATGTAGATAAACATAGGGATATCTGCACTAGCGAAATGATAGTTGAGATCAGCTTAGAAATTGATATTTCTTCGAGTGCATTTGTGAGTAGTGGCGAAAACATTCCGACCATTAAACCCTTCTGATATGGTTAGTAGAGTGTATAGAGGGTCATCAGCACTACATACTTCACTTTAGGATCACAAACACACATTTATGCATCTCGTTAAGTTCCTAAGTCTGAGTAGTAACGTCATTCTTGTTTTCTTGTCAGGTACAATAGGACAAGGGTTAGACCATCAGTTACATCAAGACATCAGCCCCTAAAGAGGTAAAACTTCTGATCCGGCTTATAACCCTCCACGTGAATGGGATCAAGAGAGAAGAAAGAGAAAAGAGGACGAGGTTCGCCACTTAGAGTGAGAGCTTAAGAGGGGAGCGAAAAGAAAACGAGATGATTAGAGTGGTGCCCTCGACGATGTAGACAAGCACCAGAGAGATTTTCATCATTGCCACAGGCACTCATTATTGATTACTCCACCCCACACTGATGCTCTGACTACTGAAATGCCAACAATTTCGTCTTCTCAATCAACAACCGTTGTAATGGTCCATACTTCTTCAAGACGAATGGAGAAGTTTGTGCTACTGCCAGGTTCACCCATGCTGCAGGCTACCTTTCCAATTATATTCTTGAAGGAAGTCAAGTTTGACAAGAAAACATAGCCCCTTAATAAGGCCACTTCTCTCAGCAATCTAGAGACAGCCCATTAGGACTTGGAAGTCAGGTGTGATATGCAGCATTAATGATGGCACTTTTGGATGTAAATCATATTAACTATCAGGAGATCCTCTCATTTGAGGCCGAAAGTGAAGACCATGCTAAGGCGATCAAATATCATGATGATGAGATAGTCCAATTGAAGACTAGAAGGGATGTCGCCTTTGAAGGAAAGGCTGTCGGTGACAAGTTGTGATTGAGGAAAATCAGGCTCACGATAGAGCCATTATTATGATAAAGGATCAACTTAAAGATGCTCAAAATCTGGGAATTTGAAACAGCAGCTTACTGAAGCAGAAAACACCATTAAATCTTAGAACCAAACTATCGTTGGTAATGCTGCCATCATTGCGGAGCACGCTGCTGAGCACAATCCTTCTTATGAAAAGAATATGCAACTAGTAAAAGAGAAGGAAAAGGCTGCATCTGGCAAACTGGTCGAGGAGATCGAGCATCTAAGCACTAAGTCAGATCTTTTCGAGCTGTGATTGGAATTTGATGATGCGATAAGCCAAATGGACTCCAACGTGCGTCATCTTTATACTACCTACATGATGAATAAGGGTAGCTTGAAATGGTTAGGTAATAACTATCCCCAGACTCTTATCGTGGTTTGGGAGGAGATACTGGTCAGGACTGCGGAGGCCAAGGATATACGCTTTGAGGAGAAACTATAGGCGGCTTATCTTAGTCCTAAGGACATAGACTTCTTGGCCATCGGTAGAGAGATCTTAAGAGAAGAGAGGGAGAAGGAAGTTGGTGATGCTGCTAACAAAGCTCTTGCTTTCCCATGCTCTCCGGGTAAGCACCAAACACTTATTCCTACTTCTCAAGAGAAAACGGCGACCATCCCCATATCCATGGCTATTATTCTGAAGCCACTCATTCCCATGCAACTTTCATAGCTTGCATACGCCATGCCCTTTTCCAGTTGTAGTACGACCTTTAAAGATGGGGACTGGTGGTAAAGCTTTTGAGATTGAAGTTCATGACCAAAACCCTAGCTTGGGTATTTCTCTCATCACTCTGCTACTCCAGACACTTCGATTTACTCCAGAATCCTTTTCTAAATTATGCACTCGTATTTCCCAACTTGTAGATCATCCAACTCTCCCACCTCCTCCTCCTGATCTTTAGGGTTCAAGACCTACTACTACTTTCATTGCTTCTACCCTCGTGTCTATAGCGCTTATAGCATAGTTCCTATCTCCAGCTCTAGGCCTGGGCCGGACTCCGAACAGATAGAGGTGCTACAAAACTTGGACGATGTCTCAATGTCTATGGAAGAAGAGGTTGTGATTACCAATGAGTCGGGGCTGATAAACAAGAGGACCATAGAAGAAAGACTAGAGGAGGAAAAGAAAGGGCTGCGGGCAAAGAAGGAAAAGGAGGAGCGGTAGCACAAGACTTCCACTACCATCACGTTGAATGAGTCTACAGAGGGGAGTGCAGCTACTGGAGGATCAGAGGGGTCTGGCACCCTTGTAGAAGGAGAGAACAACAAGGATAGTAGGAAGGAGCTCCCAATTCGCCCAGGCAGGGGCAATAAAGACAGAGGGAAAGGCAGAAAGAAGTCGGGATGAGCTCGAGCACCAGTGGAGCAGGGTACTTATTATCTTTTGTGTCTGTTTTTATGGTGTTAGAGTGTGTACAAGTACAAAGTCTATACTTAGCATCTTTTTTCCTTTTGTTGTAGCATCAATAGCGTCTTTACGTTCGCATTTTGATGTCCGAAACATGCTGATATTATGCAGTTACGGCCCCCGCTGTTTGATATTGTACATAAAATGTTATAAGTAATGAAAAAGATTAGAATTTCCATGGTAATATCTTCTATGTACTTTTCAATATTCTACGTACTGTGCCTATTTATGTACCACCGTATGTGTATATGATATGATTGCTTGTCTCGCAATTTCCATATTATATAATATTGTATTACACGATATATGATGTGTTTATTGACCATATTTCTATGCATGTAAATAGCGAAAATAGTGTAAGTTATAGTTATTTAGCATACTACTTTACTTAGCTCTCATGTGGTTACCAAAATTCTCTATTCGACGTAATAGAACTGTGAAGTTATTTTCATTCCGACCAAGTGTAAGTGTGTTGTGTGCCCCCTTGTCCATGGAGCTGGTTACTCTAAACACCTAACATAAGAATGGATGCTCTGGACAGCTCTTTGGTTGCCCCCAGTCTACGATGTATTGTAGCTCCTATCTATGGAAACTTGTAATTTGCACGCTTGATTCAGAGCACCTTATACTTTGATTGTGATTAATTTTATCCAAGCTCTATACTTAGGTTCCATCAGTGCATCAGTATCTATTTCCAGAGACTAATGGATAGCTCAATCCCTTGGATTCTTCTTTGACTTCACCCATCCCAAAGTGATGTCGAGTTTCTGAAGGTGGGATTGATTTCTACCAATCCCGCAACTGATGAATTTTCCAATACTGTCGGAGTAGCATCTACTTAGGAGATTTTGAAAGACTAACGATGTTACCAAAATAACACCGATGATTCGAGGTGTACTTGGATGCAATTCCATCGTTCGAGTGGTAATAGAATGGATGCTTATATGGACATGGTTCCAAAAATCCAAGGAGCAAAGAAATGGAGTGCACTTCAACGCAATTCCATCAGTTCAAGTGGCAAAACAATGGATGCATAGTTGGACCCGGTTTTGCCAACCTATAGATTTTTGGTTTCTCTTTTTCTGATTTGCATTCTTCCTTGCATCTCCTGCAGTATCTGCAGAACTATTCCTATCCTTCTTGACCACTACATTGTTCAGACCAACTCCTTTGGTTGTGCACCGGTTGTCATGCCTTCCATAGCATCTACCTCTTCCAAACACTAATACTGGCTTTCTTTTTCTATTAAATTCCTACAAGTAGTTGACTGTTTCATCTTAATCCATCTACCAAAATCCATTCCAGATGAATAGCTTGGACTAAAGCCATGAACACCATATCTTCGTTCAAAATGCTCACTTCAGTAACCGCAGTATCAAATCGGTTCATAAAGGTTTTTAATGAATCATTTGGTCCCTAGAAAAGGCCAGATAGAGCCATCATATCTTTTACATATGCAGTGTTAAGTCTGAACTGTTCCAAAAATTTCCCTGCCAACTCTTCGAAGGTAGAAATGAATCTCGGTAAGAGTCTAGTAAACCACATAGAAGCAACACCTTCTAGGAAGATAAGAAAACATCTGCAGTGGAAATCATCCATTACCCTAACTCCATCCATAGGCCAACTGTACTTGTACAAGTGATGTTTGAGGTCCGTCATCCCATTGTAAGATGGCATAGTGGTCATTGTAAATTTCTGGGGGTACTCTTCCCTTTAAAAAATTTCAGTAAACGGAGTTCCGCTTGGTGCAGAACCCGAATCGTCATCCTTCCTTCCCTTACTTTCTTCCATCAAGTGTATGACCATGTCTACAATGAATGCCTCATTAGTTTGGTAGTCCATAGTTCGACTATCAAAGGCTTCATCAAGCATTTGACTCTGCAAATGGTCTTGGTTTGCCAACTAAAGTCTAGGTTCTCCATTCTTCGGGAGAACCACTCTGTAGAATTCCGTTAGCGCACGGTTGGCTTTATATTGCAGTTTGAACTTCCTTTTTGACATTTTGCATGTCTATGTCAGCATTCAATTCAAGTTTCTATAGCATCGAGATGCAAGTCATCTTAAAAATCAGAGAGAAACATTGCAATATTCCCTTGTGGAACCTTCACCCCAAGGTTAGGGTTTGCGGCAGGTTGTCCTTCGATATGAGGGGCACTTCCATTACCTTTAAAAACAATTCCAATCGCTCCAACAACTATCTCCTTTTTTTCTTGCCATCCCTCCTATTCAAGCCTAATACGGAGGAGTTCTCTTGTTTCATAGCCTTTGCCGTTTCCGGCCTAGTCCTTGGGGCAGCTGGCGATTATAGCACTAGTAAAGCATCAGTCTTGTCCATAAGAGCCTTCTAACTATCATCCATCTTCTGGTTAAGTTGATTAACCATCTAGTTAAGCTTTCCTCTAGTTATAACCACCAATTGAGCGAAAGCATGGGTGCTAGGTTTCCATCATTAACCTTTGTTTGATAATTATTAGCGTTGTTCATTTCCGTTTACTGGAGATGGGTTTCATCAACACCAAGTGTTGTCCCAACAGATCTTCCAGATGTTATCTTCCTCTTAGGAGTTATTAGAATAGCAAATCCCTAACCTTCTTGAAGCAAACTTTCCTGATCTAACCTTTGGATTTATCCAATCCAAAGTAGATAGTTAAATCAGAGCCTGGATTCTTTGTTCCCAGTAAAAGTACCAAAACTTTAACACAAAAAATAAATCAACACCCCGAAGGATGACGTGAAAGCACTAGCCCAGTTAGAATAGATGAAATATAATGGAAAATAATGAAAAAGTAAATGAGACACTGATATTTTTATAACAGTTGGGTTGTTAACTAAGCCTACATACACTTTATAACTTTTATTATTGGTTTGATCTTGTTTAAATGAGATTACGAGGTGACTGGGAAAGAATTAGTCACAAGTATGGGGGTTAGACTGATTCTAAGTCCCAGAATTGCCTAGAGCAGCTGCCTTGGTGACTATGGTGTAGAGGAAAGAGTTGAAGAATAGATGGAGATCTCACATAGTGATAGCAGAAGCTAGATTTATTATTGGTTTCTCTTTGATTTGTATTTATAGGAGTAGTAGCTATATTGGATCAAAAGTCCACTATAAGAGAAGTCTATATACCAGCCAAAGATAATACTAAAAATGCCACGACAACCCAAGTTACCTTTTAGACTCGGTACTGAGTCAAGGCCATGACTTAAGGTTGAGTTTAATCCTTATCTCATATTCAATTGAATCCTTTTGTTTTGAGCTCCTAGATTTTTCTAGATTTCCTCCATGTTATTTAGTAGTTTTTGATAAGTTTTGGTAATCATTTTCCCTAACTTGGATTATTCTGTCGGTTGGACTATTTAGTATTCATTCCTCATAATAGACTCTTTAGAACTCTATGAAACTTCATGAATATGCATAGAAAGACTAGGTGATGAATTGGCAGAAGTTTTTGAAGATGTCATGATATGGCATTTAGACTCGGTACTGAGTCAAGAGAGTTGACTTGGGCCGACTTAGCTACTTAGCCCATTTTGGGTTTATACTTTCTAGAGGCATTTCCCTTATCCCTCTAAGTATCTTTGTCAAGTTTTAGGTCACTCTGTTTTCGTATCGACATCTAACTCCTATTCATTTCTGCTTAGTTAAAAACGAATTAACAATTAAATTTAATTACTTCTGCATCATTATATTATTGATATTTAGTTAAAATATTTACCGATTTCTCATGGTATTATAGATACGCAATTTTTGGTTTTACTAAATCAGGATAAAAAAATTTGCTTATAACATGACAAATACCACTCATGCTTTTTCTATCCTTTTACCACCTTCGAAGTTAACATCACTATACAATACTAACTCAAAAGGCCAACTTTTCCAATTGAGAACTCCATAATTTTTACTTCACGCTAAGTAATGAAAAATACGTTTAATTGCATGTAAATGTGATTCCTCCAAATTTGATTGAAAAGGGAGCACTTACATATAGTCGTTATTTTATAAAATAGCTTATGATTAAATAAAAAAGTGAGCTAATTGTAACAACCCGGGATTTTAGAGATTACTGTTAATATTAAATTATAATACAAATTATAATTTAATATTGTGTTTAAAAATGATTTGGATAACAAAATAAGGGATTATATTGTTTATTTTATATAAACAATATCTTGATGAATATAATTTGGGATTTGAAATTTAAATAAGTAACATTATTTTATTTGAAGCATTTTTCAACATTTGATAGTTGAAAAAAAAGTGTAAATGAATGAAATAAAGTTTGAAAAAATTTATTTATGGATTTGGATTGAAAACAAATAATTGTTATGGTTTAACTTTTAGTTAATCAGTAATATTGGAAATTTATTCCAATGTTAGCCTTTTATTGTAAAATAAAAGGAATAATATGAAAATAAAATAAAATTTGGAAGTGTAATTAGGTTTGGAATGATGTATTAATGTTATGAAAATGTTAAAACATTTTAGTACACTTCATTGGACTTAAAAATAAATTTTATTTGGTTGAAATGGATGAAAATAGTGATTTTTCACCAAAAATGTGAATATTGGTAAATATTGTTAAAATTTTATGTTATATGGAGAAAAATAATATTTTTATGTGGAAAATTAAATTTTTGATGTCTCTAACATATTTCCTTTATTAAAACATGAACAATGCAACTTGTTTCATGTGATTTGGAAATTCTATGCAAAAGTTATGTGTAAATTACTAAAACATATATGCATATTTTCTCTAAGTATTTTAGGTTGGGCTTATAGGGTAAGGTTTGAACCCAAAACCCAACATATGGAGGCTTTTGTTGAGTACTAGTATTTTTTTTCCTTTTACTTCTTCTTCTAAATAGCTTATACAGTAAATAGAAACATGAAAAGCAATGACCTCCTTAAAAAAAAATATTATATTTTCAATCAATTTGCTGCAAATTCAAAAGTAAATCCACCAAATAAAGATTAGAGAAGGATATTTGAAGTATTTTCTTCCTCAAAGCTTCAATCTTTCAGCTACAAATCTGAGTTTTGCCCTACAAAATCACAAGGTGAGTATCAAAGCTCACATTTTCTAGCTTTGATTGAGATTTCAATGTAAGAAATCTCATTTTCGTTTATTGCATGTTCATTTGTAAATTGCTGTCAGTATATTGTGCATAACTTTTTCAATTCTTAACCAAATTCAATGAATTTAAATGTACTAGAAAGCTTAGATTATGGGCTACAAGTTTCATGTTTTGTGTTTTCCAAAATTTTGAAGTTTGGTTGCTTAAAATTATGCTTGTTTGTTGCTGTCCCGAGTGCAAATTGACAACAACAACAATCACAGGCCTAAGTAGTATTTTAGCGATAAGTTACACGTTTCTCATCCGATTTAGGTCAATTTTTTTTAGTGGAAAATAGATTCAATAAGGAATAATTTAACTTCAGGTTATATTTCAATATTTTAAAATTTGACTGACCTAAAATAGATTTGAAAACAGAAGTATAGTTCTGCCTTTGACATAATTTCCTGAGTTTGAATCTGATATTGTTTGAGCTATATCTTTCTCATTTTAGATCGGAATTCCATGATTTTATTTGTTCCAGAAAGCTTAATTCATGTGCTACAACTTTCATGTTTTGAGTTCTCTCTAATTTTGAGGTTAGCTATGTCAAAATTTAATTTTTTTTACTGCTAACCCGAGAGCAAATCCAATATTTGCTCTGTCATTGAAGCTGAAACGAATTAGAGCATAACTTATTCGTTTCTTAACCGATTTAGATAATTCTAGATGTTCCGGAATGCATAATTCATGTACTACAACTTTCATGTTTTGAATTTTCTGTAATTTTGAGGTAGATATGTCAAAATTTAATTTTTCTACTGCTTACCCGAGAGCAAAACCAATGTTTGCTCTGTGCTTGAAGCTGAAACGAAATTGGCCATAGCTTCTTCGTTTCTTAACCGAATTTGATAATTTTGGATGTTTCGGAAAGATTAGATCATGTGCTACAAGTTCTATTCATTGTGTTTTTTGAAATTTTGAAGTTTTTTTGGTCAAAATTATGTTATATGTTGCTGTCCTGAGAGCAAGATGATAGCAACAAGAAACATTGACCTTAGAATTGTATTAGCCCGTTTCTACTCTTATTCTCTTTTGGTTTTGATGATGTTTTTGAGATTTTTGAGAGCTATGATGCCTATCAATAGGCTAGATATATTTGAAGGATTTAAAATTCAAATTTAAATGGAATTTGGATTTATTTTGGGTTAAATTTGATTTGAATTCATATTGAACTCAAGTTATCGGTCTTGAGTTATCTTTCTTGTTTTTCATTATTTACGAGTACAGTTTTCACTAAACCGTTTCTGAAGTGATTTTTGAAATAAATGGAAATTTCAAATTATTATTATATAGTATTTTAAAATTATTTTTATAAATAATAATAATAATAATAATAATATATTTATTCCCTATAATAAAGGAATTTCAAATATTGGTTTTATTAATCTTTTCGGGAAAATGTTTTAGAAGCTTGTTTTCTCTAGTACAATATTTTAGATATAAAACACACTTTTACACTATTCGAACGTATGAGAAAGAGAATTAAACGATTTAGTAAAACACGTGGTATGGGACATGTGCGTTTACTATTTCGGTTAATTTCGGACTTGTACGATCGAAGCTATTTGAGAATATTGATTCTGAGATGTTTTGCCATTTTATGGCATATTTTGATTTTTGTAATTCCTATTCATTGGAATTATTTAAGATGGCTAATATTTTGCAAACATTATGGTTTGAGACCTCCTATATAGGAGTATTGTCGATGAGATCCATCACGATGTCTTATTTACTTGCCAATGATATAAGGCAAGTCTTGAGTTTATGATTTCATATTTTGAGATTTATAGTTTATGAGAAACCATCATGATGTTTTCACTTGTCGATAAGATGAGACAAGTTACGATGTCATTTAATGCTTGTCGATGAGATGAGACAAGTATGGTGGCTCTTTGTCACTCGTCAATGAGACTAGGCGGGATATAAATTTCTGAGTTTTATGATGTTTCTACTGTGGCATCGACTAACGGCTAGTAAACCACTAAGTGCGAATGTGTGGTATGGGACACACGTTAACACTTTCCGGGTTCCCATCCGTGAGTTTGTGACACATTCACGATGTTTACCTAGCAGAACTGCTTGAAGAGGTGTCAGCGACCTTGTCATGAGGACGCACTGCTTTGGAAGGTGTTAGCGACCTTGTTAGGGCTGACAAAACGGCTTGAAGAGGTGTCAGCGACCTTGTCATAAGGACGAACTGCTTTGGGAGGTGTTAGCGACCTTGTTAGGGCTGACAAAATGACTTGAAGAGGTGTCAGCGACCTTGTCATGAGGACGAACTGCTTTGGGAGGTGTTAGCGACCTTGTCTAAGGCTTCGGCCATCTGAGTTTAGCACGTGCAGCATTGCTTCGGCATTATAATCGGGGATTTGGCCAATCCGGATTTTTTGAGTTTTCTGTTTTATTGTGATTTCACCTTTTTAAGATGTTTCATTACATCGATAACCTAGTGCTATATGAGATGTTATATATATGGTGATTTCAATTATGATGTTTTGAACTCTTATCAAGTTCCTTGAGTTATGAGTTTAGATAATTTCAGGATTTTATAGGATATTCTGTGTTTTGCCATTTTGGCGAGTTGAGATTGAGATTTATATACATTTATACCAATGAGACGAGGTATAATTGAGTTTGGAGATTCTTTTATATTGGAGTTTTGGATCATCCTACTTGAGAATGTCTTATGTTTGCCTTTTTGGTGAGATTTTATATTAATGATTCACCTTTTGAGGAGATATGGTTCATGGAAACCATGTAGACATTTTGTGATGTCGCCGATGATATGAGGCGAATGTTTATATTATTTGAGTATTATTGTTGAACTTACCTCTTTTGAGGTCATTGTATACTTAAGTGACATTATTTCATTTAAGTCATGAGTTGTATTCTTTCTGTTGCCTATTCTCATTCAAAAAGAATTATCACTTTGTATCTTATGCTTCATATTGTCGTCTATCCTCATTAACTGATTATTTTTGCTAGATTGACTCGTGTACTTTGTACTCGGGTCAGACTGAGTTGTTTCAGGTTAGCTATCAGTTATGGGACTTTGCTTTGATGCATCTGCTTGGATATCAGCCTAGCACTTTTGTTTAGTTTATATTTCTTTCCGCTTGACTCTGATGTATTTATATTTGATTCGATGTATATAGTGTGGTCGAATACCACCTTTATTGTATTCATATTGTATTGTACTAAACATGTATCAGTGTATATGTATATATACGATGTTTATTACTGTTCTGTGATGTGCTTTACATATAGTTATTATATTTTGTTCTGATAGGTCCATTAGCCACCTATAATTTTGGATTAAGCATTTACTATGTACGTCCATCCATTGAGATAGAAAAGAAAAGTCATAATGCATTTATCGACGTATTCAGTAGATGTTTAAGACAAAGTTATAGATGGTCGCCCTTAACCAGCACTATTCTCCGCTTTAGTAGACGGAATCACTTGTTAATTCTCTTTACTAAGGTGGGTCTTAGGGTGGGGCGTTACAGCTTGGTATTAGAGTTGTGGTCAGAACAGAGTAGAACAAACATAGAACAGTACGTATATCATGATACGACGAAGTACAATACGAATGAATCACTGTCCTTTATTCGAGCTTTTTTTCGAATCCTCCTTTGCTTCTTTTTCGAGTATTGGGATATGTTGAGGTGGAATATGTCTAGGAATATATATTGTATTCCGTAGTATTCCATAATTGAGTTTGATGTTATCTTATCTTATGAATGATTTTATTTAGGATTATTCTGTTCTTATTTTTGTCGATGCGAGTGAGTTCGTATCGATGAAGCTTATTGATTCCTTAGAGTATTCTTATTGTGTTCCTTTGAGAGTTGTGAATTGTATTGAGGGGATCCACAACGATTGGCTCGTTTTGAGCATTTTGAGATTTTATTTGATGTTGCTTTTGTGAGTATTTGTTTTTTACTCACAATCTTGAGATGCATTTGATTTCAGATGGATTGACTTATTTAATATTAAGTCAAATCTTTTGTTTTATAGGATCCTATTGTATATTTAGGTTTCCTATTTTGATTGGTTTATTATTTCCGTCACTTTGGAATGTTAATGATGATTCCGAAGTTTTTGAATTCACTCTTGAGTATCGAGATGTTGACGACATATCTCGAATTCCAGTCAAGGCGACTTTGTTGAGTTTTGATGAGTCCGTTTGGGTTTGATACCCAATCGGGCAATCGAGTGTTGAATTAACCTTATTCCTGGCTTTTAGCCTTCGGCTATCCTTCCACGAGGACATCCACTAAGGAATGAGGTGAGTTTCTAGATTGTTCGAGTTTGATTGAGTTTATCATTCAGCTTCGTTTGAGTGTCCTTTTCATATACTCAATCAATGTTATCCTTTAGCATTACTCCGACTGAAGTAGTGATTCGTGGATTGTGTGCTTCTTCTCCTTTGAGAAGAATATCTTGCTTATCCTGTATCTTGATTATTTTTGGGAGTGGCTCGTGACATCGTAAGATTGACGAACACTCTATCTCCTTCTGTTGATTTTGAGAATCGAGTATTCAGGGAATATCTCGATGCATTCTCTTAATGTTCTTTTGTCTGAGTTTTGAAGCTATATAAATATGAGTTTTAAAGAGAAATTTAAGCTTTGAGATATTAAAAAAAAATCAAAGAATATTTTTAGAATATATTTACATGAGTAGTATTTTTTAATGGAAACAATTTGAGAGTGTTGGGTTGTCCATCAAGTAGTTAAGAGTTCTGGTCGATGCGTCTGATCAACGTTATCGATAGGAATCTCCTAAATGCTATGATGGGGCAATCAGACACAATGGTTTGTGTTTTAAAAATTGAGATTTTGAAAATAATATTTTGATATTATGTATCAAATTTATTTTTGAATGGTAATTGTAGCCATTGATTTTAGAGACGAGTAACAGAGTGGCAAGGCAGTTTTGATCATTCGATTGACTCTGCAGCCAACGAATATATCTATTTCTTAGAGGTTCAATGGCGAGGCAATGCCATTTATTTATTTATTTACTTTGAGCTATAATTTATTGAAAGTATATTTTGAGATTTTAGAATCTATATTATATACATTAAATGTTTTAAGAGAAGCGTTATAAGATGATATGAAGATTGTTTTTAAACGATTTAAGTGGTTTAATAAAAAGAGTAAAGAGAATTCAAACCCTTAATTAAATTTGAGGAAAATTATTATGGGTTTACAAAATTCTTTGAAAATTAATTCTGACGTAAGAGAAGAAATTTGGACTTTTAATTTGAGTTTTAAATTACTTACTAAGTAATATAGCAAAGAGTTGGAACTTTTCAAATGTAGAAAATTGAGATTTAAAATTTAAAATGATGTTGCGATTTAAAAAATTATAAATATCTTGGATTGAAAATAATTTGAGCCTATATTCTTGTTCTTGAGTTCACTCAATTCTTGTGCTATTGATAATGACGTGCATTTTCACGGTCGTTCGAATTTGGTGGCCTCGTGAGAAGCCATTTTTTTGTGATTTATCAATCTTGTCTATTGTGTCTATCCTGTAGTGAGAATGTTGTTTCCGTCTTATTATGCGGAAAATTGTGTCGATGATCATTTTCGTTGCTTAGAGTTCAGGTTTGAACGAGTTTGATCCCGACTCTATTTGTAGAGCTTTGAGAAATCTATCTTATTTGATAGATTATTTGTTGAGCTTTTTACTGAGTATTGATTCGAAGACGGGATATCTTCGAAAAAATTTCGAGTTGTTTGGAAAATTCGATGGTTTTCTAATCACTATATTAGCATATGATGGACCATTGGATTAACCAAGGGAGTTTTTCCTTCTTTCTCTCTACCATTCTATGTTAAGAGCATGAATAGTTTGGGTTTCGAGCTTGTCTACCACCTTTGTTGATTGAATTTTTGTGTTGCTTACAGTCTTTTTCCACTAGAAATTGCGAGGACGCAATTTTGTTAAGGAGGGGAGTCTGTAACAACCCGGGATTTTTGAGATTACTGTTAATATTAAATTATAATGCAAATTATAATTTAATATTGTGTTTAAAAATGATTTAGATAACAAAATGAGGGATTATATTGTTTATTTTATATAAACAATATCTTGATGAGTATAATTTGGGATTTGAAATTTAAATAAGTAACATTTTTTTATTTGAAGCATTTTTCAACATTTGATGGTTGAAAAAAAAAGTGTAAATGAATGAAATAAAGTTTGAAAAAAATTTATTTATGGATTTGGATTGAAAACAAATAATTGTTATGGTTTAATTTTTAGTTAATCAGTAATATTGGAAATTTATTCCAATGTTAGCCTTTTATTGTAAAATAGAAGGAATAATATGAAAATAAAATAAAATTTGGAAGTGTAATTAGGTTTGGAATGATGTAATAATGTTATGAAAATGTTAAAACATTTTAGTACACTTCATTAGACTTAAAAATAAATTTTATTTGGTTGAAATGGATGAAAATAGTGATTTTTCACCAAAAATGTGAATATTGGTAAATATTGTTAAAAATTTATGTTATATGGAGAAAAAATAATATTTTTATTTGGAAAATTAAATTTTTGATGTCTCTAACATGTTTCTTTTATTAAAACATGAACAATGCAACTTGTTTCATGTGATTTGGAAATTCTATGCAAAAGTTATGTGTAAATTACTAAAACAAATATGCATATTTTCTTTAAGTATTTTAGGTTGGGCTTATAGGGTAAGGTTTGAACCCAAAATCCAACGTATGGAGGCTTTTGTTGAGTACTAGTATGTTTTTTTTTTCCTTTTACTTCTTCTTCTCAAAAGCTTATACAGTAAATAGAAACATGAAAAGCAATGACCTCCTCAAAAAAAAAAAATTATATTTTCAATCAATTTGCTGCAAATTCAAAAGTAAATCCACCAAATAAAGATTAGAGAAGGATATTTGAAGTAGTTTCTTCCTCAAAGCTTCAATCTTTCAGCTACAAATCTAAGTTTTGCCCTACAAAATCACAAGGTGAGTATCAAAACTCACATTTTCTAGCTTTGATTGAGATTTCAATGTAAGAAATCTCATTTTTTTTTATTGCATGTTCATTTGTAAATTGCTGTCAGTATATTGTGCATAACTTTTTCAATTCTTAACCAAATTCGATGAATTTAGATGTTATAGAAAGCTTAGATTATGGGCTACAAGTTTCATGTTTTGTGTTTTCCAAAATTTTGAAGTGTGGTTGCTTAAAATTATGCTTGTTTGTTGCTGTCCCGAGAGCAAATTGACAGCAACAACAATCACAGGCCTAAGTAGTATTTTAGCGATAAGTTACTTGTTTCTCATCCGATTTAGGTCAAATTTTTTTTAACGGAAACTAGATTTAATAAGGAATAATTTATCTTCAGCTTATATTTCAATATTTTAACATTTGACTGACCTAAAATAGATTTGGAAACAGAAGTATAGTTCTGCCTTTGAGATAATTTCCTGAGTTTGAATTTGATATTGTTTGAGCTATATCTTTCTCATTTTAGATCGGAATTCCATGATTTTTAATGTCCCAGAAAGCTTCATTCATGTGCTACAACTTTCATGTTTTGAGTTCTCCCTAATTTTGATGTTGGTTATGTCAAAATTTAATATTTTTACTGCTAACCCGAGAGCAAATTCAATATTTGCTCTGTCATTGAAGCTGAAACGAATTAGAGCATAAATTATTCGTTTCTTAACCGATTTGGATAATTCTAGATGTTATGAAAAGCATAATTCATGTACTACAACTTTAATGTTTTGTATTTTCTGTAATTTTGAGGTTAGATATGTCAAAATTTAATTTTTATACTGCTAACCCGAGAGAAAAACCAATGTTTGCTTTGTGTTTGAAGCTGAAACGAAATTGGCCATAGCTTCTTCATTTCTTAACCGAATTTGATAATTTTGGATGTTTCGGAAAGCTTAGATCATGTGCTACAAGTTCTGTTCATTGTGTTTTCTGAAATTTTGAAGTTTGTTTGGTCAAAATTATGTTATATGTTGTTGTCCTGAGAGCAAGATGATAGCAACAAGAAACATTGACCTTAGAATTGTATTAGCCCGTTTCTACTCTTATTCTCTTTTGGTTTTGATGATGTTTTTGAGATTTTGAGAGCTATGATGCCTATCAATAGGCTAGATATATTTGAAGGATTTAAAATTCAAATTTAAATAGAATTTGGATTTATTTTGGGTCAAATTTGAATTGAATTCATATTGAACTCAAGTTATCGGTCTTGAGTTATCTTTCTTGTTTTTCATTATTTTCGAGTACGGTTTTCACTAAACCGTTTCTGAAGTGATTTTTGAAGTAAATGGAAATTTCAAATTATTATTATATAATATTTTAAAATTATTTTTATAAATGATAATAATGATAATATATATTTATTCCCTATAATAAAGGAATTTCAAATATTGGTTTTATTAATCTTTTCGGGAAAATGTTTTAGAAGCTTTTTTTCTCTAGTATAATATTTTAGATATAAAACATACACTTTTACACTATTCGAATGTATGAGAAAGAGAATTAAACGATTTAGTAAAACACGTGGTATGGGACATATTCGTTTACTATTTCGGTTAATTTCGGACTTGTACGATCGAAGCTATTTGAGAATATTGATTCTGAGATGTTTTGCCATTTTATGGCATATTTTGATTTTTGTAATTCCTATTTATTGGAATTATTTAAGATGGCCAATATTTTGCAAACACTATGGTTTGAGACCTCCTATATAGGAGTATTGTCGATGAGATCCATCACGATTTCTTATTTACTTGCCAATGATATAAGGCAAGTCTTGAGTTTATGATTTCATATTTTGAGATTTATAGTTTATGAGAAACCATCATGATGTTTTCACTTGTCGATAAGATGAGACAAGTTACGATGTCATTTAATGCTTGTCGATGAGATGAGACAAGTATGGTGGCTCTTTGTCACTCGTCAATGAGACTAGGCGGGATATAAATTTCTGAGTTTTATGATGTTTCTACTGTGGCATCGACTAACGGCTAGTAAACCACTAAGTGCGAATGTGTGGTATGGGACACACGTTAACACTTTCCGGGTTCCCATCCGTGAGTTTGTCACACATTCACTATGTTTACCTAACGGAACTGCTTGAAGAGGTGTCAGCGACCTTGTTAGGGCTGAAAAAATGGCTTGAAGAAGTGTCAGCGACCTTGTCATGAGGACGAACTGCTTTAGGAGGTGTTAGCGACCTTGTTAGGGCAGACAAAATGGCTTGAAGAGGTGTCGGCGACCTTGTCGTGAGGACGAACTGCTTTGGGAGGTGTTAGCGACCTTGTCTAAGGCTTCGGCCATGTAACAACCCGGGGTTTCGTATCGATTAATTATCGTTGTTTGAAGATAAAATCGGGTTGTTAATTGCTAATGAGAGTTTGATTGGGTTAAAATTATTTAAAAAGATTGGTTAATTGCAGTTGGTTGTTATTAAAAATCAAATAGATATTCTTTTGTAAATTAGTTAAGGGATTTCGGGTCTTAAAATTTGAATTTTGGCCCAAGATTCTTTGGCGTGGGGCTGTGAGAAAAATCGAAACAAATGTCGTTCGTTTTCTCCCCTTATTCATTCGTTCACATGCCCTAAATCAAGACCAAATAAACAAAAATGGCGGCTGCGTGCCATTCTCCTCATTCGTTTCCCCCCTTCATTATTCTCGAACCCTAAAATAAAATAGAACGAGAAAAATTAAAAATAGTGGCTCTGTTCTTTTCCGTTCGATCAAAATCTGGGTTTGGATCGACATCGCTTCGTCTCTATGGTATGCGACCTTCGAATCCAAGACGGCAAGTTCGAATTTACGAGTTCGGCTGCTTCGATGGTGCTAAGGTGAGTGACCCTCACATCTAACTCAAGTTCGAATCTTGGTTGTCTTTCGTTGTTTAATTCTTTGGACGATGTTGTTTCGTTTTGGCAGTTCAATTTTTGTTGATGTTGATGTTGATGATTTTTGGGTTGTTGACTTCGGCCATTCTTCGGCCACTCGATTTTGTTAAATATTTGTGCCTTTATTTTCATTTTCTTTGTTGGCTTCGGCCTTGCTTTCTCCAATGAACTGCGATTATGTTGGGTTCGCAGCCACCACGGCTTGCTTCTTAGTGACTTCGGTCACTTGATTTTATATATGTGATTCCCTGACTTTGTAGTACCTTCGGCCATAAATTTGATATAACTGACTTTGGGCATTTAACGATTTGTGATTGCAGTTTTCTTTGTTTTTGAAAAAAAATATAAGAATGCCTTAATGATGCTTTGCCTTGATTTATTTGTTTGCCCTGTTACTTCGACCACTGTCCAGTTTTACCTTGTGCATTTGTTTGCACTGTGTAGTCACGTTTATTGGTCTTTTAGCATTGCCAAGTTTTTTCCTTTATACTGTTGCGTTCCTTTGTGCTCGACCTGTTGCTTGCATCACTGTACCGTTCACTGCATATATATAGGTTGTAGCTGCTGAACTTTGTTGTATGGCCAATGGTGCACTTGGTTATTCGGCCCTGCTCTACTAGTCGCTGTGCATTGCATAGTAGTTACATCTGTTGCATCCATTCGTTTTGTTTGCATTTATCACTTGCTTGACCCCGCATATACATGTGTCGTCTCTTTGCTTACATCTGCACATCCCTGTCATACTTGGTGTCACTGTAGTTGCACCTGTTTGCATGAGCAATTCCAGAAGAGCCATGTTGTCTGGTCATCACGTAGCATGCATTGTTCATATTATTTCTCTGATGCAGTTTGCTTTGCATCTCCATTTGCACTAAAGCTAGCCTGTAGCACACAGTGTTCATGTCATTTCTCTGATGTAGTTTATTTTGCATCTCCATTTTGTATTCGAGTTATTCTATTGCCTTGAGAAATGAGTTGCATTCATTTGTGTTGAAGTCATAGTCTTACCATTGACTGTTGCACTGATGTCACTCCGTGGTATATCTCCTTGTAGTCTTCATCTCACTGTTGCTAGACCGTATGTATTTCTTTGAACTTATGCTGATCCGGAGCTTCATCATTTGTTTCTCCTTAATGTTTTGAATTATTACAGTTCACTGATCTGTGGTTTTGTGGCACCATTTACTGTTTCAATGTATAATTGGATGTTGAGTTCATTTCTTGAGTTCATTTGACTTGAGTTTCTAAAACAAAGTCAAATTATAATTATGAGTTACTGTTGTAATTAGTCACGGCTTTTCTGATCCATTGCCTAGTTTGAAGTCTGATCAGTTTGAGTGTGAAGTTGTTCATCCTGACTTGTTTCATTTTCCTGCATTGCTTGAGCATTAGGGTGGTAGCTTGTGTGTGTGAATTTGATGAAGGGGCTTTTCCCTGTGGTCTGCACATTTGGAATAGTCTCTGACCTGAGACTTATTGTTGGTTATCTCCACTTGACTTGGTTGAGCTTGTATTTATTGTCACTCTAATCTGGTCTGCATACATGATGTGCTCACTGACCCGGGTTATTACATTTGGATTGATTTTCGAATTACATTTGAGTTGAATCCGGTATTTCGGGTTTGACCTTGTGCTCGGTTGTGAATTTTCCATTGAGCTTTTGTGTACATCATCACTGTAGTGGCAAGGCAGTGCACGCAAGCGTGAACTACAGCCACACGGTATTCATTGGGTACATCATCAATGTAGTGACAAGGCACTGCACGCAAGCGTGAACTGCAGCCACACGGTATTGCTTTTATTGATATTTCAATTACTTTTGATCCATTGATCTTTTGCGTATTTCATATGTCGCATTGGCGAGGCAGTACACGTTAGCGTGTATTGCAGCCAATTAGAATTGATGTTTTTAAGTGATATTTCAATTGTTTAAATTGATTTAGTTTCATTTGATCATTTTGTTGTTATCTAATTATCTATTTGATAATTAGATTATGAGTTTCTAATTATTTACTTAATAATTAGATTTTGTTGTTAATTGCCGTTTAGGCAATTCTGATGTTTTCTAAATTATCTTCATTGATAATCTTTTCACTTATCCTTGTTGATGATTTGAATCTGCTGATTTGTTGTTTAACACTGTTATGTGCTATTTTGACCGTTATCCGATTTCCTTGTTAAAGGATTGGATACACGATATTTTGTGACTGTCGTCTAATTGTTATTTAATTATTATTGCTTCCGTGAATTAATAACTGAGTTTGAATTAGACTGACCCGTGTATTATTTTCTTTTGAATTTAATACTCGGGTTAGACCGAGTATTTACAGGTTGTTGATATCTTACTTTGGGTTGCTGCTTGAGCTGTGAAGTCACTTCATATCTTTTGGAGTAGTCGTCATCATTTATAGTAGTCGGTTTATTTGTATAAAATGATATGTATTCATTTATATTATATACGATAATGTACTTGTATATGTAACTTCCAGGGTCGACAGTTGTAGTTGTATCATATGTACTGTATCACATGTATTGTAACTGACATCCGTTATTATATATATGAGACTTTTTGTTTTATCTGTGTTCCGCATTTATATTATCTGTGTTATTATTATATTTATTGTCCTAAACTATTATCAACCATCGTAGTTCATTTTATACTGGAATTGGATATGTCGATGGGAGTAAATAGATAAGAGATGAAAAATAAAAATATATATCACTCCTATCGAAATAACCAATACTAGTGTAAGGCCTAACTACGGATGGCCGCTCCTATCCAGCCTTATTCTTCGTGATAACAGACAGTATTTCCTTTAATACTCTTTGTTATTGTGAGCATAGAGGTGGGGCGTCACAGTTTGGTATCAGAGCTTGAGGTTTATGGACATAATATAAAACATAACTTAGATGGAACATGTGTTACAACTATTTGTCGATGTTTTAGTGTGCCTTGAGTCAAAACTAAAGTTTTGAAATTTTGATGAAATTTTTAAATATCTTTATTTAAAAATAAAAGTGAAAATTTTGTTTTGATGTTTTGATTGAATTGTGTTTTGTTTATCAGAGTGCGTAGCGGAAACAGTAAGACTGCTACGCTGAGTACAGCTGATAATTATTTTGATTTAAAAATCAAAATATGAAAATGAATTTAATTTCATTATGTTGTTTAACCAATGGTTCTGATATGTTGAAATTCATGCTGGTTTCTTTGATGCTAATCACATATTTGATTGGATTTTTGCTGTTTTAAATTATCTTCATTGAAGATAATAGAGTAATTTCTTTATTTATGTTGTAATGAGCGTGCAAATATGAATTGCACGCTAATGGATTAATTTCACGTTGAACCGATGCTTGGTTACGAAACGTATTTTGTTGCCGTTATTGTATAACGGGATTTTTACACCAATGCTAAATTTTTGAAGCACGGTGTTTTGTTGACATTTTGATGAATGAAAATTCACTGGTATTATATTTTGATGCGAATTATTTGGATGGGATTTTGACGTATAAAAATTACTGTAGCTTTGACTTCAGTAACCGTAAAATTTTAAAGTGGATTTTCAAGCGGTTATTCCGCAATACTGATTTTGGGATTTGTTTCTACGGTGTTTTGAGAAGTACAATTTCCATATCGAAATTGTTTTTGATGTTGCTGTTTTGAGCACGGATTTTCAAATCGTTCAAAAATAAAAATTGTTTTCAAAATTTTTCAGTTTACGTTTTCAAAAGAATGAGAAAGAGATTTAAACGATTCAGCAAAATCGAGGACTATGAACCCTTTCTTTTACTGATTTGCTTAATTCCGGACTTGTTCGTTTGAGAATGTAAATTATTACTTTTATAAAATAAATGAAATTGTTTTTAGAATTTTTACAGTTTGCGTTTTCAGAAGAATGAGAAAGTGACTTAAACGTTTCAGAAAAATCGAGGATTATGACCCCTTTCATTTACTGATTCGCTTAATTCCGGACTTGTCCGTTTGAGAATGTGAAATGTTATTTTTGGAATACACAATTTGCTTGTTCAAGGAAACGATGAAGAGAATCAAACGATTTAGCAAAACACGTGGTATGGGACATGTGCGTTTGCTATTTAGGTTAATTCCGGACTTTTAATTGAATATATGATGATTTTCGTGTGCTTTCGAGCCACTATGATGGACCTTCGGGTCATATGATGGACCTTCGGGTAAAATACCAGTACCAGACCTTCGGGTCATATGTTGGACCTTCGGGTCATATGATGGGCGCCAAAATTATGATGACGGTACTTGGTAGGCTTCGGCCATATGAGATGCACGTGCGGCGTAGCTAAAATTCGCCATATGATGGGATCGATCCACCTTTTATGTTGATTTTCTAGAATATCTTAATTGTTCTAGATATTTGTTGAATCTAATTATCTACATGTAATTAGATATTTGATGTTATGAGTTCTGATTATCGTTTTTGATAATCGGATATTTGTTGTTTCTGATTATCGCTTGTGATAATTAGATATTTGATGTTATGAGTTCTGATTATCGTTTTTGATAATCGGATATTTGTTGTTTCTGATTATCGCTTGTGATAATTAGATATTTGATGTTATGAGTTCTGATTATCGTCTTTGATAATCGGATATTTGTTGTTTCTGATTATCGCTTGTGATAATTAGATATTTGATGTTATGAGTTCTGATTATCGTTTTTGATAATCGGATATTTGTTGTTTCTGATTATCGCTTGTGATAATTAGATATTTGATGTTATGAGTTCTGATTATCGTTTTTGATAATCGGATATTTGTTGTTTCTGATTATCGCTTGTGATAATTAGGTATTTGATGTTATGAGTTCTGATTATCGTTTTTGATAATCGGATATTTGTTGATTTGATTATCGTTTTTGATAATCGAATATTTGTTGATTTGAGTTCTGATTATCGTTTTTGATAATCGAATATTTGTTGATTTGATTATCGTTTTTTATAATCGAATATTTGTTGATATGAGTTCTGATTATCGTTTTTGATAATCGGATATTTGTTGATTTGATTATCATTTTTGATAATCGAATATTTGTTGATATGAGTTCTGATTATCGTTTTTTGATAATCGGATATATGTTGATTTGATTATCGTTTTTGATAATCGAATATTTGTTGATTTGAGTTTTGATTATCGTTTTTGATAATCGAATATTTGTTGTTTCTGATTATCGTTTTTGGTAATTAGATATTTGTTGATTTATTGATTTGATGATTTGAGATTTCTGATTATCGCTTGTGATAATTAGATATTGAGATTTAATTATCGCTTGAGATAATTAAATATTTGTTGATTTGAGATTTAATTATCGCTTGAGATAATTAAATATTTATTGATTTGTGATTTAATTATCGTTTTTGATAATTGAATATTTGATTGCTTTGAGATTTAATTATCGCTTGAGATAATTAAATACTTGTTGATTTGAGATTTAATTATCATTTTTGATAATTGAATATTTGATTGATTTAAGATTTAATTATCGCTTAAGATAATTAAATATTTGTTGATTTGAGAATTATGATTATCGTTTTTGATAATTAGACCTTTGTTGTTTTCTGATTACCGTTTTGGTAACTAGATAATTGCGATTTTGCGATTTGTGGTTTAGGTTTTATAATTATCCTTGTTGATAATTAGATTTTGTTGTTTTCTAATTATCTTATCGATGATTAGATATTGCTGTTTTGTGATTTCTGTATTCTAATTATCTAATTGATAATTGAATATTGCTGATAATTGCATTTATTCAGTTTTGTTGTTTTCTGATTATCTAATTGATAGCTGGATTTTGTTGAGAATTGGTGAATCTCTTTATGAAATTAAAAGATTTCTTTGGTGTTTGTATTCCCGACTTTATTTTTCTAGCTTAGTCAGTTTATGTTAGAAAAATAAATTGTTATTGACGAATTTATTTATGAAAATTGCGGGGACGCAATTTTATAAGGAGGGGAGTCTGTAACAACCCGGGATTTCGTATCGATTGATTATTGTTGTTTGAAGATAAAATCGGGTTGTTAATTGCTAATGAGAGTTTTGATTGGGTTAAAATTCTTTAAAAAGATTGGTTAATTGCAGTTGGTCATTATTAAAAATCAAATAGATATTCTTTTGTAAATTAGTTAAGGGATTTCGGGTTTTAAAATTTGAATTTTGGCCCAAGATTCTTTGGCGTGGGGCTGTGAGAAAAATCGAAACAAATGTCGTTCATTTTCTCCCCTTATTCATTCGTTCACATGCCCTAAATCAAGACCAAATAAACAAAAATGGCAGCTGCCTGCCATTCTCCTCATTCGTTTCCCCCCATTCATTATTCTCGAACCCTAAAATAAAATAGAACAAGAAAAATTAAAAATAGTGGCTCTGTTCTTTTCCGTTCGATCAAAATCTGGGTTTGGATCGACATCGCTTCGTTTCTATGGTATGCGACCTTCGAATCCAAGACGGCAAGTTCGAATTTACGAGTTCGGCTACTTCGATGGTGCTAAGGTGAGTGACCCTCACATCTAACTCAAGGTCGAATCTTGGTTGTCTTTCGTTGTTTAATTCTTTGGACGACGTTGTTTCGTTTTGGCAGTTCAATTTTTGTTGATGTTGATGATTTTTGGGTTGTTGACTTCGGCCATTCTTCGGCCACTTGATTTTGTTAAATATTTGTGCCTTTATTTTCATTTTCTTTGTTGGCTTCGGCCTTGCTTTCTCCAATGAACTGCGATTATGTTGGGTTCGCAGCCACCACGGCTTGCTTCTTAGTGACTTCGGTCACTTGATTTTATATATGTGATTCCCTGACTTTGTAGTATCTTCGGCCATAAATTTGATATCACTGACTTTGGGCATTTAACGATTTGTGATTGCAGTTGTCTTTGTTTTTGAAAAAAAAATATAAGAATGCCTTAATGATGTTTTGCCTTGATTTATTTGTTTGCCCTGTTACTTC
Organism: Allium cepa; assembly: GCA_030765085.1. Lineage (NCBI taxonomy): Eukaryota > Viridiplantae > Streptophyta > Magnoliopsida > Asparagales > Amaryllidaceae > Allium > Allium cepa. The sequence goes on from CM060941.1 coordinate 576,647,643, forward strand.
GACCACTGTCCAGTTTTACTTTGTGCATTTGTTTGCACTGTGTAGTCACGTGTATTAGTCTTTTAGCATTGCCAAGTTTGTTCCTTTATACTGTTGCATTCCTTTGTCCTCTACCTGTTGCTTGCATCACTGTACCGTTCACTGCATATATATAGGTTGTAGCTGCTGAACTTTGTTGTATGGCCAATGGTGCACTTGGTTATTCGGCCCTGCTCTACTAGTCGTTGTGCATTGCATAGTAGTTACATCTGTTGCATCCATTCATTTTGTTTGCATTTATCACTTGCTTGACCCCGCATATACATGTGTCGTCTCTTTGCTTACATCTGCACATCCCTGTCATACTTGGTGTCACTGTAGTTGCACATGTTTGCATGAGCAATTCCAGAAGAGCCATGTTGTCTGGTCATCATGTAGTATGCATTGTTCATATTATTTCTCTGATGCAGTTTGCTTTGCATCTCCATTTGCACTCGAGCTAGCCTGTAGCACACAGTGTTCATGTCATTTCTCTGATGTAGTTTATTTTGCATCTCCATTTTGTATTCAAGTTATTCTATTGCCTTGAGAATTGAGTTGCATTCATTTGTGTTGAAGTCATAGTTTTACCATTGACTGTTGCACTGATGTCACTCCGTGGTATATCTCCTTGTAGTCTTCATCTCACTGTTGCTAGACCGTATGTATTTCTTTGAACTTATGCTGATCTGGAGCTTCATCATTTGTTGCTCCTTAATATTTTGGATTATTACAGTTCACTAATCTGTGGTATTGTGGCACCATTTACTGTTTCAATGTATAATTGGATGTTGAGTTCATTTTTTGAGTTCATTTGACTTGAGTTTCTAAAACAAAGTCAAAATATAATTACGAGTTACTGTTGTAATTAGTCACGGCTTTTCTGATCCATTGCCTAGTTTGAAGTCTGATCAGTTTGAGTGTGAAGTTGTTCATCCTAACTTGTTTCATTTTCCTGCATTGCTTGAGCATTAGGGTGGTAGCTTGTGTGCGTGAATTTGATGAAGGGGCTTTGCCTTGTGGTCTGCACATTTGGAATAGTCTCTGACCTGAGACTTATTGTTGGTTATCTCCACTTGACTTGGTTGAGCTTGTATTTGTTGTCACTCTAATCTGGTCTGCATACATGATGTGCTCACTGACCCGAGTTATTACATTTGGATTGATTTTCGAATTACATTTGAGTTGAATCCGGTATTTCGGGTTTGACCTTGTGCTCGGTTGTGAATTTTCCATTGAGCTTTTGTGTACATCAACACTGTATTGGCAAGGCAGTGCGCGCAAGCGTGAACTTTAGCCACACGGTATTCATTGGGTACATCATCACTGTAGTGGCAAGGCAGTGCACGCAAGCGTGAACTGCAGCCACACGGTATTGCTTTTATTGATATTTCAATTACTTTTGATCCATTGATCTTTTGCGTATTTCAAATGCCGTATTGGCGAGGCCGTACACGTTAGCGTGTACTGCAGCCAATTAGAATTGATGTTTTTAAGTGATATTTCAATTGTTTAAATTGATTTAGTTTCATTTGATCATTTTGTTGTTATCTAATTATCTATTTGATAATTAGATTATGAGTTTCTAATTATTTACTTAATAATTAGATTTTGTTGTTAATTGCCGTTTAGGCAATTCTGATGTTTTCTAAGTTATCTTCATTGATAATCTTTTCACTTATCCTTGTTGATGATTTGAATCTGCCGATTTGTTGTTTAACACTGTTATGTGCTATTTTGACCGTTATCCGATTTCCTTGTTAAAGGATTGGATATACGAGATTTTGTGACTGTCGTCTAATTGTTATTTAATTATTATTACTTCCGTGCATTAATAACTGAGTTTGAATTAGACTGACCCGTGTATTATTTTCTTTTGAATTTAATACTCGGGTCAGACCGAGTATTTATAGGTTGTTGATATCTTACTTTGGGTTGCTGCTTGAGCTGTGAAGTCACTTCATATCTTTTGGAGTAGTCGTCATCATTTATAGTAGTCGGTTTATTTGTATAGGAAGATATGTATTCATGTATATTATATACGATAATGTACTTGTATATGTAACTTCTAGGGTCGACAGTTGTAGTTGTATCATATGTACTGTATCACATGTATTGTAACTGACATCGGTTATTATATATATGAGACTTTTTGTTTTATCTGTGTTCCGCATTTATATTATCTGTGTTATTATTATATTTATTGTCCTAAACTATTATGAACCATCGTAGTTCGTTTTATACTGGAATTGGATATGTCGATGGGAGTAAATAGATAAGAGATGAAAAATAAAAATATATGTCACTCCTATCGAAATAACCAATACTAGTGTAAGGCCTAACTACGGATGGCCGCTCCTATCCAGCCTTATTCTTCGTGATAACAGACAGTATTTCCTTTAATACTCTTTGTTATTGTGAGCATAGAGGTGGGGTGTCACAGGCTATCTGAGTTTAGCACGTGCAGCATTGCTTCGGCATGATAATCGGGGATTTGGCCAATTCGGATTTTCTGAGTTTTCTGTTTTATTGTGATTTCACCTTTTTAAGATGTTTTATTACATCGATAGCCTAGTGCTGTATGAGATGTTATATATATGGTGATTTCAATTATGATGTTTTGAACTCTTATCGAGTTCTTTGAGTTATGAGTTTAGATAATTTCAGGGTTTTATAGGATATTCTGTGTTTTGCCATTTTGGCGAGTTGAGATTAAGATTTATATACATTTATACCAATGAGACGAGGTATAATTGAGTTTGGAGGTTCTTTTATATTTGAGTTTTGGATCATCCTACTTGAGAATGTCTTATGTTTGCCTTTTTGGCGAGATTTTATATTAATGTTTCACCTTTTGAGGAGATATGGTTCATGGAAACCATATAGACATTTTGTGATGTCGCCGATGATATGAGGCGAATGTTTATATTATTCGAGTATTATTATTGAACTTACCTCTTTTGAGGTCATTGTATACTTAAGTGACAATATTTCATTTAAGTCATGAGTTGTATTCTTTCTGTTGCCTCTTCTCATTCAAAAAGAATTATCACTTTGTATCTTATGCTTCATATTGTCGTCTATCCTCATTAACTGATTATTTTTGCTAGACTGACCCGTGTACTTTGTACTCGGGTCAGACCGAGTTGTTTCAGGTTAGCTATCAGTTATGGGACTTTGCTTTGATGCATCTGCTTGGATATCAGCCTAGCACTTTTGTTTAGTTTATATTTCTTTCCGCTTGACTCTGATGTATTTATATTTGATTCGATGTATATAGTGTGGTCAAATACCACCTTTATTGTATTCATATTGTATTGTACTAAACATGTATCAGTGTATATGTATATATACGATGTTTATTACTATTCTGTGATGTGCTTTACATATAGTTATTATATTTTGTTCCGATAGATCCATTAGCCACCTATAATTTTGGATTAAGCATTTACTATGTACGTCGATCCATTGAGATAGAAAAGAAAAATCATAATGCATTTATCGACGTATTCAGTAGATGTTTAAGACAAAGTTATAGATGGTCGCCCTTAACCAGCCCTATTCTCCGCTTTAGTAGACGGAATCACTTGTTAATTCTCTTTACTAAGGTGGGTCTTGGGGTGGGGCGTTACACTAATCATACTTCTATAGAATTTTTGATTGACTACTTTTCCTTTTTCATCGTTTTCTAAGTATAAACTTAAGCTCATCGAGATAGGTTTAGAACTAGTATTTTCTATACCAAATCGTTTAGGTAAACATTATAACATGTTTTTTGATAGTTGAAAATACTATGATTGAGTTATTTAGTTTGTGAACTCAAGAAAAATTAAGCTCGCCATTATGTGACATTTTGAACTCAATTTTCATTTTATTTGAAAAACCAATACATAAATCTTTATTTGTAGAACCAACAATAATATCATATACATGAACTCGTACTATAAATAGTTCATTATGTACTCTTTTAATGAAAATGCATGGAACTAATTTTACCAATTTCAAAGTTGAGACTCAAAAGATAGTTTTGTAGCAAATTATACCTAGAATGTGGTGCTTATTTAAGGCCACAGAGTAACTTTTTAAGCTTATATACTAGGCCGAGCATGTTTATGCTTAAATAAAGATGGTTGTTCAACGTATTGTTTTGTTTAATATAACCATTTAGAAAAGGAATTTCAACATCCATTTAATAAAGTTTAAAATCGTTGTTACTTAAAAGTTTATTAAATATTTTGATGTTTCCATATGTACTACAACTGCAAAAGTCCCATCGTAATTTATTCATTCCACCTGGTAATCCTAAGAAACTAATCGACCTTATTTTGTACTACATCACCCTTTTCTTTCTTTTATTATTATAGAGGCCCCTTTTTCCTTATAGTAGACTGATCTGTTAGTTTAGGAGCTAATTCTAAAATAACATATTTTTGAGTAGGTTTAGTTATTCCTGCATTGCTAAAATATAGTAATTATCATTAGACACTACTTTGCAACTTTTAGGTTTTAAATTTGATATAAAAGCTACATGACAAGTTTAATTAAATTTATTTCTCATGTTAACTCTACTATTACTTCACATAGAACATAACTATGATCCATATATTTTCTAACTACTATTTTAAAGAAATAAACAGGAGGATATGGAAGCAATGAAAGGTAGTGTTACTATAAATACGTATATTGAGCATTTAAAGAAAGTATATCAAGCTTATAAATGCATGTTGAGTAAATAAATCAATGATTATATATAGAGTTGCCTAGTCAATAACGTAGCAAGCTACTAGCATGAAGACAGCCACAAAGGATGTTGAATTCAAAGGCAAGAAGGAAGTCAAGACTTTATAACCATAAAGAATGTAATCAAGCATAAAAGTAATCTCGGAGTTATGTAGTGGGATGTCGAGTTTATAAAATGATGTGGCTACCAAACTTATAAATATAAAACATCATGAGCTTATAAAATGTAAGGTCAGCAAACTTCTACGAATGTCAAGTTGATATAACGAAGAGCGCTACCAAATATGGGGATAGCGAAGATATAACATTAAAGAAAGATAACGAGTTTAAAGGAGATACCAAACAATTAAAATGAACATCGAACTTTAAATGGTCAACAAGCTGAGGAGTGGTGTCGAGTCTATATAGTCCAAATGATATCGAGCCTCTACAACATAGTGTTGTAGAGTAGGGAGAGTTATACCAGCTGGAGATGCCAAGTTTCTAACATGAAGTTATTATGCTTATAATGGTCATATTGAGAACTACGAGTATGAAAGACTATCAAATGGTGATGATGAACGATGGAGATCTTATAACAACTAATATCGAATCTCAACACAAGAATAAGGCAGTGTCGAATACCCAATATGAAGAAGGTATCGAGCTTTTGAACCATGATAGGCATGTCAAACTTATACAATACAAAGTTTCAAAGAATATGCAACCAAGGAAGGGTGTCACATCGATACGGAATGACAAGTATTTTTATTGCAAAGAGAGGACACCAAGCCTTTACAACAATAATTGTTGTAAAGCAATTCTAGCCGTATAATATTGATGATTCTATAGAAAGAAAGAGATGCTGAACTTCAACATTACGAGGATGTCGAATCTTAAAAGACATGGAGGTTGTCGAGCATTAGTAATTAAATAGATTTTCAAGAGTTTATTATCATGTGAGATGTTGAATATCAACAGCAGAGAAGGGTACGAGTACCTAAGAGATAGGGGACATATAGCTATATAGACACGTAGTGACAAACCCGCCTAATAAAACCTCTATAAATAGACTCCCTTTGCCACTTAGGAGGGGGCGAATTCTTCTTTCCTAATCTTTTTATATTTTCAAAGTTTAACCCAAAATTAAATTGGGGATTTTTAGAGCTAATTATAAATTATACTTTTGCACATAAGTACTTGGACAATAAAATTTGCAAAGTCTACTTCCATTGAACAAGGATATTAAGACATCATCGAACTTATGATCTGCATATGGCATTTCATATTTGACTTGAACTATAGACATGCGCGTTTCATACTTTTGGACTTGCATACTTCTTTTTGAGCTTTGCATAAGGCTATTCAAGCCCTTATCTAAATTGGAGTTGCTTTACCTTGCATATTTGGTTAATAAAGTAATTTGTTAACAGCACATTTAAGCCTTTTCCTAAATTAAATTTTATTGTGTATAACAAATACGATGCCCATTGGCGTATGAATAAAGGATTGAAACATATGTAAATAGCCTATTTAGTCCATTGCATGAGTTGTGACAATTGCATAATTATGTGACGTGCCTACTTTACCCTTGAATATATGACATGAACTTCTGAATAGCTTCATGACCATATTGAAGCTCATGGGCATTATGGGGATTATTTCTGACACTACTATCATATGCAACATCACGTGTGTTGAACCAATTTCGTGGTTTAACATTTTGGCGCTAGAAAGAGGGCTTGAACCTCCATATCAATTTCTTAAGTTGTTTGGATATATATGTTTAGAAGTGTTTGAATTGAAGTATTTTAAAAAGGAAAATTTGGTATTTTGTTGTATAAATGAACTTAACAAATCAATATTTTAATGTTAAATATCTGAAGGGTTATTATAAAAGAGAACTTCGATCTGATTAACCATTTCTTGATAGTAATATTTTAGAAGGAAAAATTGAAAGTGAATAAGAGTTTTAAAGCATTGGTTTTGGAATTTCAAGTCATGGCTTTGGGAAATATTATGAGTTGAAAACCCATAAGGGAAAGAGAGATTATTTAGATTTGTTTAAAGGAAATTATAAATTATAAAAACTTCTTTGGTGTTATCATTTTGATAGTATTAAGAAGAGTTTAAAGTTTATGAATTATTTTTGAAAGGAATTTAAATTTGAAACTAAATAAAGGCTTAAAAATAGATTTTCTTGTAATTATACAAGAGGTTTTAAAAAAAATTAAAAAATAAATAAATTTTATTATTTAAATCTGATTGGATATTAACATATTTCTTCTCAAAATTTATTTAAAGGCTTTAAAAATGGAGGTTTTATTATAAAACCTGTATAAATCAATAAATAATTAAAGTATGTGGTTTGTGTGGAATTCTATATTATGAGAATTATGGGCATATGGATTAGATTGCAGAATTGAGCAAGAAAGAATGAAATCTTCTTAAGTTCTAGAAGAAATGAACCTAGATTTTTTAGGTTCAACCAAAACAGTAAAAATGAAAAAGATCTAGGCGATAGTCTTAGAAGGGTGCTCACCCGACTCCTCTAGTTTAGCAAAGATGTGTTCATCAGAATTCACTCCAACATATTTAGGATAGATCTAGCAATAGTGAGCCGCGCTTTTAATAGGCCAAATACCATCCTTATTCAACAAAAAAAGGTAGTTTGATAAAATTCGAGCTAATAAGGAATAAGTTGAAGGTTACTTGAGAATGGATTCATAAGAAAAGTCATTTATCCCAAATGGTCAGCTAATCATGTACCGGATAAAAGCCCAAAGGAAAAGATAGAGGGTACGTTGACTATACTAATCTTGATAAGATGAAGAAAATATAGGTTTATAACATATTAGGGAAATTACTAACAAAAAATCATGCCCTTTGAGCTGAAGATTGCAAGGGTTACATATCGAAGGATATATCGTCAATGCTCAAAGAATTGAGGACAATCCTGACCAAACCAAGACGGTGAAGGGTACGACAAAGCCAAAAACAAGTTAAGATAGTGATGAGACTAAATGGAAGGATGATAGTTTTAGGAAGATTGACTCCTGCAGCCCAAGCTTACATTCCCAACATGGTAATTGATATAACTTCTCAAGTCGAAGATATCCCCAGATTCTCCTATTGGATCAATTCCAAGAAGGGTTATTTTATAACCTCTAGCTTTTTGAAAAATCGCTCTTCAAAGTTCCATGATTTTCTAAAATCTATTACCCAACTAAATAAGGTGGGATTATACAAACCACCCTTTATTTTGATAAAATATTTTCACTATTAAACCTTCTTTGTCCAAAAGAATAAATGTTGGGTGTTTAATGACTATTGAATATTTCAATAATTTAAGAAAATTACACATTACTATTTCAAAAGTAATTTGCAAAATAATATATAGTTCTTATCGTAATGGTGAAAATTTTAACCCAAAGGATGTGTTGATGAGGACACCTTTAAAATTTTCTAAAAGTAAATTACATATTACCAACATTGACCAGAAAAGTGTGGCTAATCGCAATAATATCTTATGAGATTCCAAGGCGAGATTTTGGATTTTGAACAATAGATATAGAATCCATTACTTAAAGCATCATATTTTTTTAATTGTTCAAATACCTTACGAGAAGATGAAAGACAAAGTTGTCCTCATTGAAAACAACGGTTCTGAATAGTCGAAAGGACAAAGTGGTATGAAAGCAGGATTTTAATTATTGAACCTTAAGTTTCGACAACAAATTCTTATATGTAGAGAAAGGAAAATCCAATGCCATTAGTGAATCACCTCAAAGTTTCATCATACTAATGATCAAAGACGTTAATTCTACCTTAAATAAGAAAAAGTTCAAGAAGGAGTAAGTAACTACCACCATTAACATATGGGAAATAAAGTGGATATGGCAACCGAGTAAATGAGCACCAAGCTAAGATCAAGGAATATCGAAAAAAAAATTGGAATGGTAGATATATTTACCATACCATGACCGAGAATAATCTGGCATCTATAAAAAGCAGCTTAAGAGAAATGAGCGGAGTTGTAAGAGGAAATTCAAAAAGGATTCTTATATGGACCATTCCAGCCATAAGATGTAAGGCAAAGAAATTAACAAGACAAGAAGTTGTTAGCCACAAAGAAAGTCAAAACAAATATAATTAATACTTTGAGACGAAATAAGTTCTTTATAATCTAACATCACTCCAGCTCAAACCCGCAACCCTTGATGGAATAACAAACAACTATTTGACTCAAAAGGAAGAAAAATTTAAGTAACAACCAATTATTCATTCAACCAATTGAAGATTAAATTGTCATCTGACATGGCAATCTTTAAACACTACGCCAACTTATGCATAAGAATGTTGTTGGCCATGGAATTCACTATAAGCTCAGAAAGATCATCAAAAAATGAAATAACCAAAGTCCTATCTTTGAAATCTCAAATAGTAACAAAGTAGTAAGATCAATATGGAATGTCCAAAATAGTTATTGGATTTTAGCAAAGATTAATATCGATGGAATGTTAGTTCCAAAATATTGATAGACCGATCTTTACATAACCTCAATATGGATTGTCAACAAAGTCACGAAATGTATTCGAACGAATTATTCACATTGAAAAAAGAGTGGAAGAATTACCCATAATATCATGAACTTTATCAAAGCATCACATCTAGTCCTAATCTTTATTAAAAAGAAGGAAAATGCACCAAGAAGTGATATGGTGAAAACCTAAAAGGAATCATTCATACAAAAATAAATAATCAGTATGAAAATAATTGGATGATGCCCATTGTTAAATACTTAGTAGAAGGAAAACTACCAAAGGATAAAAAGGAAGCAAGGATGATAAGTCACCTAGCTCCAACTTTTATCATGATGGATAGAACATTTTGTCAAAAGGATATTCACTCCTTCACCTAAGATGTGTTAGTCCAGAGAGCGACACAAAATTGTTGAGAGAAGCCCATGAAGCATTTTATGGAGATCATTCTAATGGCATTAAATTTTCCAACAATGTCATGAGGCTAGGTTTCTATTGGCCTCATATGAGTAATGATGCAGTGAATTACATAAAGAGATATAAAAAATGTCAGGGATTTTTGACAATTCCGCATATGGACCCTAGTGAATTAACCCCATCTCGAGTCCATGGCCCTTTTGATGTGTGAGGAATCGACTTAATTGGATTGTTACATATATGTAGGGGTGAAGCGAAGTTTGAAGCTATAGCTATTGACTACTTTATCAAATGGATAGAAGCAGGACCATTAACAATTATAACATTGGGGAAAGTACTAAAGTTTGTGACTAAGAACATAATCACTCGGTTTGGAATACAGCAAAAAATAATATCTTACGATGGAACTCAATTTGTAAGTAAGGAATTCATCGAACTTTGCAACAAGAATGGAATAATAAAAAAAATTCATTCGTAGATCATCCTAAGACTAAGTGAGCCAATGAAGCCACCAACATAACTTTTAAGATGAATCTTAAGAAGCGACTGGATTAAGCAAAAGGAAAGTGGGTAGAAGAATTACCACTTGTGCTTTGGGCATACCAAACTTCTTCAAAAACTGCAACGGGATGTACTCCATTCTCTTTTACATATGGATGTGAGGCAATGCTTCCAATTAAAATTGATACACCATCTCACCGAGAATCGCATATGCTTTTGATCCTAATCAAGAGCTAAGAAAGGAATCCTTGGAACTGATTAATGAGTTAATGGATGAAGCGGCTATATAGATGGACGAATATTAGTGAAGGATATTGAAATACTATAATTCCAAGATCATGGAAAGATCATTCCAAAAAGGATACTTGGTACTCCAAAAGGTCATGGCAAATAGCAAAAATCCCCTGGATGGGCCGCTTAGACCAAACTGGGAATGACCCATCGTTATCCACATAGTAATCTCGCCAGAGACCTACCGACTATGCCGACCTGATGGAAATATAATAGCAAGAACATGGAATGCAAAACATTTGAGACCATACTTTGCTACAATGAATGAATAAAGATACTAAGAGAAGTTTACCTACATAATCGATAATTAAATGAAGGAAAGGAACTATAAGGAAAAGCCTAAATCATTACCTTTAAAATAATAAGGGGCAAAAGAAAAGCCTTTGATCCTTCCACAAAGGTCTGGTCAAAGCCTATTTTAGGGGGAGGTTGGAGTGAGCCTTTAGTCCTACCTAAGATGGCCTGGCCAGAGCATTGCATGCCTTCGGTCTCGCCTATGTGTCCTGGCTGGAGTGCTTCTTAAAGGAAGGACAGATTAATCCTATAGTCCCGCCTAAGATGGCTTGGCCAAAGCACTGAACCAGCCTTTGATTCCACCTACAAGGCCTGACTGGAGAGTCTCCAAGACGGAGGATGACTAAGACTTTGGTTCTGCCTAAGATGGCTAACCAAATGCACTGACAAGCCTAAATCATCGCCTAAAAAGTGATAAGGGGAAAAATGAACTAAATCCTAAATCATCACTAAAAGACTGATGCGGGGACAAAGTAATCAATGCCTAAATCATTGACCAAAGAGTGATAAGGGGAAAAGAAAATCGGTTAAACAAGTATGACTTTGTCCTAAGAATGGATCAAAGAAATATCCTGAAAGGAAGTGCAATGAAGCACGACCAATCTAACATTAAGCTAAGAATAAGGCAACCTTAAAAGAAAGGAACATGAATGATCTATTACTCAGAACTAGGGATCTTGGCATCAAATATGAACATCTGAGAAGTTGTGAATCTCTTGGTCAGAAATACTCTAGTAAATAACTGAAACCTCCGTTATCGCTTAAATTTCCAGTCTTCTATTAGTTAGGATGTATTATTACTAGATGAATTTATGGTCTTCTATCAAAATAAAATTATAGAAGTCTTGCAAGATGGATTTCCCATCTTCTATTCAAAAGAAATTATGGTATTCTTTCCAGATAGATTTTTGTCTTACATTCAAACGAAATTATGATATTATTGCCAGATGGATTTCTAGTCCTCTATTCGAATGAAATTGCGGTATTATTACCAGATGGATTTCTGGTCTATTCAAATTAAATTATGATATTATTATGAGATGGGTTTCTAATCTTCTATTCAAATTAAATTATGATATTATTACCAGATGAGTTTATGGCCTTCTATTCAAATGAAATTATGGTATTATTATAAATGGATTTCTGGTCTTCTATTCTAATCAAATGGATTTCTGGCCATCTTTTTAAAAGTTTTTATGGACATCATGCCAAACAGATTTCTGGATTTCTAACTAGATGATTTTCTAGTCTCCTTACTTCTGGACTTCTTATCAAAGGAATTTGGGGGATTCTTTCCAGTTTGATTTCTGGTTTTCTTATCAAGTGAATTTATAGACTTTTGATCAAATGGATTTCTGGTCTTCTTGCTAACTGAATTTATAAACTTCTTATCAAGTAGATTTCTAGTCTTCTAAATTAAAACCTGGCTTTACATCAAAATACAAAAAGCACCTTATATAAAGAAGAAGATAAATTAATCCATGTCTTTACCAAACCCAAAAGGGTTTGTCTAAAATACAATTTAAAGTAAATAACAAAAGTCAACATCATTTACTTTATGTTCTTCAAGAGAGAAGGATTGTAGAGAAATCCCAAAATACTTGGAAATGTGAGAAGATACTAAGTTTTATATTAAAGTGTAAAAAGCTTCTTTTATACAAGGTGGGGGATAAATGTTCTCCACATATTTTCTAACTACTACGTTTAGAGAAATAAGCGGGAGGATATACAGGTAGTAGAAGTTCATATTACTACAAATACGTATGTTAAGCATCTAATGAAAGCATATAGAGCTTATAAATGCATGTTGAGTTAATAAATATATAATTATATATTAACCTCCCAAGTCAATAACGTAGCAAGCATCTAGCATGAAGATACCAAGCAACAAGATATCGAGTTCAAAGGAAGGAAGGATGTCAAGACTTTATAGCCATAAAGATTGGAATCGAGCACAAAATTAATCTCGGAATTATGTAGTTATGATGTCAAGTTTATAAAATAATGAGGTTGCCGAACCTATAGATATAAAACACCATGAGCTTATAAAATGTGAGGTTAAAGAACTTCAACAATGACAGAAGGGATGTCGAGCTAGTACAACAAAGAATGTCACTAAATATGGGGATACTAAACATCTAACATTAAAGAAAGATATCGAGTTTCAAGGAGATGGCAAACATTTAAAACAATTCAAACTTTAATGGTCAATAAGTTGAAGAGTGATGTCGAGTCTCTATAATCCAAATGATATTGAGCCTCTACAACATAATGTTGTAGAGCATGCAACAAAAGAATAGAGGTGTACAACATGGAGATGTCGAGTTTCAAACATGAAGTTATTATGCTTATAATGGTCATATTGAGCTTGCTATGAGTATGAAAGATTATCAAATGGTGATGATCAAAAATGGCGAGCATATACAGGCCTTTTCCATAACAACTGATATCAAATCTCAATAGCAAGAATATGGTGGAGCCGAATACCCAATATCAAGAAGGTGTCAAGCTTCTGAACCATGATAGGGGTGTCAAACTTGTACAACACAAAGTGTCACAGAATATGCAACCAAGGAAGGGTGATATGTCAACAAGGTATGACATGTATTTTCTTACAAAGAGAGGATACAGCCTTTACAACATTACCCATTGTAAAGCAATTCTAGCCATTTTATAGTGACGAGTTTCTACAGAAAGAAAGAGATGATGAACTTCAATGTTACGAGAATGTCGAATCTTAAAAGACACAGAGGTTGTCGAGCATCAAAAATTACATGGATTGCTAAGAGTCTACTATAATGCTAGATGCCAAATATCAATAACGGAGAAAGGTATCGAGTACCCAACAAATAGCGAGCATATAGCTGTACAGACACGTGGCGGCCAACCCATCAAATACAACATATATGAATAGACTCCCTCCACCACTTGGGAGAGGGTGGATTCTTCTTTCCTAATCTTCCCACATTTTCAAAGTTGTAACCCTAATTCAAATTGAGGATTCTTGGAGTCAATTATAACTTGTTGACTTTTGCACATAAGGACCTGGATAATGAACTTTGCATAGCATGCTTCCGCTGAAAAAAGATATTTGGACATCATTGAACTTATGACACACCTATGACATTTTGTATTTGACATGAACAATGGACATGCACATCTCATACTTTTGGACACTCATACTTCTTTTGAGCTTTGCATAAGGCCATTGAAGCCTTTATCGAAATTGGACTTACTTTACCTTGCATATTTAGTTAGCAAAGAAATTTGTCAACAGCACATTTACGCCCTTGCTTAAATTAAATTTTATTTTTCATAACGACTACAATGCCCATTGGCATATGAAGAAAGGATTAAACCATACATAAATCGTTTATTTAGTCCATTACACGGGTTATGGACTATTACACAATTATTTGACTTGCCTATTTTACCCTTGAACATTCGACACGAACTTTTGAATAGCCTCATGATGATACTGAAGCTCGTGGGCATCATTGGGATCATTTCGGATAGTATTATCTATACAATATCTAGGGTGTTTAACTAATTTTAGGTTCAACAATTACCTAATGGATGATCCTGCAAAATACAAGGTGGAGATTTTAAGATGTTACTTTCTTGGACTTTTCCTTATGGTTCCCATTCGAAAGTCTTATTTCTACAGGACAATTTGATATTCCAAAATGGTTGGTTGAATTAATTTATAAATTTTTATTTCCTCTTCGTTTGTTTAAAATTTTCATCAAACATCATATTTAGAGTTCCTTCAATTATGTTTATATGATTGATAAAAATTCTACAAGCCTTACTCATTCTCGTGTAACTAACCACAATATCTTAATAGACTTTTGGATCGAATTTTCCTAGTTGATATTTAGTATTTAAAATAAAATATTTCAATCCAGAAACTCTGAAAATGACACTTTTGGCTTTTTACTATAATAATAGGGCTATCTTAGTCAAGGACTTATTAGAAACAAGATTTAGCACATAGTAGGCAGTAGACATAGTTCCAGCCCAAAATATTTGAGGTACAGAGCTATTATTTAGTGATGGTTTACTATATTAACGTAAGGTCCTATTTTTTACTTTTGTAACAACCCGCAAATTTTGAAAATATTTTGAATGAAAGGTCATTTAAAACTTTGAATATAATTATTTCAAAATTTAATAAATTTGTAAATTTAATGTAATATATTGATTGTTGATGTAAAATGTTCTTCCAAATTTAATAAAATAAAGATTTTTCTTAAATTTCAAATTTTGGTCAAATTGGGTCAAAGTTTGACGTTCTGTGAAAAAATTTAAAATTTGAATTTTTAACTTTTACTTTTTTACAAAGATGTATTTAATTCTAACATTTTCTTTGTTTTTCATTTTGTAAAATTTTGATTCCTACTTCTCAAAATTTAGAACTTTTGGCGTATTACACGCAACTATTTTTCCTTAACATTCATCTTAGTTACATTGTGACTTTGGGCTTGTACTAATGGGGTAGGAATTCCTTTAGTAGATGAGAAGCCACATGACTGAGTAGTCTATATATTATCCAAGGGTTTTGGTTAGACTCCTCATTGTCATTCGTGCCTCCGCGGAAAGAAGTCAATGTAAGTTTTCTTCTTCATCTTCCTCCTCAAAACCCTAGACACTCTTCCTCATTTCCTCTACAATTTTCTTCCTCCTCTCCTCAACAAATTTCGGCCATGCTTGCCATTACCTCCATCTCCTCTTCCTCCAACCAAAAACCCTAGCCAAAACCCACTTCTCCTCCTTCCTTTTCCCCTCTTCCGCTTAATAAATTTGGGCCTCCACCTTCTCTTCCTCCAACCAAAACCTATAGCCGAACCATCTCACCCCCTTCGCCTTCCCCTTGCTTTGCATTGGCTGTGACCATCTCCACCACCACCAAAAACCCTAGGCCGTGTCTCCACTACCAAAACCCTATCCCAAGGCCCAGCCTTCTCCACAAAACCCTAGCCTAACTTAGTCAAAACCCCTATGGTCGAACCCACCTAAATCAAAACGTAGCAATGGCCGAGCATAGCATAGTCGAAACCCTAACCCTAGCTGATAGCCGAACCCAAACAACCCTAGACCAAGCCTATGTGTATCCTAGACAAGCCTTTTTCACATGTTTACAAATATGTAAATTTTCTACTTTTATTTTTCTATGTGAATTATTTTTTTACTTATGGAATTTATTTTATTGTTCAAAGCGTTGGATTTGGATTTTTCTCTCACTCAAGCTTGTCTGTAATTTGTTGTGCCTGTCGTAATCATTTGTTGTGTTTTGAATCACTTCTCTAACCAAAGAAAGGTGTAACGACCCGTTAAATTCAATGATATTAAATGAATCAATTTGATATGTTTTCTAATCTAATTTAAATTGAAATAGAAGTCTTAGGATTTTTAATGGAGTAAATGTAGGGGTTAGCTAGTAACTGTAATTAAAAGTAAATAATTTAAAATGTTTATATGACATAGATTGAAATAACGAAAATTTGTGTTTGTGGTTATAAGTCATAATTAGTTGATTAAAATAGTATTAATGAAATAATAACTGAATTTAATTGCAATATATAAACATCAGAAAGATTTAATTGGTGGATTAAATTTGTTAAAGTTCATAAGTTTTGTAATTTAGTTTAGTTGAACTTTAAATTATAAATGAAAATTGAAATAAACGATAAATTTAATTACGTCAATGGTGACTCAAGACCTAGGTTATAGGAATTGGAACATAATCCAATTTGAATTAAGTAGAAGAAGGATTTGGTTAATATGTAAGTTATTGTTCAAGGTATTGAATAAAAACTTGGAATCCAATCATAATTTAATGATAATAACGTTAGTATTAGAGAATAAAAATATTTCAATGCAGTACCCGAATGAACGGAATAAAATGAATATATATTGAATGGAAATGAAATGTAAATTGGCACATTTGGTTGAAAGTTAATTTTAAGAAACATATAAATGTTGAATTTGTGAATATTAATATAAATATTAACTTGAATGGGATTCATTAATACAAAGATGTAATAAGTGTAGATAGTAAAAATTTAATGGCTGTAGTGGATAAAAAAATCTAGTAGTAACATAAAATTTATTTATATGGAAAAAGAGTATAGATTTGAACAAATTTATGAAAATTTGATAAGAACAGTGGTTGTAATCAGTTTGGTTATTTAATATTTGGAAGATAGAGATTTGTAAATCCGTTAATAAATTTATAATGGGAAGGAATGGTAAGAACGTAAAAATTATAAGCATTTGATTCAATTAAGGGAATTAAATTATAATAAATGGCCATTTAATAAATTCAACGTTCTGTGAGAAATCATAATAGTTGTGTAAAATGTGTACAAACTACAACTTGGAAATTTATTGGATTTATAACGGTTTTGGTATTACATTTATGGGTTTAAAAGTTATTCCACTTTGTAAAGTAATAAAAGCTTATTTAGGTGACTAGAATTTAGCGTAACTACTATTGTGTGTTACCTATTCTTGTTGCTTGTTAATTTAAATTTTGGGAATCAAATTCAATTTATCCGCCAATTTACCGCAGTTAAAGTGAAATGAATTGGTGAATGAGTAATGTTAAATGCAAATAAGATGTAACCAAGAAAATCCCATTTATAATAATTTACGTAGAATGAAGTAAAGAAACCAGGAAATGAAAATGTGAAAATGTGGATGCAATGAGATCTTAAGTAATAATAACTTTGTTAGGTAAGTGATAACGGATTTTTTTTGTATAACCAAATAAAGATCCAAATTTATTTGGAAATTAATTGCAATCAATTGAATTTATTGCAATTAAATGGATTTATTATTTAATAGTTATGTAATTATTATTTAGAAGAAATTGGAGTTATTTGTAATAAGTATGAACCTAATGTTAATTTTTCTTATAGGATTGAAATTGATATGGAATGAAAAGAAGAAAATTTGGGTCAGTAAAATTTGGAATTTATGCATAATAAAATGGATTCTAACGTTAAATACTACGTTATTGAGATTTAAATTAGACTTAAAGAATAATGATGTGAATCAGGAACTAATGTTTATGGCATCTTTATTTTAGGTGAAAGTTGAGAATATAAAGATTTAAAAATCTAAAGTATGGGTTTTGAGAATATAATTTATAAAATTCTTAAATATAAGAAAGTGTAGAAATTAACATTGCAATTAATATACTGTCAACTTTTAATTCACAGCTAAGCCTGTTAAAAATTTTCAATTGATTACGAATCATATAACAAAATAAAATTTGGCCAATTTTAGAATTTAATATAAAATTTGGATTTTTATAATTTATTTAATTTATTTAATGAATATTAAAAATAGACATTTTGGCCACGGACTCGGATTTCGACGAAACCAGTTTCATCGGATCCGTATCGGTGAATTATTATAGGGTTTCAAGTTTCGTATCGATCGGACTTGTCGTTTGATCGTACGGGCATGAAACGCCTTGAAATCAATTTTAATAAAATCAATTTGGAAATTTTGTTTTCAGCATAACTTCTTCATACGATCAAATTTGGACGTGAAACTTTTTCTATCGCGTTCAGAATATTTTAAATTACCTATTTGGATATATAGATTTACGAAATTTCGTTCCGGAGACATAGCGGGCTTTTTGGGCCATAGTTTGTTCTGCACGTTCATTCTACGGTCTATCTACGCTACCTCTAACCCTTTATATAAACCCAGCTATTCAAGCCCTAGCCTCCGCCTAATTTCATTCCATCTGCGCGTATACTTTCTTCAAGCTCCTCTTCTTCTTCAGTGGGTGCAAACCCTAGATCCAACCAATTCAAAATTTCAATGAAAATTCAAACTCTTCAGAAAAATTCCACAAAAATAATTGTCGATCTTCTCGAAACACGTAATCCCATGGTGAAATTCGTTTTTCAGTTGGAGTTACCGTTTACCCAGAATAAATTCAAACAGTTCGTGGCCGTTCATCAGCGTCGCATCAAAGTTCGCCTGATCGAAATTCTGTTTCTGGGTTTTGGAGAGGGAACCGAGGGGATCGCATCTATGTGGTTAGTTTGGCGTTTCGACGGTCAGATTTGCGGCAAAAATTCAATAGGGTTTCATGTTTTAGGCTTGCGCTGGAACTTGCGTGCGTTTGCTTCTGGAAAGAAGATGGTAGCCGCGTGCGTGATAGTGGAGGATGACATGGCAAGAGTATGAAATGTGTCCTCCTTTTGTTGTTTTTAATTTTGAAATTCAAGTGCAATAATCGCTATAACTTTTACATACGACCTCGGATTCACGCGAAATTTTTTTTGTTAGGATCGTAATTTAATTCCGGACTTGATAACACTGGTTTGGACGAATTCCAAGACGGGCGAATTTTTGGGTTTAAATCGAATTTAAATTCGATTTAAATTCAAAAGGTGAGTGTTTTAACCCACTCACAACTACTAGAAGCTTTTATGTTTGTTAAATTAATTTTAGAAATGAATAGAAATTTATTTATGAGTATTTGGCATGTTTATTTCACTCATATTTGTTGAAATGCATTTATTAAATTTAACTGTTAATTTAATTCATTTATTGCGTATAAATTTACAGTTAAAATTTATTTGTTTGTATATGAACTGCTAGTTAATAGTTATATAATTTATTACTGAATATAGACTGTAGATTAATAGCTGTTAAATTTAATTTGAATAAAATTGCCAGTATTACCTGTTATGTAGTACCAAAAATAATATTGTTATTGATTGATATTGATTGATGATTGCGATTTGGATGATGGATGATGTTGATGAATGGATGTTTATTGTATATCATTAAATTGAAAATTATCATGCATACTTCATTTCATTCGGGATTGTGGTTTGAAATGATATATAACCGCAAAAATTTTATATCTTTTAAATTGCGGATTGAAATGATAAATATCCGTATCACTTGACCATAGGATAGAAAATTATATATAGGCACCGCGGTATATATATAACTATTTAAATGTGATTTCTATGGTTTGGATGGAATACGGTTTATAATAATCTTAAATTTTATATTGTATAAAGATTTTTCTTCCATATATATATACATATGAAGTTGAAAATTTTGAAATTAAAAGGTGTATAAAAATCTTTATTAAAAATGGAAGAAAATTAAGAAAACGGAGTTTAATAATTTATATCATATGTTTAAATGTTAAGTTTGGAAATTTTAAGATATGATATTTATAATTGGATTTTTCCCAAAATAAATTGAAATGAATATTCTAGTATAATTTGAATGGGAAAAATATATATATATTATTACTAGAAATTGAAGTCTTATTTTTTTATGGATTTTATATGAATATTCAAGACAAATTAATAGAACAATTGATTTGTTGAAAGAATAAAATCCAACTTTAGTTTGAAATATTGATACTCAAAATGGATATACGTATATATAAATAAATTGAAGTGGTTTTGGAACTTGAGAGAGATAATATAAATTTAGGCTTAGACTTAAATAAAGAAATGTATTTGTAAAGCCATGAGAACTATTTTCTTTACAAAGTAACTTTAAAGTTAAACCATTTATTCTATATACCGTGGAATATCCAAACCATTAGAGTTTTAAAAGTTATGGTTTTAAACTATAAATTTCAAAATATTATGCTTTGAAAAATATTTGATTTTCAGACGTTATGAAGTTTAAAGCATTATGATTTTAGGAAAAGAATTTTATTTGGGATAAATGATATAATATGGTTTTGGGTTTTAAAATGATATCGTATTCATAATTTTAAAATGGAAATGTTTATTCTGGTTTTAAAGTATAAACTATTTTTAAATGACCGCGGTGTTATAATAACGATGGGTTGGCAAAGAGACCGGGATCGGATATGGACATACTCTCTGTCGATACCGAAAACCACTTTGACTAACCGTGTACGCGGTGGAGATTCCAGAATGAAGTAGGTGGTGGCGACGTTTCCTGTAAGGTAAATGCGTGGACCCGACTCCCGTGAGTTGGCATAAGGTGGCTAAAACAGGAGCGATTCTCAGGCCAATGAGGTCATTCCTCTGATCGGACCCTCCTCTTCGATATTATACTTTGATTTTGGATTGATTCAGTGGCCACTTCTATATTTTGATTTTGGGGAGTTAGTCCGAGGTGGGCGGTAACTGCGGCTACGCGTTTCCACCGGCCTGGATAGCAATTGGTATATCTACCCTGGCATTGCCTAGTTGTGCCGTGTCACCTACCATACCGAGCCTTTACTACGAGTTTCTATTTGTGTCGTACCTATGGAGTATCCTCTGGTAGCCTCCCGATCAGGAGGTATTACGGTACTGTATAGACTATTGGCATTATTTGTGTTAAGGGCTATATGGGTAACCCCTTAACGCTATTAAAAAGTAAGTTTATTTTATAAATAGACACTATTATAATAGCGCAATATACTACATAGTAAATAGTTTAACGGATCCTTAGGAGATGTAAATCCCGAACATCTCTTGAGTTACTGTACTCATATTTATTTCTGTTAATTTAACTCACATAAGATCTTTTAGTCTGACTCGAGTGTTTTTGTCTTTTCAAATTCGCTCGGGTCAGTCCGAGCATTTCAGGATAGAAGACTTTAGCTTTGAAGGACGAAGACGAAGGAGTCGTATTATTATTATCTATAGTATTGCACCACACTCATACTGTTCCGCTGCATTGATTGTATTGGTATGTGTAACTCTGATATTTATTGTATAAAGCAAATCAAGTATTTGTAAACTGTTTTGAACTGTATATTTATTATTATATTTTATCCTTCCGCTGTGAGATTCTGTGTTGTTTCTATTTCTTCTCTGTTTTTTTCTTATTTACCCCATAACAATCCGCCCTTCCGTATGGTTTGAACTGGCACGTGTGTCGGTTTAAAGTGTGCGAAAAGGTGGGATGTTACAGTTGGTATCAGAGCTTTGGTTTAGCGATAAACCTTGGCTTTGTGGGGTTTGACTCTTTGTTAATAGGGTAGTAATACCCTATGGGAGTCACTAAGCGTATATATATGAGAGAGCGTACTTGTTAGTGTTATAAAAAGATTTTGATATTGTGTTAATCTGTTCCGCTTTGTATTTACAAATTCTGGTTGATGCATGGGACGCTATGACATCAATAGGAATTTCTAAACACTTAATAGGACAGACCGACATAATATTTGTTTTTAATATAGGTGAATGAAATAATTTTGCCTATTATATTTTCTATATATAAAAATATTTTTATAAAGATATATATATATATATATATATATATATATTTGGTTGCTATAGATTGGGTGTTAGGAAATAAAAATATTTATAACAATTGAAGCTAAGTTGAAATTATAATAAATCAAATTGGAGATTTTAGAACTTAAGTCCGGGATTTTGAAAATCTTCTTTCAAAGGATTTATGAAATATAATGATTTGGTTTATAAATATTTTCTTATATAAATATTTAGTATAATTCGAAAGAATTGGTTTAAGAGGATTTTGAAGAAAATAAGTTTGTACTTTCCTCTCTGTCGCTGGAAAATAATTTCGGTGATGGCGGCCGCATCATCGACTTTCATTTTCGAGTTTCGAAGGGGAAAGGCCACTGTAGTAAATTCTACTGCAGATTTGTTTTGAAATTATTTAAAATTTTAATTGTTTTAAAGGATAATTAGAGATATAAAAGTTGTAAGAAATTAATTATCTATTATTTTTAAAGTAATTTTGAGGTTTGACCCGGTATTTAATTCTTAAATTTCCATTAATTAATTGTTTTAAATTATTTTAGTGAAATAAAAGGTAAGTAATTAATTAAAACCTCTAATGTAGGTAAGAGAATTAATGAAAAGTTATAAAGAGAAATTTGAAATTTTTTACAAAGAGTAATATTGATTAACATTAAATTTAATTAAAAGATGAGATAAAGCTTGTATAAGTTTAATTGCATTTTTCTTTGACATAAATAACTTACCAAATATAAAAGTTGAAATGTTAATTAAGAAATTGGATTAGAATATTATACAAGTAGAAATTTTGGAAATAGTGAAGTATTCAATAAATCGTTGTTATAAATGAGAAATTATTGGTATAAACTTAAGTTATAATTGAAATCTCAAGTTAAAGATAAGTAATATAAATAGGTGATATGAACTTAAGTAGATAAGATGAAATTCTTTATTAAATAAGGATTGATGTGGAGGGTTATAAACTTCAGTACGGTATGAAAGCTACTAGTTTAAAATTAATAAAATGGAATTGAGAAGAAACTTGTAAATTTTCACTTACATTCTTAAAACATACATAACTTACCATATAATAAAAGTTGCAATGTTATTAAGAAAATGAAAGGAGAAATCTTACAAGTGAAGCTTGAGGTAAAAGGTATTCTATTAATTTTCTATTGTTAATGAGAATTAATTGTATAAGCTTAAGATAAATTGGAAATTTTACTATATAAGTAAAGGTAGGTAGTATAAATAGATGATATATACTTTAGTCAATAAATTGGAATACAAATATAATGAATTTTGTAATAAATGGAAAATAAAATTGTAAGAAACAAAGAAATCCCTCCATGAATGAAAGAAAGAAAATCAACCCACTGAAGCATGAAATAAATGTATAATAAGTTAATTTGGTTGTTGGTTTGAATTGTTATTGTTGATTTATGTTTGTTGGGTAAGGAATTTGAAGTTGTTGGATGAATAAATAATCTATCCTTGTTCCATCTAAGACTGTTGAGTAAAGGATGCACTTGATAGTTAATTTCATTTCATACAAATTTCAAGTTTGAACCCAAACAACAAATTGGTTGATGGATTAATGGTTGCTTGTTTGTGGTGTGTGCTGTTTGTTAAAAATCTATGGTTGTTGCATTTGATTGGTTGATTAATGGTCGAAACCACCTAAACATTTCACTTTCATATAAATATTTAACCTTTTAGATTATATAAGTGAATACAGGTGATGGAAGCAACTGCTACTGCTTTTGGTTCCATAATAATAAGCGTATATTGCCCGACAAATAGGTACGTTTTCGGATTACGTTTAAAGCGCTATTTTCCCGTGTTGGGATATAATATTTTGATAATATATGTAATATATTTGTATATTTTGATATTATATTTTCTCCCGAGCCTCACCGTACAAAGGAGACTCTGCCAAAATTTTCCGTAAATTTTGGACTTAGAATTTTGTGAAAATGTTTTCCAGCTTTAATAATCTAAGTATAAAAGAATATAATGATTATAAACAGGTATATTTTATTTAAGAAAATAAATTTAGTGAATTATTGTTTATAAATAATATTTGAAATAAGATGTACTGTTTATTCTTCCTTCTCCCTTCTTTTTCCTTTTTGGGGACGAAAAGTTTTGAGTGGGGGAGAGTGTAACGACCCGTTAAATTCAATGATATTAAATGAATCAATTTGATATGTTTTCTAATCTAATTTAAATTGAAATAGAAGTCTTTGGATTTTTAATGGAGTAAATGTAGGGGTTAGCTAGTAACTGTAATTAAAAGTAAATAATTTAAAATGTTTATATGACATAGATTGAAATAACGAAAATTTGTGTTTGTGGTTATAAGTCATAATTAGTTGATTAAAATAGTATTAATGAAATAATAACTGAATTTAATTGCAATATATAAACATCAGAAAGATTTAATTGGTGGATTAAATTTGTTAAAGTTCATAAGTTTTGTAATTTAGTTTAGTAGAACTTTAAATTATAAATGAAGATTGAAATAAACGATAAATTTAATTATGTCAATGGTGACTCAAGACCTAGGTTATAGGAATTGGAACATAATCCAATTTGAATTAAGTAGAAGAAGGATTTGGTTAATATGTAAGTTATTGTTCAAGGTATTGAATAAAAACTTGGAATCCAATCATAATTTAATGATAATAACGTTAGTATTAGAGAATAAAAATATTTCAATGCAGTACCCGAATGAACGGAATAAAATGAATATATATTGAATGGAAATGAAATGTAAATTGGCACATTTGGTTGAAAGTTAATTTTAAGAAACATATAAATGTTGAATTTGTGAATATTAATATAAATATTAACTTGAATGGGATTCATTAATACAAAGATGTAATAAGTGTAGATAGTAAAAATTTAATGGCTGTAGTGGATAAAAAAATCTAGTAGTAACATAAAATTTATTTATATGGAAAAAGAGTATAGATTTGAACAAATTTATGAAAATTTGATAAGAACAGTGGTTGTAATCAGTTTGGTTATTTAATATTTGGAAGATAGAGATTTGTAAATCCGTTAATAAATTTATAATGGGAAGGAATGGTAAGAATGTAAAAATTATAAGCATTTGATTCAATTAAGGGAATTAAATTATAATAAATGGCCATTTAATAAATTCAACGTTCTGTGAGAAATCATAATAGTTGTGTAAAATGTGTACAAACTACAACTTGGAAATTTATTGGATTTATAACGGTTTTGGTATTACATTTATGAGTTTAAAAGTTATTCCATTTTGTAAAGTAATAAAAGCTTATTTAGGTGACTAGAATTTAGCGTAACGACTATTGTGTGTTACCTATTCTTGTTGCTTGTTAATTTAAATTTTGGGAATCAAATTCAATTTATCCGCCAATTTACCGCAGTTAAAGCGAAATGAATTGGTGAATGAGTAATGTTAAATGCAAATAAGATGTAACCAAGAAAATCCCATTTATAATAATTTACGTAGAATGAAGTAAAGAAACCAGGAAATGAAAATGTGAAAATGTGGATGCAATGAGATCTTAAGTAATAATAACTTTGTTAGGTAAGTGATAACGGATTCTTTTTGTATAACCAAATAAAGATCCAAATTTATTTGGAAATTAATTGCAATCAATTGAATTTATTGCAATTAAATGGATTTATTATTTAATAGTTATGTAATTATTATTTGGAAGAAATTGGAGTTATTTGTAATAAGTATGAACCTAATGTTAATTTTTCTTATAGGATTGACAATTGATATGGAATGAAAAGAAGAAAATTTGGGTCAGTAAAATTTGGAATTTATGCATAATAAAATGGATTCTAACGTTAAATACTACGTTATTGAGATTTAAATTAGACTTAAAGAATAATGATGTGAATCAGGAACTAATGTTTATGGCATCTTTATTTTAGGTGAAAGTTGTGAATATAAGGATTTAAAAATCTAAAGTATGGGTTTTGAGAATATAATTTATAAAATTCTTAAATATAAGAAAGTGTAGAAATTAACATTGCAATTAATATACTGTCAACTTTTAATTCACAGCTAAGCCTATTAAATCTTTTCAATTGATTACGAATCATATAAGAAATAAAATTTGGCCAATTTTAGAATTTAATATAAAATTTGGATTTTTATAATTTGTTTAATGAATATTAAAAATAGCCATTTTGGCCACGGACTCGGATTTCGACGAAACCAGTTTCATCGGATCCGTATCGGTGAATTATTGTAGGGTTTCAAGTTTCGTATCGATCGGACTTGTTGTTTGATCGTACGGGCATGAAACGCCCTGAAATCAATTTTAATAAAATCAATTTGAAATCAATTTGGAAATTTTGTTTTCAGCATAACTTCTTCATACGATCAAATTTGGACATGAAACTTTTTCCATCGCGTTCAGAATATTTTAAATTACCTATTTGGATATATAGATTTACGAAATTTCGTTCCGGAGACATAGCGGGCTTTTTGGGCCATAGTTTGTTCCGCACGTTCATTCTACGGTCTATCTACGCTACCTCTAACCCTCTATATAAACCTAGCTATTCAAGCCCTAGCCTCCGCCTAATTTCATTCCATCTGCGCGTATACTTTCTTCAAGCTCCTCTTCTTCTTCAATGGGTGCAAACCCTAGATCCAATCAATTCAAAATTTCAATGAAAATTCAAACTCTTCAGAAAAATTCCACAAAAATATATGTCGATCTTCTCGAAACACGTAATCCCATGGTGAAATTCGTTTTTCAGTTGGAGTTAAAGTTTACCCAGAATAAATTCAAACAGTTCGTGGCCGTTCATCAGCGTCGCATCAAAGTTCGCCTGATCGAAATTCTGTTTCTGGGTTTTGGAGAGGGAACCAAGGGGATCGCATCTATGTGGTTAGTTTAGCGTTTCGACGGTCAGATTTGCGGCAAAAATTCAATAGGGTTTCATGTTTTAGGCTTGCGCTGGAACTTGCGTGCGTTTGTTTCTAGAAAGAAGATGGTAGCCGCGTGCGTGATAGTGGAGGATGACGTGGCAAGAGTATGAAATGTGTCCTCCTTTTGTTGTTTTTAATTTTGAAATTCAAGTGCAATAATCGCTATAACTTTTACATACGACCTCGGATTCACGGGAAATTTTTTTTGTTAGGATCGTAATTTAATTCCGGACTTGATGACGCTGGTTTGGACGAATTCCGAGACGGGCGAATTTTTGGGTTTAAATCGAATTTAAATTCGATTTAAATTCAAAAGGTTAGTGTTTTAACCCACTCACAACTACTAGAAGCTTTTATGTTTGTTAAATTAATTTTAGAAATGAATAGAAATTTATTTATGAGTATTTGGCATGTTTATTTCACTCGTATTTGTTGAAATGCATTTATTAAATTTAACTGTTAATTTAATTCATTTATTGCGTATAAATTTACAGTTAAAATTTATTTGTTTGTATATGAACTGCTAGTTAACAGTTATATAATTTATTACTGAATATAGACTGTAGATTAATAGCTGTTAAATTTAATTTGAATAAAATTGCCAGTATTACCTGTTATGTAGTACCAAAAATAATATTGTCATTGATTGATATTGATTGATGATTGCGATTTGGATGATGGATGATGTTGATGAATGGATGTTTATTGTATATCATTAAATTGCAAATTATCATGCATACTTCATTTCATTCGGGATTGTGGTTTGAAATGATATATAACCGCAAAAATTTTATATCTTTTAAATTGCTGATTGAAATGATAAATATCCGTATCACTTGACCATAGGATAGAAAATTATATACCGGCACCGCGGTATATATATAACTATTTAAATGTGATTTCTATGGTTTGGATGGAATACGGTTTATAATAATCTTAAATTTTATATTGTATAAAGATTTTTCTTCCATATATATATATATATATATACATATGAAGTTGAAAATTTTGAAATTAAAAGGTGTATAAAAATCTTTATTAAAAATGGAAGAAAATTAAGAAAACGGAGTTTAATAATTTATATCATATGTTTAAATGTTAAGTTGGGAAATTTTAAGATATGATATTTATAATTGGATTTTTCCCAAAATAAATTGAAATGAATATTCTAGTATAATTTGAATGGGAAAAATATATATATATATTATTACTAGAAATTGAAGTCTTATTTTTTTATGGATTTTATATGAATATTCAAGACAAATTAATAGAACAATTGATTTGTTCAAAGAATAAAATCCACCTTTAGTTTGAAATATTGATACTCAAAATGGATATACGTATATATAAATAAATTGAAGTGGTTTTGGAACTTGAGAGAGATAATATAAATTTTGGCTTAGACTTAAATAAAGAAATGTATTTGTAAAGCCATGAGAACTATTTTCTTTACAAAGTAACTTTAAAGTTAAACCATTTATTCTATATACCGTGGAATATCCAAACCATTAGAGTTTTAAAAGTTATGGTTTTAAACTATAAATTTCAAAATATTATGCTTTGAAAAATATTTGATTTTCAGACGTTATGAAGTTTAAAGCATTATGATTTTAGGAAAAGAATTTTATTTGGGATAAATGATATAATATGGTTTTGGGTTTTAAAATGATATCGTATTCATAATTTTAAAATGGAAATGTTTATTCTGGTTTTAAAGTATAAACTATTTTTAAATGACCGCGGTGTTATAATAACGATGGGTTGGCAAAGAGACAGGGATCGGATATGGACATACTCTCTGTCGATACCGAAAACCACTTTGACTAACCGTGTACGCGGTGGAGATTCCAGAATGAAGTAGGTGGTGGCGACGTTTCCTGTAAGGTAAATACGTGGACCCGACTCCCGTGAGTTGGCATAAGGTGGCTAAAACAGGAGCGATTCTCAGGCCAATGAGGTCATTCCTCTGATCGGACCCTCCTCTTCGATATTATACTTTGATTTTGGATTGATTCAGTGGCCACTTCTATATTTTGATTTTGGGGAGTTAGTCCGAGGTGGGCGGTAACTGCGGCTACGCGTTTCCACCAGCCTGGATAGCAATTGGTATATCTACCCTGGCATTGCCTAGTTGTGCCGTGTCACCTACCATACCGAGCCTTTACTACGAGTTTCTATTTGTGTCGTACCTATGGAGTATCCTCTGGTAGCCTCCCGATCAGGAGGTATTACGGTACTGTATAGACTATTGGCATTATTTGTGTTAAGGGCTATATGGGTAACTCCTTAACGCTATTAAAAAGTAAGTTTATTTTATAAATAGACACTATTATAATAGCGCAATATACTACATAGTAAATAGTTTAACGGATCCTTAGGAGATGTAAATCCCGAACATCTCTTGAGTTACTGTACTCATATTTATTTCTGTTAATTTAACTCACATAAGATCTTTTAGTCTGACTCGAGTGTTTTTGTCTTTTCAAATTCGCTCGGGTCAGTCCGAGCGTTTCAGGATAGAAGACTTTAGCTTTGAAGGACGAAGACGAAGGAGTCGTATTATTATTATCTATAGTATTGCACCACACTCATACTGTTCTGCTGCATTGATTGTATTGGTATGTGTAACTCTGATATTTATTGTATAAAGCAAATTAAGTATTTGTAAACTGTTTTGAACTGTATATTTATTATTATATTTTATCCTTCCGCTGTGAGATTCTGTGTTGTTTCTATTTCTTCTCTGTTTTTTTCTTATTTACCCCATAACAATCCGCCCTTCCGTATGGTTTGAACTGGCACGTGTGTCGGTTTAAAGTGTGCGAAAAGGCGGGATGTTACAAAAGGTGAGTAATCACTCTTAACAACAAACTTATATTTTGGTGAATTGATGACAATTGAATTGTGTGGATATGTATATGTAAGTTTGAAATTCCACCTATGTTTATATTATGTTATTTCATATGATTTTATTTTGTTATTTCATATGATATTAAACCTGTTATGATCATATGCCATGATATGTCGAATAATGTTATGTTTATTTAATACTCTGTTCTCACACTGCAAGTTCCTTCACTACGGGTTGAAATGAAACTTACCTGAACGATCTTTAGATTAAGGAAAATTGTTATGGGCTGAAATGATAGGCCTGACCAATTTTATTTGACTAGGGATTGTGGGTTTGAAATGATATAAAACCTCAAAAATTAAAAAATTGCAGATTGAAATAATATGTGCCCGTATTTAATTGACCCTAAGGTGGAGAATTTTATACAAACTCCAGGGTTGATTAAAATGAATTTTCTAAAAATTATTACGTATTTTGGATTTTTATATATGAATCTCAACTAAAATTTAATGTAATAATTTCTGTAAATCTGTTTATATATGTTAAAAAAATTCATAAGAAATAAATAGTTGGAAAAGTAAATTTTGGAATTTAATTTACAATATGAAAGTTAAATGAAATTTAATAATCCGATTTGACTTAATAATGGTATTTTATTCTAACCTATAAATTGCGAGTTTTAATTCATGTAATAATGATTAAAATAATAAATTTTAGTTACTGTTGATAAAATGTAAGTTAAAATACTTTTAACTTAGCATAAGGACTTCAGCTTTATAATTTGATATTATAGTAGCAAAGTTATTTAACTAAAGATGTGGTTTCTTTAATGACCAAATAGCTAAATTAATATGATAGGAATGATATAATAACTATGATAAAAACTCTAAAATATATATATATGTATATATATACTATTTGATTATATAAACTATTGTAGTAGGAAATATTACAGTAACAATTCAAAATTGCTGCGATTTCTTACGGTAACAATTCAAAACTGCTGTGGATTCTTAATGTAACAATTTTGCATTGCTGCAGATTCTTACAGTAACAATTCTGCACTGCTGCGAATTCTTATAGTAACAGTTCTGCACTGCTCCGAATTCTTACAGTAGCATTTTTGTACTGCTGCGTTTTCTTAAAAGTGGCATTTCCAGAATGCTATAAAATTTTCTAAAGGGTTAGTTTCGAATGTTACGTTTCTAAAGGTTAAATTTTAAAGTGCTATGATCTGTAAAATTTTATGTTTCAAGGGGTTATAAATAAATGAATTTGAATGTGTTACGACTTTGGGGAAAAATGAATATTATTTTTAAAAAAGAATAATAATATGGAATTTATATGGTTTGAAAGGAAAATGTTTGGTAAGAAATATAAACCATTTGAAATTTATATAACCATGGGTTATAATAACGATTGGTTGTAAAAGAGACCAGGATTAGATATGGGCATACTCTCTGTTGATACCGAAAACCACTTTAACAACTGTGTAGGCGGTGGAGATTCCAGAATGAAGTAAGATGGTGGCGACGATCCTAAAGGTATATTTACATGGACCTAACTCCCATGAGTTAGCATAAGGTGGCTAAAACAGGAGCAATCGACGGGCCAAGTGAGGTAACTCCTCCGATCGAGCACACTTCATCGTTAGCCATTCTATTACATTGCGATTGATTTGGTGCGCATGTTTGATTCGGGAGTGTGGATTGAGTTGGACGGTAGTTGCGGCTATGCGTTACCAACAGTCCAGAAGTGTAATTGGTATATCTACCCTGGCATTGCCTAGTTGTGCCGTGTCACCTACCCTAGCGCGCCTTCTATGAGTTTGTTTTATGTCATACATATGGGATATCATCTGGCGGCTCCAGTTTCCGGGGAGTTACGGTATTGTATAGGCTATTGGCATTATACAAAGTGTTAAGGGGGAAATGGGTAACGCCTTAACG
This sequence comes from Allium cepa, assembly GCA_030765085.1. Taxonomy (NCBI): domain Eukaryota; kingdom Viridiplantae; phylum Streptophyta; class Magnoliopsida; order Asparagales; family Amaryllidaceae; genus Allium; species Allium cepa. The sequence continues at coordinate 576,679,397 of CM060941.1, forward strand.
CTATTTTAATAGTTTGCTTTACTTTTGACATTATTATAATAGCATATATTACTACATAGTAGATAGTTTGACGGATCCTTAAAGGATGCGCGATCTCAAGCATCCTTTAAGTTGCTAACGCATTTCTTTTGCAGTTTACTTGAGTTGATTTACATTTTATAAGTATGTATGTCCTGATTCGAGTGTTTTGTGTTTTTCTTTATGCTCGGGTCAGCCTGAGTTTCACAGCTTTGGATTCATCCTCTTTATGGAGCTAGAGATCCGCCGGAGATTTAGCTGTCTACTTCATATTTTCATTCCAGTTATTTCTTCTCAGCTTTTGCTTTTTTAGTAGAGAACTTATGTATCTAGACTTTCCAAGTGTATTTGTTTCAGACTTTGGTATTATGTATTAGTTTTGAGACTCGGTATCTAGCAGCTTCATGAACTACTATAGTTATTTTTATTCCACTACGAGTTATTCTAATATTCTTTGTTTAGGATTTTGTGATTGATCTTATTTGCCCCAAATTTTATTAACAATATGTTGTTTTGAACTATTCAAGTCTGACATGTGTGGTTTTATTGTCGATTTGAATGGTCCAAAATGGTGGGATTTTACAGTTGGTATCAGAGCGAGGTTTTGGGAAAACCTTAGCTTACGGGGCAAAAACTCATTAGAGATAGGGTAGACCCTAGAATGAGTAAAATTTGTCTTAGAATCATTCTTTGTGAGAGAACGTATTTTTAAGTATAAAATGATTTTAGAATGATTTTAAATGATTTTTAAAAGATTATTTTTGGATAAAAAAATTCTCTTGTTTTAAAATCCAATTCTATCTTAGAGTTCCTTCTTTTCGAATCCACCTTGTTTAATAGAATTCTTTGATTAGGATTTACAATCTAGTTGAATCTTATCATTTGTCTTTTTCCTCTATCTTGGGTGTAAAAAAAATTCATTCTCGAATTTCCAGGATGAATCGTAGGAATGCCAAAGGTCAGGGTCTTGGTGTTGCCCCAGTTCCAGCACCAGTTGCACCCATTAGGTTTACCGCTCTTTGTAAGGAGTTCACTCGACTATGTGGTACTAAGTTTACGGGATCAGAGATCATCATTGAGGCTTAGAAGTGGCTGAGGAGTTTGGAAAGAATTTTCACTGGTTTGGAGATCACCGACGCTCAGAAGCGCCAGTTAGAAGCTTGGCGGTTGAAGGAGGCAGCCCTGGATTGGTGGGAGTTGGTTACAGCCAACACTATTGAGGCAGATATTTCTTAGGAATAGTTTAAGGAGGCTTTTGCGATGAAGTGGATGCCAGAAGCTGGGAAGTCTCAGCTATACAAGGAGTTTATGCATCTTAAGCAAGGGGATATGTCATTTTTTGAGTATGAGCGGAAGTTTAACGAACTTTCCAAGTTTGGTCCTAGCTTGATTGATACCGCTCTTAAGAGGAATGAGAAGTTTATAACTAGAGCTCGCCCAGATTTTTATGATCGTCTGATTTCTCATGTGCACAGCCCTTTTACTGGATTGATGGATATGGCCATTAGATATGAGAATCCCACTTCTAAGTAAGCATATGTTGCTTGTGCACCTTCATCTCAGCCTTTTTTTTAGCAACTCTAAGAAGAGGAAGTGTGATTTCCATCGTCAGAAGCAGAATTGGCTTAAGAATCCAGGTTTAGGATCTTCTTCTTTCCGAAGGTAGCCTTTTGATCTTTCATCCATCTCCTGCTTCAAGTGTGACCAGAAGGGGCACTATGCTAATAGTTGTCCTACTTCAGTTGGAGCTGCTGTTCCTCCAACTCAGATGACTAGGCGTGATCTTTTCCATATTTGCTTGCAGCCCGACCACTTCAAGCAGGATTTTCCTACTCAGCAGTAGGGCAAGCCATCTGGTATCTTTATAGTTGCTTCATCTACTCCACCTTCTCCTAGTGAAACCTAAGGTACTCTCCAGAGCACCTTTACCTTGTTTAATCTTCCTATTCGGGTTTTATTTGACATGGGAGCTTTGCATAGTTTCATTTCTATGGATCTTTGTGATAAGTTTAAGCATATCCTTTCATAGTGGTCCCATGAACCTTAGTAGGATTTGTAAAAAGTGAAACTCTTCCATTCTGGCTATTGTTTTTCTGGTGATTTCTTTGTTCTTGGTTTCGATGCTTTTAATCTATTGCTTAGAGGAGATTGGCTGAAGAATCATGAATTTTTTATTTCTTGTAACGCCCGAACCATTTCTCTTGTTGGTGATAAGGGTGATCCTTTGGTGATTTAGTGTCGTATGCCTTAGGAGTATGCAAGCAGCTTTATCTATTCTCTTGATTCTTCTCCTAGTGATCTTGATTCTACTCCTATGGTCAAACTATATTCTAATGTATTTGGTGAAGTCACTTCTGTACCACTTAAATGGGAAATCGAATTCCACATTGATCTCATTCCTGGAGCTCGACCAATAGTTCTTCCTCCCAGAAGAATGGCACCCCGTGAGAAGGTTGAGTTGAGGAAGCAAATCGAAGAATTGTTCTCTAAAGTTTTGATCAGACCCAGTCATTCCGAATGGGGAACAACAGTGGTTTTTTTCACTAAGTCTGATGGTTTTTTGAGGATGTGTGTTGATTATAGGGAGATGAAAAAGCTCACAATGAAAAATAGATATCCAATGCCTGGCATTAATGATATGTTCGATCAACTTTATGGAGCTACTGTATTCTCTCAGCTTGATCTTACCACCGGTTTCCCCCAGCTCAGAATTTTCGAGGAAAGTATTCCCAAAACTGCTTTCCGTTCTGAGGATGGTTTCTTTGAATGGATAGTTATGCCTTTTGGTTTGACTAATGCCCCAGCTTTCTTTGTCGACCTTATGAACCGGGTTTTCCTTGATGTTCTTAATAAGTTTGTTCTAGTCTTCATCGATGATATTCTTGTTTTCTCTAAGTCTAAAGCGGAACATGAAATCCATTTGAATTTTGTTCTGAAGACCCTTAGGAGTCATCAGTTTAAAGCCAAATTCTCGAAATGCCATTTCTGGAAAGATGAAGTCTGATTTCTTGGACATAATATTTATGGTAATGGAGTTTCTGTTGATCCAGTTAAGATCGCTGCGATCAATGTAAGTATATCTTCTCTTTCTTTCCTTTGTACATTAATTATTCTATCACTTTCTCGGTTCTTATTCACCCTATTCTATTTTAGAACTGGGAAACTCCTAAGACTCCATCTGATATCCGTAGTTTTCTGGGCCTTGCCGGCTATTATCGGAGATTCATTGAGAATTTTGCTCCGATTGCTGCACCTCTCATCGCTCTACCTCGTAAGAATGCTAAGTTCAGATGGAATGATAAGTGTGAAGCTGCATTCAATGATTTGAAGCGCAAGCTTACTTCCGCACCAGTTCCTACCATTACAAATGGTAATGAGGGATTAACGGTATACACTAATGCCAATCGTGAAGGTTTGGGAGCCGTTCTGATGCAGGATGGGAAGGTTATCTCTTATGCCAGTCGTCAGTTGAAGACTCATGAAGCCAATTATGCAGCCCATGATTTGGAATTGCTTGCCATAGTTTTTGCTTTGAAGCTATGGAGACATAATCTATTAGGAACTAAGTTTGAGCTCTTTACGGATCATAAGTCTTCGAAATATATTTCCACCCAGAAGGACTTGAATCTGAGGCAAGTTAGGTGGCTTGAGTTTCTAGCTTCATATGACCTCGACAACAACTATACCCCCAGAAAATTTAATGTTGTAGTCGATGCTTTTAGTCGGAAGAAGGTGATGTTATGTCAGCTTGTTGTTTCTTCTCCTCTTATGGATCGTATTATTGCTAAGAAAGATGAGGATGAGATGCTTAGGCTTATTAAGGAGAATGTTTGTATCAGAGTTGGTGGTAGTAGCCAAGATGGAAGTGGATCTCAGATCGATGATCGAGGGATTTTGAGGATTAATAATCGGATTTGTGTCCCGAATGTCGATGGATTAAGGCAAGAGTTACTTTAGGAAAATCACCAGTCTAGACTTTCAATTCATCCAGATGTGACGAAGATGTATCAGGATATGAAGAAGCTGTATTAGTGGAGTGGTATGAAGCATGATATCACCCTTTTTGTTAGTAGATGTGCAACTTATTAGCAGGTTAAGGCTGATCATCAGAAGACCGCTGGATTATTGCAACCCCTTTAGGTTCCAATTGGAAATGGGAACAAGTTTCTATGGATTTTATTAATGGATTACCGAGGACTATGAGAGGTAATGAAAGAATTTGCTAGTTGTGGATAGATTGACCAAGTCAGCTCATTTCATTTCGGTTAGATCTAACTGTTCTGCTTCGAGTTTAGATGAGATTTATATGAAAGAGATTGTTCGTCTTTATGGTGTTCCAGTCAGTATTGTTTGTGATAGAGATTCCATCTTTACCGGTCAGTTTTGGAAAGCTTTTCAAGAATCTCTAGGTACTCGTCTGAATCTGAGCACTGCTTACCATCCACAGACCGATGTTCAAACGGAAAGAGTGAATCAGATTCTGGAAGATCTTCTTCGTGCCTATATCCTTGATTATGGAGGATCTTGCGAAGATCATCTCCATCTTGTTGAATTCACCTATAACAATAATTATCAGGTACATTCTCAAATATCTATTTAAGGTTGTCTTAAACATTTATCTATCTTACCCCATTTTTGAATTCAGGCTAGTATCGCAATGGCTCCATTTGCTGCTCTTTATGGATGCCCTTGCAAATCTCCATCTTGCTGGATTGAATCCGGTAATTGTTTGGTTCTTGGTCCTGATATGATTCTAGAAGATCTGAGAAGGTTGAGGAGATTAGGAGAAAGATGAGGATTACTCAGGATAGATAGAAGAAATATGTTGACATGCATAAGAGGAATTTAGCGTTTTCTGTTGGTGATTAGGTTTTCCTTAAGGTCTCTCCATTTAGAAATGTGATTCATTTTGGTCGAAGAGGGAAGCTCGCACCTAGGTTTATTGGTCCTTTTCGCATCTTAGAGAGAATTGGTTCCTTAGCTTATTGCTTGGATTTGCCTGAGAAGCTTCCTATAGTGCATAATGTGTTCCATGTTTCGCATCTTCATCGGTATCTTCATGATCCATCTTTGATTGTCCAGCCTTCTACCCTCGAGAGTTTGGATGTTGAGCCGAACCTTACTGTCGGGAGGAAGCCGCTTCATATTATTGATAGAGGTACGAAGTAGCTAGGAAGAAACTCTTTCAACCTGGTCAAAGTACAATGGAGCACTGATGATCGGGATTCTACTTGGGAACCGGAAGAGAGCATTCATGCTTCGAATTCGAAATTGTTTGTTCCAGGTATTATTCGTTATCCTTCTTTATTTTCTATGTCTCGTTCCTTTCGAGGACGAATAGTTTTGAGTGGGGGAGAGTGTAATGACCCGCAAATTTTGAAAATATTTTGAATGAAAATTCATTTAAAATTTGAATATAATTATTTTAAAATTTGATAAATTTGGAAATTTAATGTAATATCTTAATTTTTGATGTGAAATGTTCTTCCAAATTTAATAAAATAAAGATTTTTCTTAAATTTAAAATTTTAGTCAACTTTGGTCGAAGTTTCACTTTCTTTGAAAAATATTAAAATTTGAATTTTTAACTTTTACTTTTTTTTGAAGATGAATTTAATTCTAACATTTTCTTTGTTTTTTATTTTGTAAAATTTTGATTCTTACTTCTTAAAATTTACAACTTTTGGCATATTACACGTAGTTATTTTTCCTTAACATTCTTCTTGTTTACATTGTAACTATGGGCTTGTACTAATGGGCTAGGAATTCTTTTAATAGATGAGAAGCCACATGATTGAGTAGCCTATATAATATCCTAGTATTTTTGTTAGACTACTCATTGTCATTTGTGCCTCCGTAGAAAAAAATCAATGTAAGGTTTCTTCTTCATCTTCCTCCTCAAAACCCTAGACTTTCTTCCTCTTTTCCTCTACAATTTTCTTCCTCCTCTCCTCAACAAATTTCGGCCATGCTTGCCATTACCTCCATCTTCTCTTCCTCCATCCAAAAACCCTAGCCAAAACCCACTTCTCCTCGTTCCTTTTCCCCTCTTCCTCTTCATAAATTTCGGCATCCACCTTCTCTTCCTCCAACATAAACCTATGGTCGAACCATCTCACCCCTTTCCCCTTACTTTGCATTGGCCATGACCATCTCCTACACCACCAAAAACCTTGGGCCGAGCCCCCACTGCCAAAACCCTGACCCTAGGCCGAGCCTTCTCCACCAAAACCCTAGCCTAACCTAGTCAAAACCCCTATGGCCGAACCCACCTAACTCAAAACCTAGCAATTGTCGAGCATAGCATAGTCCAAACCCTAACCCTAGCTGATAGCCGAACCCAAACAACCCTAGATCGAGCCTATGTATCCCCTAGACAAGCCCTTTTCACATGTTTACAAATATATAAATTTTCTACTATTATTTTTCTATGTGAATTATTTGTTTACGTATGGAATTTATTTTATTTTTCAAAGCATCGGATTTGAATACTTCTCTTACTCAAGCTTGTCCATAATTTTTTTGTGCTATTCATAATTGTTGTGTTGCGTTTTGAATCACTTCTCTAACTAAAGAAAGGTGAGTGATCACTCTTGACAACATACTTATATTTTGTTGAATTGATGACAATTGAATTGTGTGGATATGTATATGCAAGTTTGAAATTCCACCTATGTTTATATATTATGTTATTTCATATGATTTTATTTTGTTATTTCATATGATATTAAACATGTTATGATCATATGCCATGATATGTTGAATATTGTTATGTTTATTTAATATTTTGTTCTCACACTGCAAGTTCCTTCACTATGGGTTGAAAAGATACATACCCTAACGATCTTTAGATTAAGGAAAATTATTATGGGCTGAAATGATAGGCATGAGCATTTTATTTGACTTGGGATTGTGGGTTTGAAATGATATAAGCCCGAAAAATTAATAAATTGCGGATATATATGTCCGTATTTAATGACCCTAGGGTAGAGAATTTTTACAGACTCTATGGTTGATTTAAAATGATTTTTCTGAAAATTATTAAGTATTTTGGATTTTTATATATGAATCTCCACTAAAATTTAATGTAATGATTTCTGTAAATCTGTTTATATGTATTAAAAACATTTATAAGAAATAAATGTTGGAAATGTAAATTTTGGAATTTAATTTACAATATGAAGGTTAAATGAAATTTAATAATCCGATTTGACTTAATAATGGTATTTTATTCTAACCTATAAATTGTGAGTTTTAATTCGTGTAGTAATGATTTAAATAATAAATGATAGTTACTATAATGATAAAATGTAAGTTAAAATACTTTTAACTTAGCATAAGGATTTCAGCTTTAAAATTTGATATTATAGTAACAAAGTTATTTAATTAAAGGTGTGGTTTCTTTAATGACCAAATAGCTAAATTAATATGATAGGAATAATATAATGATTATGATAGAAACTGTAAAATATATATATATATATATATATATATATATACACTATTTGATTATATAAACTGTTATAGTAGGAAGTATTATAGTTACAATTCAAAACTGCTGCAATTTCTTACGGTAATAATTCAAAACTGCTATGACTTCTTATTTGTAACAATTCTGCATTGCTGCGGATTCTTACAGTAACAGTTCTACACTGCTACGAATTCTTACAGCAATAGTTCTGCACTGCTACAAATTCTTGTAGTAGCATTTCTGTGCTGCTGCGTTTTCTTAAAAGTGACATTTCTAGAATGCTACAAAATTTTCTAAAGGGTTATAGTTCCGAATGTTATGGTTCTAAAGGTTACATTTTAAAGTACTACGATCTCTAAAATTTTGTGTTTCATAGGGTTATAATTAAATGAATTTGGAAGTGTTGCGACATTGGAAAAATGAATATTATTTTTAAAAAGGAATAATGATATGGAATATATATGGTTTGAAATGAAAGTGTTTGATATGAAATATAAACCATTTGAAATTTATATAACCACGGGTTATAATAACGATTGGTTGTTAAATAGACTGGGATCGGATATGGGGATACTCTCTGACGATACCGGAAACCACTTTAACAACTGTGTACGCGGTGGAGATTCCAAAATGAAGTAAGATAGTGGTGACGATCCTAAAGGTATATTTACATGGACCTAACTCCCGTGAGTTAGAAAAGTGGCTAAAATAGGAGCAATCGACGGGCCAAGAGAGGTAGCTCCTCCAATCGGACACACTTCACGTTAGCCATTCTATTACATTGTGATTGATTTGGTGCACACATTTGATTCGAGATTGTGGATCGAGCTGGGCGGTAGTTGCGGCTATGCGTTACCAATAGACCAGAAGGGTAATTGGTATATCTACCCTGGCATTGCCTAGTTGTGCCGACCCTAGTGCGCCTTCTACGAGTTTGTTTTATGTCATGCCTATAAGGTATCCTCTGGCAGCCCCAGTTTACGAAGAGTTACGGTACTAATAGACTATTGGCATTAAAAATATGTTAAAGGGTAAATGGGTAACGCCTTAATGGTATTTTAATAGTTTACTTTACTTTAGACATTATTATAATAGCGTATATTACTACATAGTAGATGGTTTAATGGATCCATAAAGGATGGGCGATCCCAAGCATCCTTTAAGTTACTGATGCATTTCTTTTGCAGTTTACTTGAGTTGATTTACATTTTATAAGTATTATGTCCTGAATCGAGTGTTTTGTGTTTTGCTTTTCGCTCGGGTCAGCCAGAGTTTCACATCTATTGATTCATCCTCTTTTTGGAGCTAGAGATCCGCCAGAGATTTAGCTGTCTACTTGATATTTTCATTCCAATTATTTCCACTTAGCCTTTTCTTTTGTAATAGAGAACTTATGTATCTAGACTTTACAAGTGTATTTGTTTCCAGACTTTGGTATTATGTATTAGTTTTGAGACTCTATATCTAATAGCTTCATGAACTACTATAGTTATTTTATTCCGCTATGAGTTATTCATATTCTGTGTCTAGGATTCTATGATTGATTTTATTTGCCCCAAATTTTATTAACAATCTGTTATTTTGAATTATTCAAGTCTGCCATGTGTTGTTTTATTGTCGATTTGAATGGTCCAAAATGGCAGGATGTTATAACTTTCTACAACACCATTCTGTTGTTGTGTTCTAGAAAAACAAAATTTGTGGTTAATTCCCTTTTTATTGTAAAATTCATTGAAGACCCCATTTTCAAATTCTCCTCCAAGATCACTTCTTATATTTTAATTTTCTTTTTGAATAAAGTTAAAACATTTTATTAAAAAAACTATAAAAGCATATGTATCAAATATTTACAAAAGTTTTTTGACTGTAAACAAAATTTATTTACACTGGCTCAAGCCTAATTTCATGCAATCAAAACCATACTTGGCCTCTTTGTATATATCAAAATATCCTTACTGCCTTATTTTATTTTAGTTTTTTTTGTCTTTTAAACTTTTATTTCTTTTTGCCAATTTTTTGAAAGTCTAAAAATTATAAATTCTTGTTTGAAAAATAAAGTCTAAGTAAAAATTGGAAAATCGTCAATTATTGATAGACATATTTTAGTATAATTAAGATATTTTACATTTATCGGAACAAATAGATCTAAATGAATTAACTAGAGTTTATGTGTCGCTGCCAATATTTCAAGTTGAACACCATAATATGTGTTGCTGCCAACAAAATTCTATGTCGCTTAAGAAAATATTTTCGTTGTTGTATATACTACAATAATGGATAAAATTTGATACATGGTTCCATAGAGCGGCAGAGTTCATTTTCTAGCATGAGGGGGATATCTAGATAGAGAGTTCGCTTATAATTTGCTCTTTACATGGGATACACACTGCATAGATGGTCACTTCACACTACCTCGGTCAATATGAAGAATCTGGTTGGTCACACAAATCAACATTTGTTAGATTCTATACATTGGCTACATGGTTTTGATTTAAATCATTCACTGAAATAATAGACACCTTATCATGTACCCCATTAAGATTTTTAGTTCAAAATGACTGAACGATCTCCTTGCCTTAGAGTCAGCACATGCCTTTCTACTCCTCCAGAGGCAGGCTCTTCTACTGCTCAAGCACTTACGTCCACTCCGTCCAGATAATCGCGTCTATAACTTAGGAACTTCAACTCTAGGCTTTTCCAGCCACATAGGCTCATGGTCCAGCTCCTCATATGGATGAACAATCTGTTCTAAGTCTTAGATAATCCTCGAGATCGGACACCATCTAAGTTGACTGTTGAGGCACTCCACTCAATTTGTCTCAAACATAGGATTCTTAAGAAAAGATTCTCCTACTAACACTTGACCAATGAGCTCATCTCCCACCTCTAAGCTATAAGTTGTGCGATAAGTATATATGCCTGTCTGAAGCTGTGCCACCATTAAATGATTTCTCAAATTCTTTCTTCAAGAGATTAGGCTAGCTCCTATACAGACACATCCTGACGACTACGCCCTGCTAGATTATCTATACGATCTTTTCATGATGCAATTAGCTTGTCCTCCTACTTTTGGGATTCAAGAAGAGGCAAGATTCACTTTCTCTGCTAATAATTGAGGTGCTCAACTAGTGTAAAGTCATCAATGCGCTCCATAATAAGCGCAACTATTTCAAAAGTGAATACTTCTTTATTCGTTGGCCCAAAGGCTTCAACTGTTTTTGGTTGTCTGCTCGTAAGTCCTCTTATCCAATATCTCCTTCACACTTGGGTTTTATTTACCCTAGTATTTAACATCCTTTATATATCCTTCACAGATATTCTCGAATGAGAATCCTCCAACACTCATGCTCAAATATTAGAATTCCTAAAGGGGATTGGGTTTATTCACTGCAAAACTTATTATCTTCTCGAAATGCTCGGATGTGCCAATATCATGTTCTATATAATGGTAGAAGCATTGTTCCAAATAAAATTCCTACCAAAAGAACTTGGACCATCGCCAATCCCTCTTCGCGGCCCTTAAATTTGACGATGAAGACCAAAGGGTTGAAGAAGGTCAAGGAGACGAGGCAAATCTAGGTGTGGAAGAAAGAAGAGAAGAAGAAAATGCAGTGGATGAAGGAGATAAAGGAAGAGAAGAAGAGGAAGATGAAGGTGATGACGATGAGGAATATGACCTCGGTTGGGGCAAGTCGTACGGAGTGATATCTCTCAAGGGCACCATAGTCACAACACCTATCCGTTTGACACAACTAATCATCAAGTCCTCACAGCTTGCACCTAGTCCAAGCCTTGAACCTATCAAAGGATCAACTCTTTCTGTAGGCTCTTGCGAGAACATCTTTGGCTCCCTAGGCAATCTTGATAACCTTTTAGCTACTGGCTCTAGGGGAATAAACTTTGAAGACATTCTTATAATTGGTTCCCTTGAATTCAACATCCCTACTGGGATATCCATATGGCTGCTTAGTATGACGAAGCTCCACCTCTAGGACCCCTTGAGCATGGTCCATAGATTATGCAAAGAAACATCGAAAATTATGAGCACAAACACTTAACGCTCATACTTAATCTAGTATCTTATTTCTGATATATTTCCTCTTCTTTCAGGTACAATGGGCAGGCGGTGCTTCAGTTATCTCCGTTCGGGTGTAGATCGATATTGTTCATCAACTCTGGAGGATTGTTACATATACCTTGTATCTTATAAGGAATCAGACTTTGAAAGGAGGAGGAGGATAGAAAAGGAATGCCATGATGCATAGGATAGTGAGTACTATCATGATGATCACGAGCGATGCAACACTTGAAAAAAACTATCGCCTAGATGAACAATATGGTTTGTGCGAGCACTCCGGGCATGACTCAAACCCTCATTAGCTACGTTCTCATTCCCACTCTTATCAAAAACAATCTCCACCAACTCAACCTCTTATCACTTCCATTCCTGCCTCTCATTAATTCAAAGCATCCGGCCTTACACAAGCACTTCCATCTCAAAGGATCAATACAAGAACTTTAAGTCATGCTGCTCCTACTCCATCCCCTCGAAGGTCAATCTTTAGCTACCACCACAAAGATGGGGTGATGTTCGATTGTAATGTCAGAAGCATGTCAAGAAAAAATGCTAATAAAGGCATTTAAAAACATAAGGAGGTCATGGAGTAGGTGCTAGAATGGAAAAAGTTTGTGGAAAGCCTATCACACTGAAAAACTCAGGCTGACCCGAGCACATTGAAAAACAATACACTCGAGTCAGAACTAAAAATTCCTATGTAAGTTAAATTAATCTCAAATAAAAATATGAGTCAAGGACTTTAGAGATGTTACGGGATTTTTCATCTCCTATCAAGTGTACAACCTGAGTGCAATAACTTATGAGATTTCAAATAATTCGAAATACCAATTTTAACCACTTTATTTAAAATAAATCCAATGTTTAAATTAAAAACTTAAACTTTTTAAAATAATTCAGTTTCAATAAATAATCCAAATTTAGGAAATTGTATGGGTATATATCATTTCAACCCGTAATTTAAATGTCTAAATTATCCAATTCTAAAATGATTCAGAGGACCATTTAAATGATTCAATAATATACAAGGTGATAAAAGGGACATAATAAAATAAATAAACAATCATACATCCAACATATCAACCAATAAGCATCCATTTCAAACAACATCCAAATCAACCAATATATTTCAACATATAATGGTTATCAATATCGAGGTTTAACTATCAATTAAATTCCAATATAAAATTAAATGTCAATTCAGATTCAATATCAATTCAAATGTCAACCTAAATTAACAAACCACAATAAAATATTTACATATCACATCATCTATTTTATTTAACTTGCAACGGAATTTTTAGTATTGCGTAAGTGGGTTTAATCACTCACCTTTGATTTATAGCCAATTGAAAATCCAATAAAAGCCTAAAATTTCAACGGTCTTCAAATTCAACCATACTAGATTCATGTTATCTGGAATTTTGATACGAACCCAAAGGAAGAAACCGTACATTAATCGGAGTTCATATGCGGAAGATATTCAAGTTATAAGGATATTATGAAAATGAAATAGAAAATCATGTACACATATTTTAATAATAAAATAAAAAACGTTAGTTACTCACATTAAGAATTTTGAAGCATGCTCATGTTTCTAAATTCTAAAGAATTAACGAAAAATAGGACATGATGGCTCACACATGGAGAAAGGAGGCTTTAGGAAATGGATTTGTAAACAAATGGAAAGATTGCTTCATGAAAAAAATTTGCTCACATTTGTTTTTTTAGAAGAGAAAGAAAACTTTAGGCAAAAGAAATAATGGAAGCACATTTTGGAAATGCAAAGTTAGAGGAAGAGATTTATGAAATAGGAAACAAATAAGGGTAAAGCACGTTTGGAAATTGGAATATGAAAGGGAAGGATACAAGAAGGATGTGAATTTATAAAATAAAAGGAGCCTAAGATGCACGTAATTAACAAAAGAAGAAAGACGCATGTTGGAATTTGATAAGACATCTTTACATGGAAAATAAATCTTTTGGTATAAAATTTCAAAACATATGCTACCTCGATTAATTTCATCAACACACATGAAACATTTCAAGGCAAGGCATGCATGTAAATAAATAAAACTTAGTGGAAAACCAAAAGAGGTATGTATTTAATAAAAGAAACTAATAATAAAATAAGTGAAAGCGACGATTCAAATTTGAGAACGTAGATTGTATATAGGAATCACGAATCTAATATACAAAAAATCAGTTCATTTTAACATAGTTTATTACCCTAATACACTCAAATTTACACACATATATGTATTTTTATTTAGTACACAGCAAATAAAAGTAAGCACTATAATTAACATAATGAGGACCGCCACCCCACACATTAAAAGATGAACCGAGACTCCAAAGTCAAATTTGAAACGAAATAAATCTCCTATGTAAATTGCTAACTATTCCAAATCAAAAATTTAACCAAACCTTCAAGTTGTTTTCTTACCATTTTATTATTGTTATGTTTTATAAATTAAATTCAAATCAAGTTTGAATATTTAAATAAATAAAATATTCCAACTAGAAACGTACAACAAAATTCAATTCTTTGTTTTAATGAAATTAAATTTACATTCACAAATGAAGTATTCACTTTATTTGATAAGAATATTCTTTTCAAGAAACCATCTTTTTCTTTTATTTTTATTGAAACATATTTCTTTTTATTACACATTAATTTACAATTAATACCACCTCCTTTAAAACCAACTTATATTTAAAGATCATCCCATTAAAGAGTCACAGAAATAATACTTCGTATAACTACGTCATTTTTTATCAATTAATTTCCTATTATCATTATATTTGTAACAAATTTAAGTACTCACAACTTGAATTTGAACGTAATATTTCTCATTGAAATTCTCATTATATTTTTAACACAAAACATATGTTGCACATATCATTAATTAATTAAATTTACTTCTATCTCTTATTAAAGGCAAGATAATTACTGTTAATTACAATAATTAAATCTCAAAACATACTCTAATACAGGGAAGATAATTAATCCTATTGTTTCCTTTGAACTCCAATTTTACATGTTAAACCCAATATCTATATACTAAGTTAATTCCAACATTTAATTACAACTGTAATAAAACCCATTCATTATATATTTAAGTTCCAAACAATCCTTTTATTTTGATTTACATTCTTATTATCAAATTAACTATTCCCTTGTGTAATTGATTAACATAAGTATTCATTTTATTACACTCACCACTCAACAGTTAACGTTTCTTCCTATATCAATTGCAATATTTCAATTACATTAATTCTCCATTAATTACCAAATAAATTTATAATGGATTTAATAATAAGATAATAAATAAAACAATGGTTATACGTTAACAATCCATATCTATTAACTTATTGTTTACAAACAAAGGTTAATAAATTTACGTACAAAATTATTGATTTCATACTCCATATTAAAACCAATTGCAATTAGTAACATATGATTACATTAATTTCCATATCATTTATTATATTCCTTATTAACCTTTATTATTTAAATTGATTGAAATTATGTTAAAATAGTATAGTGGTCAATTATATTCAATCAATATTAGCAAATTGTATGTTAATACGTGTTACCATCTTTTATTTAATTAAAATTAGTTGTTTTATGATTTATCTTAAGGTAAAAATTTATTATCTAATAATAATCAATTTAATAAATCATAAATTTTAATTTCTGATAATATTAAAGTCCAAAACCTTATTAAATTTAATATTTTAAATTATCAAAAATATGGTTTGTTACAATAGACATTCTTATGTTAGTGCTATCGTAATTTCCCTTAACCAGCCTATGTAGTTAGGTCCAATGAGTTTGTTGTTTTCAGAAACAACTATGGTATAGCATTTTCTGCTAATTTAATTTAGTAAATCAGGACACTATTTCATAGTGGATGTTTTTAGAATATTAGTAAGGTTAAACATTACATTTCATTTTACTAATAAGCTCCAACTATACTTTTATGTTTCTCAAAACCTTAAGGTGAAACACAGATATCTTTCGACTTCTCTAGTGGGTGTTAGGACTCGTTTACCTTAGGCTTTCGACCTTGAGGAATATAGATAAATCACATGCCTACAAGCGATGGATAACACTTTATCAGTTGTATCAAATACAACTAATAACTCGTGGTCTCTGTCCTGATCTTATTTCGACCTTGAGGAATATCAACAAATCGAAAGATATTAGTCACCCCTACCTACTATTTCATGATAGCCTAAGTATAAATATACGTACATTGAGGAATCAATAAATACATACATACGTACATACAAAGATACATACATATATATATATATATATATATATATATATATTACCTTGTCCATTCAATATATTAATAGTACTACACATTGAGAAATATATACAACTAAGGAGTATGTAAGTAATCTATTAATAGGTAAATGGTAGAGGACAACATTAAAAAATACATAATCTTTAATATATTTAATTGAGTGACATAGACTTATAGAGTAATGTATTTCTTATGATATTCCCTCATGTTTTAAGTGTCGAACACATTTGAAATCACAGTATTTGCACAAAAAGTGGACAAACACCGCTAATCGATTAGTTGTAGAGCTGTGAATACGGGGTGTATGATACAGCCATTATATTTGTACTATGATTGATTTTCAAAGAGTAGATCATTTATATAGGTTATGTAGAATGTAAATTACAGTAAAGTAAGAACACGAAGATTTATGGTGGTTTGGCCAGAATGTGTCTAAATCCACTATCTATTTTCATTATCCTTCATATAGTTCTTTGATACAATGCTTGGAGTACGTAATATGATGATCTGTTACTTAATAGAAAGTAAGATATACACAAGGAAGTCTTTTTAGCAACACATGTTCATCTATTCCTATTCGTATATTCTGCTTTCCTATTCATGTTTGGCTAGTCCCATTAATCTATCGCTATTCAACTGTCCTTACTAGAGAGTTTCTGCTAGGCCAGTCCAATTAGGCTATTCTTGCTAGGAAGTTTCTATTTAGCTACTCGTGTTAGGCTATTCCTGCTAGGAAGTTACTTCTAGGTTGTTCTTGTTATGATGTCCTTGTTAGGCTAATCCTCTTAGTTTTTCCTATTAACTTATTCCTAGCTTTCGTTGTCTTGTCAGCCGTTACTGTTATAAACTTGGCTCTTTAGAATTCTCCTCCGTTGTTGGTGGAAACTTTGGTATTTAAAGAAGTTAAGGTATAGGGAGGTCAGACTGATGAGCAAGGTAGTTTCCCTGTATAACAACCTCGGTTAGGTTATTTCCATATATAGAAGATATGCACTAGGAATCGAAATCCTGACCTCTCCATTGGAAATTTGACGCAAACCCACTTGAGTTGCACATGTGTTTGTGCCATAAATCTTTCATTTTAAATTAGGATTGAATGAAACTTGGACCAACATCATTGTATCATTGAGTAGAATATTCCAATGCCCTTGAATGTTCCAATTGCTTGAAATAGATATTAGCTCATCAAGGTGGGGCACGAGTCGATTAGGTGGTGGATAAATTTAAGATGATAATACCTTCTAATCCGTAGCTCGCATAGAGATGTGGTTTCGACCTAAGCGCATATCTTGGCCTTAGGAATATTTTACAAGCGCCTGGAGTATGTTTTTTGGCTCTGCTAAATTTGTCTGTAAAACTTCGCCTTGCTTATGTGATTACATTATCGTGCCTTTATTATGCACCTTCCAGTCTTTTCTATGCTCCTTGACATCTTTTTGTATTCACCATGCTATGAGCAAAAATGCCATAACACTTGACCTCCAAAGCATACTTCCTTAGAATATAAACTATGCTTCGTTTCTTCCAAAATCATCTTTCTTTCTCATGCGGTTGTTATCTCAAACCTAAAATACATATTTCTTTATTATCATCCTTTCGATAAGTTTTGCGCTACTAGTATGTTGCGGAGCCTTTTTCACTCGACGGAAAGCCTGTTGATCATTTAAAGACATCTTTTACTAGTATGGCATTGTAGCTTCTATTTTCTTGGTAGTATAGTCATATAGCATGATTTCCCGTTGATTCTCATATTTATTCAAAGGGGAGTTGCTCTTGCTGGTTCAACATCCTTACCCCTCGGGTCTTGACGGCAGCATGTTGTCATTTGAATGTTCTAAGAATATTGAGGTACCCTACGGAAAGGAATATATAGTGGTTCCATGGTATATGGACTTGGCAATGTGTTTTTTTTGCGCTGTCTATAGTTTGGCCGATTAAGATTGGTAATTGAGATGTATTTTCCTATGTGATCACAAAATTATTCCACTAGTGACTCCTTTATCACTACTATGCTTACTTGCATAGATTAATCACCAAAATGTTTGGCTAGGCAAGTGGTTTTTGTAGAAGTTTTGAATGTGGTTTGATCATGCGCTTGTGCTATGAAGCTAATCTTCTCTTGATGTTTATGCGTTGTTTGATCTAATATTTATTCATATCCATATTCACCTTCTCTTGGCTATTAGTGATCATATGTTAGTTCTATATGATTGCTAGGTTTTCTTATTCTGTTAACAACCTTTCACATTGCTATCATGTATACTTATATGGGATCAATCACCAACAAGTTCAGTAGGGTAAGTTTCTATGACTGATGCTTCCCTTGGCCCAAACTTTATATTTCTATTACGAACAGTTACACAAGCGCATATGTATCTTATAGAAATTTTAAATGAAATTATCATACCTGATAAGGATTAGTTGTTACTTTTGAATTTATATAGCATCCTTGCTTAGCCATTAGCTTGTTAGCAATTTTTTCACTGCTACCTTTGCACCTCTACAGGATAAATCACTAACAAATTCGACAAGATGAGCATACTAGTAAAGTAGTTCCTTGTTATATTCCTAGATCTTCCGACAACTCTTCCTTTGCCTCTAGCGTATTTGCAAGGATTAATCGCTGGAAAATTCGGTCGGATGAGCAACCTCTAAGACTTCATACTCTATTATTCCTTAAGCTCTTTTGATTATCCACTCATTGCTAACACGTGTACTTGCATAGGATTAATCGCTATCAAGTCCAGTGCGGTAAGCAACCTCTGATGGAATGCCTTCTCATCGCTACCTTGCATACTTGCAAAGGATCAATCACTTCAAGTTTGCTAAGGTTAGCAATCTCTAGTGGAGTGTCTTTGTAATCCAGTCACATGTGTCCTTGTTTGTTTTCATGCACTTTCATTATTCTTATTTGTTTATTATCGCATACATATTCCATGCATATTAAACAAGTTTGTCCTAGTGTCAATCTGTTGGTTGTCCTCGTCCGCAATTCCATTATTGATAGCTTGCACTGAACTGCCGGTTGATATTCACGTTCTACTGTGGGCGAACTCAGCTATCTACCATTCATAAAATTCCAAGGTCGACCATTGAGGGGTGAACCAAGTAAACAGTTGTCATGTCTTGACTACCCGTAAGTCGGGTTCTCTACGATCAACCAAAAGTTTTGAGCCAATTATCAATGGTGAACACTCGCTTAGGGTTATTAAGGTTAACCATTATTGTTTAGAAGCTTAGGACCGATATTCAATGGTGAACACCCGATAAGGGTTACTTTGGTTTACGATTGCTGACCAGAAGTTTGGGATCCATTATCAATGGTGGGCACCCAGTTAGGGTTACTATGGTCCTTTTTTGCTGGCTAGAAGTTTGAAGCCGATCGTCAATGGTGGACACCCAATTATGGTCACTCTGGTCTGCCATTTCCAGCAAGAAGTTTGAAGCCGATCGTCAATGGTGGACAGCTAGTTAGGGTTAATTTGGTCTGCCATTGACAATAAGAAGTTTGAAGCCAATCGTCATGGTGGACACCCAGTTAGGTTTACTCTAGTCTGCTATTGTCGACAAGAACTTTGAAGCCGACTGCCAATAGAGGACTCCAAATTGGGGTCACTCCAAATGTTATGGTCGATCTTCAATGGTGAACACCCAGTTAGGGTCACTCTGGTTCACCATTATCGACCAAAGGTTGGGGCTGATCATCAATGGTGAACACCCATTTATGGTAGTCTAATTCACCATTGTCGGCTAAAGTTGGGGGTCGATCGTCAATGGTGAACACATGGTTAGGATCACTCTATTTACCATTGCCAACCAAAGGTTTGGGGCTAATCATCCATAGTGAACTACCTGCTTTGCGATTATGTCCTGATCATGAGTAAATCTGATTCGCAGTTGTCAGCCATGATTTGTCCAAGGTTACCATAACGCACCATAGTTGGGTGTCCCTAGTATGCAGTGGCCTTGCTTATATAGCCCTAGAAATCAGGAACTTTATTTTGCATGGGATGGTTGTTCTTGCGGTGGTTTGGTAGCATTGATCGTCTATCACGGTTTCGCACACCATATCCATAGGGTTCGGCAAGACCGTGACGATCGACAATATAACTATCCATAATCCATGTAGTTGCAATAGTTGGTGCGTAAAAATGAATTAGGGGTTTCAAGCATTCAATATTTTCACACATACTGCTCCATCCGTGATGATGAGAATGTAGGCTCCATTCTCTAGATCCATGCTGCTAAAATATAGTCCTTTCCCGATCGGGTCAGGTGCTCCTGCTTCTCCTTAATCAGCTCCAGAGACATATTTAGCAATTTCTTGTTCTTCTCTAAGTAATAGTGGATTTCCCTACCAGATAAGACTATAGTTTTTATGGAAAGCATAACATATAATTCGTAGGTCAAAGCAAAAGGAGTGTGTTTCATTGTAGTTTCGTAGGAAGTGTAATACATATATCGTCCAATGGCAGCTCATCCATCCAAACTCCCTTATCATTTTCTAAATGCTTCTTCATTAGCATTTTAAGAACCTTGTTGACTTCTTCTACCTATCCATTAGCCTATAGCAAAGGCAAAATCATTTCCTGATTCTGTTTGTCGAATGAAGATGGTGAATCCCTTATAATCAAACTTCCATCCATTGTACGAGATCATCTAGAGTGGAACTTTATATTCTATAACTAATCTAAAGCCACTATTTCATACTCAGCTCCACCCATAGCTATCAGAAGTTTGTCGTTCGGATCATGCCCATGCGATTTCCTTTTCTAGGGTCTACCCTTGGTATGGTCTCCTTGACTACCTTGCTATACATCATCCAATATTCCCTTAGACTCTATTGTAGTCATGCATCTTAGCAAGGGGTTAGTGAAAAACCTTTTGTATAGAATACCATCCTCTATGGTGCACCGAGTCTCCCTGAGCATCACCTTCCTTGCTTCATTCTAATTTATGAGCAAGGTTGTTATAGGAACCAATCTAATAGCAATCCATTTCCTCAGCAAGACATGATTTCCAAATCATCGGCGTCTCAATTTTCCTCCTGTGGGACGTAGGCAACCACAAAGCATTCTTGCACATTAAGAAAATCCTTCGCTCATTTTCTTTTTTAGTACTATGCCAACCATTCTCTTTTGAATTAAAACTTCCAGAATAATTGTATTTGCAAGTCTCTATGGATACATGGTGTCCCGATTCAAATTCGTTTTCTATTTCCAATCCTGCTATTAGTGTATTGTACTCTATCGTTTGGTCTAGCCTGTAAGGTAAGAGGTATATCCAACTCATAGGGGTCAAGAAGGATATGTTCTTGCCCAATCGTTAGTGTTTCTCTCACTTCTTTAGGTTTTTCATAGTTATGTGGCATAGTGTTATTATGCCTCGTGTATTTCAATCAAACAACATTCGAAGTTTATTGATGAAATTAAGTCATACCTTTGCATTTTTGTCTCCACGTTCTATAAAGGTATCCGGTCTCTACAGTATCATGCTCTATATTCATATGAATTTGACTTTATTTCTTCATCGTTTTGAAAGATTATACTCTAATAGCTCTAGAGATGCCTAATTCTTTCTATGGAATGGGTCAAAATTACACGCCGCTATCTTTGGAGGAGCTGAACCTGGTCTCCCATCTGATGAAGTTGAAACCTATCTCCGAGACTAGGAAATTTATGCTTCACTATCTAATTGCTCTATTCTTCACAATTTTCATGCATATATATCTTTGGATATCTAGTGGGCGGATATGCTCTTATGTCTATGATGGAATCTAACACCATGCCTCTAAGCGTGGTTTATACTCTTCCTTCATAAGAACTCGGTTCTGTGATGGGCATATAGTAAATAGTTTATGGCATTCTCATTGGAGTTACATTAGGTTTTAGCCCAGAGTGTAGCCATGAGAATTGTCTACATTCGTTGGTCTCATGACCATAAATTTCATTTAATATGCAGTACTTGTCGGTTCCTGCCTCTAATCTAATTGACTCTATGTTCCTCGATTCTCTATATTCCATGATTTTCTAATAGAAAGATAGATTCTTTCAGGAGTCTCTATAATTTGCGAATGTAGAAACATTCTCTAACCTTTGAATTATTCCTTTCTTTGGTCCTATTATCCATCTTTGCATGTCTCTATCATGAGGCTTTTTGTCTCTAGCCAGGTTGACTTTTGTCAGTCCTGCCTCGATATCAGAATATTCCAAGAGCATAAACATGTAGGCTCGGTAGTATAAGTCCTCCAAGTTGGTGGTTGGATTCTTCTTAAATTCCCTGTTTAACTCTATTTTCCTGTTAGTTTCTTACGCGATAAGAACAGAGATAATCCATTCGTTAAGTTGATGCATAACAGCTGCTATAGCACTGAATCGTGGAAGATTGTTATGTAAGTTTTATCCATCCTTTTTCTTCATATCAAAGTGTTAACATGTTAGCGCTCTAAATTACTAAACCAAATAGTCTCTACGTATGATATGAATAAATGAAAACAATGACATCTCCCCCGTTGTAGCTCCATCTGCTTTCATATGCTGAAGGCGGTGCCTCAAATGTGTTCAAGGGTTTTTCCAACGTATTTTTCCATAAATATGTCTTAAATTCCAAGGGGTTGACTACATATCTGATGTTCTAAGTGAACTAAATATGGTTCATCTTGCCATGATCTGGTCTCCTTATCCGCTTGCCAAACAATCGATGCCTTGGCCTAAGGACTTGCATCTCTGCTACTAGAATGCTTCCTTAGGTTGCTTGGTACCAGTTGGTATGAACTCAGGCAGTCCGGTTTCGGTAACTAAATGTATGGTTCGAACATCAGCATTGAGTTTTGATGAGACATCCTTCCTTGGTCTAGCATGGATTATACCATTGGTTTTGTATTTATTAGTTTGCATCGGTCTGATTTGGTTCAATCCCTAGCTGATTTGGTTTTTGGAGTTTCGATTTCCATGACTCCTTCCTACCTTACCTGCTCCCTTGCATCCATTCTTGATGGGCTATAAACAGAATTCCACACTCAGTCTCCATGGACCTGTAATAGTGCTGCTTGCTCCAAGAGTCTAAGGAATGCTTAATTATCTCTAAATACTTAACTTGGACATAACTGCCATATTTTCCATCATCATTTGCAGTCGCTACTATACTTTTCTCTAGTAACTATACCAGGGATGCAACACATTCTAACCTGAATACATTGTCGACTCATAGATGAACTCCTCATATGTTGTTGGTTTCTCTATTACGGATCTCTTAGAAAA
This sequence comes from Allium cepa, assembly GCA_030765085.1. NCBI lineage: Eukaryota > Viridiplantae > Streptophyta > Magnoliopsida > Asparagales > Amaryllidaceae > Allium > Allium cepa. The sequence continues at coordinate 576,702,539 of CM060941.1, forward strand.
CTAGTCATTAAGGTTAACCTTTCATCCATGTTTTGAATTCCAACAGCCGTAGCATTAAAACTGGGATATGTGCTACCATGGCTGTAACACCCAAGATTTTTGGTAACATTATTTAGGGTATTTAATTAGTTGGACTAAATAAAATAATGTGTTAATTAGGGGATTGAGACATGATTTTAATTACAGTGTAGCCGTGCCATTTAACCATGAATTAAAATAAGAGCTAACATGAAATAAGGAAGGGGTAAAATAGGAAAGTGGTCATTCCTATAACCTTCAAACTTTAGCAGTGTAAAACTTTACACATTCATTTCATTTACAAAAAATTTAAAAGAGTCCGACCACCATTAACAAGGAAGTGAAGAAGAAAAGCTAGGAAAAAGCTAATTCAAATCAAATCTATTCACATCTCAATCTTCATAATCTCTAAAGCTAAGGTGAATAATGTTTACATCTCAGTTTTGGGTGTGTTTTCGGTTTTAGTATGAATTCCAAATATTCTGCAATGATTTGCATGTTATTTAATGATGGAATGAATATATATACTAGTTGATGAATTATGGTTATTCATTTTGAATTTATGATATGTTTTAAGATGAAAACCCTATAAAAGGACATCAATTGCCTTACAAATTTTTACAAAGATCATAAATATTATTTTGGAGATTAGTGTCAATTTTCATATTTTTTGAATTTTCATGGAATTAATATGAATTTTCTAAATGGTATTTTGGGTTATAAATTAATTACGGGTAAATAGTTAACTGTTTGGGTCTGAAATTATTTTATGGTAGAAAACATACAAAATGTGATTTTTTGGAATTTTTCTAGATTTTTCCTTAGTGTTTTAATGGTTATATAAAATTATTTAAGGTATGAGACTTAAACGTTTTATATGATAAAAGAGGAGAATGGCCTTTTTGAACAATGATTTAAATTAGAAAATTTGGAAAGTCAGCAGCATTTTTGACAAAGTGCAGTATATTTTATTGGTAAATAGAGAGAGAACCAATCACAATTAGACAAGGAACGCGGGTTAGGCGAAAAGAACTATTTACTACATGTTTTTCACTGTTTCGATTCCATCGGCACTAGGTTCCTCCTCCTCATCTTCGTTTCCAACACAATCAAAACCAATGCATATGGTATCAGTTTACTAGTACGTAGTAAATTGGATGTAGGCGGAAGATAGAGAGTCGAAACCAGGAGTTACGAAGGGGTTGAAGCAGTCCTTTATTTTTAAGTTAAAGAAATATGCATGCTTGCTTTAGACTAAAGGATTTTGACAAAGTAGCTATCGACCATGTCAATAGATTTATAGGAAATGGTTTCGATTGGGTTGCACTTCTATTTTTAAGTAATTACTTTCGACTAAGTTGCAACCTTTTTGTTGTTGCCTTTCTACCTTTCGACCCAGATGGTTTCGAAAGGGTTGTTTTATTTTCTTAAACCTAGCCACCACTCCAGTGCTTTCGAAGGGATGGTTTTTACACCATCACTCCATTACTTAGGAAATGGTTTCAAGGCTGTTGCTTTCGACTTAAATGTTTTAAGGATCCTTTTTATATAAGTAAAGTAAAGCCCAAATGGTTTCGAAAGAGATAGTTTTAAAAGGTTTCGAAACTGATACTTTTAACTTTAGTGGGTTTCTGATCCTTTTGCTCTACTTTAAGGTAGAACCCAAATGGTTTCAACCAAGATGTTTTCAATGGTTTCAAAAATTTTCAACATGTTTTAAATTGAAACCAAAGTGCTTTCGAAAAGATGGAGTTTTAACTGTTTCGAAAGGTTTTAATGAATGGTTTTGAAAAGGGCGGTTCCCAGGGTTTCGAAAGGATTGAAAGGAAGGTATTTTTTGGAAAGGCAATATTAAAAAGGTTTTAAAAAGGGGGGTGTTTGATATTTTGAATCTTTCAGAGAAAAGAAAGGAAAGGTTTTTCCATTGTCTTCGAAAGGCTATATTTAATGGTTTCGAAAGGGTCTTTCAATGGTTTCAAAGGTGTTACCTTCAAGATTTTTGAAAGGTTTGTTTAAAGGTTTAAAAAACGGTTTTGAATGTAATGAATAGGAAATATAGCCTAAGTGTTTTCAAGTTAAAAAGGGTTTTGACTTATTTTGGAAGGATAGTTAATCCTAATTAAATCCCGTCAACATTATTTTGAGTAAAGTATATATAACATGGTAAAATGGTTTCGAGTAATGCTAAATATATACTTCCTTGTATATATATGATTTGAAGGACTAAATCATTTTGAAAAGGATAGTTAATCCTAAGAAAATAATTCGGACATGTAGTCCATTTTGCAGGCAGTCAGCCTAGATTTCAGGTAGTAGTCCAGCTTGTGGGCAGTCGGCCTAGTTGTATGGACAGATAGTCCATTTGTAGCATAACGGACCTTGCTATTAACTGTGGGAAAATAGTTTACACATTACTTGTTTTACGGATAGATAGTCCATTAATTATCACAAAGGATACTGCTATTTTGATATAATTAGTTTGATTAACCAGTTTGGTTGTAGGAATGGAATTGCAAAATATATATTTTGAAAAGGATATTAGTGATGAGAAACCTGTTCTACTAAGCGGCGTGGTCTCATTTAACATCAGTAAATTGAGATGTAAAAGATTTATTCACACCAGGCTTTATGGCTGATGCAAATTTTTTGTTCCCCCTTAAACTTTCTGGTGCTCAAAATTGATTTGAATAGGCTGAGCGTTGTGGTTTTTAGGGTTTAGTCTCTTAGCGAATAAAGCATTCGAAGACAAGCAGGTGGCTGATGGATAGCTAATTAAGATTTGCAATTCCATTTTGTTTTGACTATGTTATGCATATTAAGTCAGATATGACTATATTACCTTGATCAACTAAGAAGGCATCGTCATATGTCTATCTTGGAGTATTTTGTAATGATATATTTAATCATTGCCTAGGAAATGTTAAGGGATTATGTAACATGGATATGAATTATTATTTTGAAATGTAATCAGCAAAGTGTTGTTTTTAAAATCTGTGGTTTTGTTCATATTCATGTGCTTCTGATATTACGGATATCGTTATCACTACCATATTTTGTCACCAGAAGTTAATGTTATGGATGACTACAACATCTGTAGCGCTTAGTTTTTGGCCTTCAGATACGGGATGTTACAACTTGGTATCAGAGTAGGTTTTATGAATAACTTTAAACTAAAAATGATTTTTTAAAACATAATCCTAAGGAATTAGAGTAAGATTGGGGTATGGGATAATGCTACAATATTGTAGTTGTATTTGTTAATATATAAGTATACGCTTTATCTCTAGTCTCCTGTCCTTGTTTAGTTATTTTTTTGTATCTCATGCGGTTTGGATATAGATATGGAAGGAACAAGAGGAAGAGTTAACCAAGGAGGGGAGGGAACCGAAGGAAATGCCAGGTCTAATGTGTGAAGAGATCAAGGCCAGGCACAAGTAGAGAATACAGGTGTTGGAGTCCCGCAGGTGGACATAGGGGCTATGTATTAGTTTTTTTGAATATGATGTAAGATGGAGTTGCAGCTGGAATGGTAGGAGGAAATGCTGCTGTGGCAGGAGATCCGAAAGCTCCGGAAGTTAATCATTGTGCTAAGCTAAGTGGAGGTTACATCAAGATTGGAGGATTGTCGTTTATTGAAATGGAGAATGCCACTGAGGTAGGGAATCGGTTGTTGCACTACGAAAGGATTTTTGCAGATTTGGGGCTCACTGATGAGCATAAGAGGAGGTTGGTATCTAGACAACTTCAAGGAGCAGCTCTGCTCCGGTGGAATAGTATGACTACTGTGGTGGGAGGAAACTTTGACCTAGGAAGATTTAAAGGGAAGGTGCCAGGAGAGGTTTATATCAGCAACGGCACAGTCAGCTCTGATCAGGAAGTCTGCTGAATTAGAGCAAGGGAGATATCAATTCTGGAGTATGCAAGTAAGTTCGAGGAGTTGGCCCGGTATGGGTATGACACAGTGGATACAGTCATGAAGAGGAACGAGAAGTTTATCAGGAGGTTGAAGCTTGAGTTAGCTAGGGCCACATTACCTCATATTAAAGATCCTACTGACTTTGTTGTGGAGATGGCCAGAAGGCATGAGGAGTTGCTTGATTCTCTAGAGAAGAGTAAAGCCAAAGAAGTCTAAGTCGGGCAGAATCAGAAGAGGAAGTACTTTCCTAAGAAAGATGCTCAGAAGGGTGGAGCAGCTAAGAAGGAGAAGTCTGAGATTGTCTGCTTCAAGTATGACAAGAAGAGGCACTTTGCTAATGAATGTCGTGATGGGAAAGCTAAGGAATTAGCTAGAAGGAAGAATGTCAGGTGCTACAACTGTGACCAGATTGGCCATTATAAGAGCCAGTGCAAGGAGCCCGCAAAGGATAGAAAGGGCAAGGTGTATGCGTTAGAACCTGCTGCTTCTAAGCCTACAGCTCAAGAAAAGGAAAGTCAATCTTGGGAGGTACGCTTCAGATTCATGGTATGACTGTTAGCGTTTTATTTGATACTGGCGCATCAAATTCTTTTATATCTAGATGTTTGATAGATAAGCTTAACCTAGAAACCACTTTTAGTGATTTTCTTATGGGTTGCCGGTATGCAACTTTAGGGTTGAGATGTAACAAGTTAGAGTTTGACATGTTAGGTCATACTTTTGTTTGCAGTTTGCATGTGTATGAATTTGTGGGGTTCGAGATTATTCTCGGGATGGATTGGTTAAGTGAGTAGAATGCTAGGATATTTTTCAAAGATAGGAAAATATCGCTTAGACCCAGATTGTAGTGATCGGATAGTTTATATCATAGAAGGTTCTTATGGTGAGATATATGCTTTGTTTGGTGCTATGTAATTGAGTGATGAGTTAAGTCGAGTATTCGTTGTTAGACAAATTGCAAATGTGTTTGAGCCTATAGTTGGATTGCAGCCGAAATGAGCCATTAAATTTCGGATAGATTTGGTTTCGGGAGCAGAACCAGTGAGTAGACCTCCAAATAGGATGACCCCTACAAAGATGAGGGAATTGAAGTGCTGTAACGCCACGGATTTTCGTTCTTCGAAAATTCGACATCGATACTCACTTTATCGACTGCCGAGAAATCAAAGGCCGAAAACCGAGATGTTATGGGTTTTAAAAAGAATTTAAGAAAAGAAAAGAGAAGAAGAGAGAAAAAGAAGAAACAAGAAGATAGAAAATTTTAAAAATAGAAAGAAATAGAAAGAAAAAGAGAATAGAGGAAAAAGAAAACAAAAGACAGAAAAGAAAATAGAGAATTTGAAAATAGAAGGGACAGAAAGGAAACAAAAAGAACAACAACAGAATCTCACAATTCGCAGCGGAACAACATATAATAATAAATGAATAATCTTTAAACAAAGAACTATATCAGTTATTACATTACATTTTATTACATCATATCATCACATCAGAGTGTACAACAACAACATACAACATCAAACAGTGCAGCGGAAAAGAAATACTATATAAATAATACGCCATGCCATCCAGCTTGCCTCCAGCAACTCCAGAATATCCAGAATATCCTGATAAACCTAACTCTTGACTGCCCGTGTGGAAATTGGTGGGCACCCAGAGTTTAGGAAGGAAAAAAATAAACTCCGAGTCAGTCATGTGACTGGTGTGAGAACTCAAAACAGTTTATTTAACTTTAAAATCAAAATAGAGGAATATTTTTTTTAAATTCAATTCGCAATGCTTTTAAAAATGAGACTACCATAAGGCCTCCTGCACACACACACATGCAAACGCAGAATCGGAGGAGATTTCTCCTTATGATAGTCAAAGATGCTTGATACGCATTTTAAAATAACATTTGATATTTTTATTAGTGCATAGTGTATAACAAATTCATTTCGAAAGTAGAATATAAATCTTAGCCAACATACGACCATTATCGTATGCCTACTATAGCTACTATCCAAACAGTGGTGACCACCATAAGTGAATAGCAGGTTCTACAACTAATACCGTACAAGTTTCGTATTGGGAATTGGATTTCCAACAAATGGTCAGGCCAAGGAACTTCCCATTGCCACTGAGAATGCCTCTGGATGGACATCCCCGAGAACCAAACCGGATCTCTGCCAACACAAGGCCGGGTTACTCCTAACTGAGCAACAACTGACCGAATATGCCATCCCCCGGTCCTTTGGGACCTTTTTCCGAGAGCGCTCTCTAATCAATTCACACAATCATAACAAAGTGTTTTCAACATGAGTAAGTATCTGGGCTCCATACCATGATACCACCCTTTTCCAGAAGGAAATGGACACATCCTAAAGGGTGCTACCCCTCATAACCTTGCTGCTTCTTTCCTGTTTTGACCATTTCCGGGATGTGAGGCTCGACGAATTCACGTCCACAAAAACATACTTTATACAAAAGCCATGCTTTGGGTCAATAAATGATCAACACAATGATCACTAAGATAGACGATCAAATAAATGATCCTATCACAATAATCAACACAATGATCATTTCAGCATCACTCAGCATGTCACATTACCAAATTGGGAATATATCGCTGATAACTTCAACTATATAACCTTTGAGCTCGTACGTCTCAAAGAAGGGTGTTAAGCAAAGAATAAATTCTCCGCCACCAACAGAAATATATTTGAAAGAAATCGGCTTTATATCTCAAATTGTAATGTCAGACATACAATCCATACAAGTCTGTTCCGGGATCGAACAAAACCGAAGGCACTTACAAAGAAGTCCTTGCAATCCGGATATTCACAATCCTGATCGGATTTCCCATCACTTAGGGAGTTTCTATACCGGCGCGACTCGGTGCAGAAACAATCGATAGGTCATCCTATCGCTCTTGCAAATACCGGTCTTCAACACCGATCTTCAAATGCAATTCACAACGACGTATCACATATTCGGAATGGGTTATACGACCCCATGGTCCTTTCCCGGTTAACCCGAATAGTGAGCGCTTATTCAAAAAATAAGTGTGCATTCAAATTCAATCAATTCACATCAAATACCCATTCAAAGGGAAATATTGATAGTCGGCTATTGAACTATCAATTGATATGCATACATCACCAGATTCCAAATAATTTTCCAAATTATTTATTTTCCAAAATATCTTTATAAGATATATAATTTCAACACTTCAAAAATAAATCAATATTTATTTTCAAACAAATTCCACTTTTCACATATAAATTCCATAATGAATTTATATTTCAAAATATCCATGCATATTCGATTTCAATAATTCATTTCAATTTATCTTCAAAAAGATAAATTCTAATTATTCACTTCATATTGGAAAACATTTCCATACTTATCAAAAATAAGTAATCGACAAATCTTTTTATTTTCAACCTTTGAAAATATTCAATATACTTAAATCGAATTAAGTATATTATTCATTCTTTAAGGGAAATCATTCTCTTAAACATTTTTATTTGGGCCAAAACGAATGTTGCGTAAAACATCGTTACACGTCCCAAAATCACTAGTATAGGGATTCGAAATTAAATAGATATATAAATCCCAATACTATACAACCCATTTCCTTTCGGAAATCATTTACTATAACAACAGTGTTATAGTCCACCATTTCCTTTTATTTCTCGAAAACGTCTATTTCAACAATAAATGTTGAAATCTATGATTTCGAATCTCAACACAATTAAAACATCGTTAAATCGTTTTAATTCTATTTAAAACATTCACATTCAATACATTTTCTTTAACGTATTATTCACTATTCAAAAACGTGAATATACTTCATTAACAAATTTCATCCTTTCTATTCATTTTATTTTAAAGGATTATTCACTGTCTAAAAACGTGAATATAACTCCATTTATAAGTTATAACAATTAACTTATCAAAATAAGTCGTTTGCGAATTTATAAAACAACGTTTATAAATTCCATTTCCATTTATTTCATAACAACTTCCTTTATAAATCTTCTTTATTTACCTATTCGATTTATAATCTTAATTATAAACCAAAAGTCCAAATTATAAGTCAAACACTTATAATTTATTTATTTGCAAAAATCGTTCCTTTGAACTTTACAAATTTTATAAACCTATTGTTTATAAAATTTCATTTATAACTTCACCGTTATATAATTCTATAAATTTCATTCATTAATGAATTTCATTTTCACTTCATTCAAACACTTATAAAGACTCGTTTTAAAATGTCAATATTTCGATTTATAAATATCCGTTTATAAATCTCTTAATATAAATCAATTAATATTATTCTTTAAAACATCTTTTAATTTCCTTTATAATTTCATCATTTCGATTTATAAAATAATCAAATTTTATAAATCCTATATTTAAACTTTTATCATATATTCAAAAATCCAATCTAAATTATTTTATAAAATCATTAGTTCATATTTCTCAAAAATCGACTTTTAATCGTATTTCTAAAAATCAGCTTTTTAACTATATTTCACAAAAACCATAATTTTTATAACTTTAAAAATTATAACGTTTATTTATTTATAATGGATCAATTCCAAAAATATAGTATATTTTCAAAATCACTTTTAAAATCATTTTAAAATCCTAAAATCTGGGTCCAATGATGCTACACATCAAATAGTCAATCACGACCACAACGATATCATATATCGATATGATAATCCATCAAATATCAAAATATCTGAAATAAAATAAATACTGTTGAGGAATCCAGTTGGATCCCTCTAACCTGTTTTCCTGCATCCAAAAACATTAGCACAATACCAATTTCGCTCCAGTACGAAATTATCGCGGTATATGTTCTTATTAAATATTATCCGCTTAATAACGGCGTAATAGGGTCTCATCCGCTAAACAAAAAATGCGGAAAATCAACAACTCCAATATATACATATGCCAATATATATATATTGATATTATATATAATACCAATTTCACTGTTTATGAAATATTCGCGGTATATGTTTTTATTAAATAACATCCGCTTACTAACGGCGCATAATGTCTATTTTAACAATCAATAATTTACAGTCATCATTCAAACATGCATTCAAATATTTTAAATCTAACTATTTAAAATAAAATCGAAATCTATTCGATTGAGTGAGAAGTTCTCACCTTGGTTTTAATTTCCGTTTAAGCTTTTATTTCGAATAAAATTAAACGCGCGTTTAATTTTACCCGAAATTCTCACTAACTCCAAACGACTCCAAACTAACTCCATCGCGTAGTGCTCGTCCATACGATTCCAACGCAACTGAGTTTGCATTTTTTCGACCTCGTATGAAAAAGTTATCAATATTTGAAGTTTACTCGAATTTTATACTTAGCTTTATAACATAATTTATAAAATTTATAAACCTATTCAATTCTAAGCCATAGGATCCTTGCACCCCCTGATCTCCACCCTAGAACGCAACCTTCTCCTTCCCTCCACATACACGCACGCAACTTCTACAGGTTTGAGGCCGTTCAACTTGAACCCATTCACTAATACTAGGGTTTAATCTTGCTCGCTCAATACTCGATGAAAATTCATCAAACCACTTGCATTTTGAAGCTCCTCTCCCCCTCTAGGTTCGGCCCCAACCCCATGATGCTCGGCCTCCAGGTTTGCTTGGAAATGCGTGCGCAAGTTGCAAGTTTCTAGCTCGATTTGCCGCCAATCCGAAGCTCCAAACACGATCATAGCCGTTGATATTGTAGATCTTGATGTGCTCTATAACTTTGTAGTTGATGGCTTCGTGAATCGATGAATGGATTGAGAGATTTTGAGGGAGGAAGCTTGTGAATTTCTGGCCCTTCATTGCTAAAGTGGCGGCTGCAATATTGGCTAGGGTTTTGATAGATTTTTTTTTTTTTATTTAGAATGGTGTCTATTTATAAGAAAAGCAAGCGTAAACACTATTCATCCCGGGAATTCCGAACTCCGATTTAGGCGCCGTAACCAGCGTACCTAGGGTTTATCCCGCGTTCCGGACACAATGGAATAGGTTTCGGAAGCTAATTCGGAAGTATGTGCGAGTTATGGCTATAAACGCTCAATTTGAATTAAACCGATTTAAGTCGATTTCTAGGCGTTTTAATTCGTACCGGACAAACGGTAAATCCAAACGACTTGAAATTTGAAACCTTACAATAATATCACATTACGGATCCGATGAAACTGGTTTCGTCGAATTCCGAGACTTTTTGAAAAATGGCTATTTTGACTCGCCAAATTTAAATTAAAAACGATTCGATGCGTTTCGAGCTGCCACGATCAAACGATAACTCCGATTGACACGAAAATTGAAATCCGGTAATAACTAACTATTACGGATCCAATGGAACTGGTTTCGTTCAATTCTGAGACTGTTCAAAAATTGACTATTTTACAGTCGATTATTAAATATTAAAATATTCAATTTTCACAAATTAACTTTTAATTCGATTTTAAAAGTTCTAAAATATCATTCTAACTTCAACATGATAAAATAAAATTTTACAAATCATTTTAAATCATATTTAACTCAATTTTCAATTATTTCCATAATTTAACGTATTAAATTATCGATTTAATTATCCAATTAAATCCAAAAATTCAAATAAAAATTTATTTGACTTAAAAATTCACTTATTAACATTTAAAATTAATTAAATATTCAAATTTAAATTAATAAAAATTCTGGGTCGTTACAATCTTTCCCCCTTAAAAGAATTTCGTCCTCGAAATTACAAGTAAGAAAATTACAGAATTTATTAATTTTCCAAAATTCATAGTTAAACTTTTTACAATACTTTACTAAGTTTTCCAAATCATACTTAGTTATCTTTTCAAAAACAACTACTATTGTTTAACTTTCAATTCCAAAATCAAAGTTAAAGTTTTCAAAATTTTCCAATTTTTCTCAAAATTTTTCTAACGCCTTAAATTTCCGGAAAAATTCGCCATAGTCTCCTTTGCGCGGCTCGATCCGAAAAAAAAATGACAGTATATATATCACAAATATACCTCTCATCAAGTAATGAGGCATCCCGAAGGGAAAAAAGTATAAAAGTGCGATATTTAATCCGAGATATGTACCTTATATTTTATTAGCGAGCATATACAGCTAATATAGCGCAAAAGCGAGCTCCAAATGCGAAGCAAACGCGATCCGCACCTACTAATCACTCAACAAACAACATGAGAACATGTACATAGACAATAATCTCAATATACAACATATAGTAACATAATAACTATATATGTCACTTAGCAAATGCAACTAAACAACAAATGCAATATATATTCAACCATCAGCCAATTACCATCCAACTAACATTCATAACCAATAATATTCATTTATATACAATGAAATAGGTTTTCACTCTAAATCATATTTGATTTATCAACATTGGATTTTATCAACTTTCATTCTTATTCAATTTTAATTAGTTGGCATTCACTAATTAAATCCAATTCACGTTCAATTCTATTCAAATTTATTTACTTTCAATTTGAATTCAATTACATAGCTTCCAATTTCACTAATTCAATTTCATTAACTCTTAATGAATTATATACAATCAACAACAATCAAATAACAACCAATGTATATTAATTACAACCAAATTACTTTGCTTACTTTCATTCATTTTTTTATTCAACTTCTAATAACATTAGATTTTAATGAATCAACACTTATATTCATTATTTTATTTAATCCATTAATTCAATTCAATTTCCAAAGTTGAATTCTATTACATAACTTAAGTTCATATTCTTTTAATCCACTTGATTATTTACTTCGATACCAATATCAACTTAATTCAATATCTCTTAAGTTATATTCCATTTAACTTTAAATTCACTTTTATTTACAACTCATATTCATATAGTTTTACTTCTTATATATGTAAGTTTATTTCACAATTGTAAATACTTTAATTATAACTTTAATTCTTATAATTCTTTTGCTTATACAATTATTCTTTTATTTGGATTATTCAAACAACCTAACAATCAACTTATATACACTTTAATAATTCTGAAAAATTATTCCTTTACATATAAAAATATAATCAAGGCAAAATTATTCCATTTACCCAATTTAAAATCAATATTGTGTCGAATTGTTCTATTCAAGTGTTTAGAAACCCCTTCGGCTCAGTTTCGAGGCTGTGCTGACGAAAGTTCATATACCACTCAATAAACCAATCATCACAATATAAAACAATTTTATATTCACTAACAAATACGCTCTCATAGCTATTATTACACTCAAACTCATTCTAGAGTACTGCTGACTCTATCTCTAACGAGTAATACCCTACAGAACCATGGTTGTCGCTTAACCATAAGCTCTGATACCAAATGTAACGCCACGGATTTTCGTTCTTCGAAAATTCGACATCGATACTCACTTTATCGACTGCCGAGAAATCAAAGGCCGAAAACCGAGATGTTATGGGTTTTAAAAAGAATTTAAGAAAAGAAAAGAGAAGAAGAGAGAAAAAGAAGAAACAAGAAGATAGAAAATTTTAAAAATAGAAAGAAATAGAAAGAAAAAGAGAATAGAGGAAAAAGAAAACAAAAGACAGAAAAGAAAATAGAGAATTTGAAAATAGAAGGGACAGAAAGGAAACAAAAAGAACAACAACAGAATCTCACAATTCGCAGCGGAACAACATATAATAATAAATGAATAATCTTTAAACAAAGAACTATATCAGTTATTACATTACATTTTATTACATCATATCATCACATCAGAGTGTACAACAACAACATACAACATCAAACAGTGCAGCGGAAAAGAAATACTATATAAATAATACGCCATGCCATCCAGCTTGCCTCCAGCAACTCCAGAATATCCAGAATATCCTGATAAACCTAACTCTTGACTGCCCGTGTGGAAATTGGTGGGCACCCAGAGTTTAGGAAGGAAAACAATAAACTCCGAGTCAGTCATGTGACTGGTGTGAGAACTCAAAACAGTTTATTTAACTTTAAAATCAAAATAGAGGAATATTTTTTTTAAATTCAATTCGCAATGCTTTTAAAAATGAGACTACCATAAGGCCTCCCGCACACACACACATGCAAACGCAGAATCGGAGGAGATTTCTCCTTATGATAGTCAAAGATGCTTGATACGCATTTTAAAATAACATTTGATATTTTTATTAGTGCATAGTGTATAACAAATTCATTTCGAAAGTAGAATATAAATCTTAGCCAACATACGACCATTATCGTATGCCTACTATAGCTACTATCCAAACAGTGGTGACCACCATAAGTGAATAGCAGGTTCTACAACTAATACCGTACAAGTTTCGTATTGGGAATTGGATTTCCAACAAATGGTCAGGCCAAGGAACTTCCCATTGCCACTGAGAATGCCTCTGGATGGACATCCCCGAGAACCAAACCGGATCTCTGCCAACACAAGGCCGGGTTACTCCTAACTGAGCAACAACTGACCGAATATGCCATCCCCCGGTCCTTTGGGACCTTTTTCCGAGAGCGCTCTCTAATCAATTCACACAATCATAACAAAGTGTTTTCAACATGAGTAAGTATCTGGGCTCCATACCATGATACCACCCTTTTCCAGAAGGAAATGGACACATCCTAAAGGGTGCTACCCCTCATAACCTTGCTGCTTCTTTCCTGTTTTGACCATTTCCGGGATGTGAGGCTCGACGAATTCACGTCCACAAAAACATACTTTATACAAAAGCCATGCTTTGGGTCAATAAATGATCAACACAATAATCACTAAGATAGACGATCAAATAAATGATCCTATCACAATAATCAACACAATGATCATTTCAGCATCACTCAGCATGTCACATTACCAAATTGGGAATATATCGCTGATAACTTCAACTATATAACCTTTGAGCTCGTACGTCTCAAAGAAGGGTGTTAAGCAAAGAATAAATTCTCCGCCACCAACAGAAATATATTTGAAAGAAATCGGCTTTATATCTCAAATTGTAATGTCAGACATACAATCCATACAAGTCTGTTCCGGGATCGAACAAAACCGAAGGCACTTACAAAGAAGTCCT